>JAKELL010000098.1:0-206353 GCA_021524915.1 Lactarius akahatsu | reverse complement strand
AGCCGCCCCCTCTACGCCGAGCCACATGTACGCGAAGAAGGCAAGCCCCATTACGCCCCCGAAGACATGTACGCCTTCGTAGGCGGACACAGCAACCAACACCGCATGGATCGGGCGGTGAACGAGCTGAGAGACGTAGGGTTAAAAGCTGAGTTGACCCGTTACCGCGCCTACAAGCACGAGGCTGAGCGCATGGAACAGCGGCTTCATGCCCTCGCCCAGGCTCTCGGGGGGGTACAAGCAGAGCTCGCGCGCTGCAAGTTCAGACTGGAGATGGCGAACATATTGGACAGAGTCACGGAAAGGCAGGAGGCTTGGGTCGGAGGGATCGGTCCCACTAGGCGCCGAGGTCGTCGCGGCTGAAAAGGGGGTGATGTCACGGCACACGGGAAGGACTCTTACTCACGAATATGACCGCGTTAGTAAGTAGTAATGTGTCATGGACAGAAGGATCAGTCAGCAGGAGTAGCACAATCACATGCCAACGAGGCATGTACTTATCACATGATAGCCGTAGTAGGGTTCGAGCTACTTACGCTATTAGTCGTACGGGTTCAAGAGGAGCTTTAAAGCGTCCTCAAACATGTATAAATAGTGGCCTGGCAAGACCAAGATTCGCCATCTTGGTCTTCTTCAATCACCACTTTCTCCTCATCTCTCTCACGCGTATTTCACTTGTCTCCCTTTGAGCAAGTCGTCTTCGTCGAGCACCGGACTACCTAGTGGCACGACTTGCCCTAGTGTACGCTTGGATCACGTGCCCGTAAGCGCCGTGTACCCCGTGATCAGGTCACGTGACCTCAGATAAATATTCTGCTAAGTCGTGAACGCCCTTTCGTGTCCAAGTCGGACTAACGCCAGTGGTGGCGTTACACTTGCACTAATTAAAAATCAATTTAGCGCTACCATAAAAGAATGGATGTCTGATGCCAGTGGTGAATACAAATCAGATGCTTTCCTAAAGCAGCTTAAGGATGCCAGCATTACAGTGCTACAGTCAGCACCACATACGCCTCAGCAAAATGGGTGCGCTGAGTGCTTTATGCACACTATAATGGACAAAGCTCAGGCTATGCACCTTGATGCTTGTTTACCACAGAGCTGGTGGGAATTTGCAGTCTTACACACTGCACATTGTTACAATAGAACCCCCATAAGTCGCCTTCAATGGCAGACTCCTTACAAACTATTACACAATGAAGTCCCTGATATATCGCATCTTAGAGTATTTGGTTGTGGCGCGTATGTACATATTCCAGAAGCTCGCTGGGTGAATAAACTCTCTCCCAAAAGTGAGCTGATGATCTACCTTGGTAGAGGACCTGGAATGAAGGCTGATGTCTTCATGCACACACCGAATACCTTGTTCTATTCAGACAAGGCACTCTTCGATGAAGCTCTATTCCCAGGTGTCCTATCAACAATCCTAGACGTGAACCCTGTGGTGTAACTCAGTTAGATGAAACAGTTCCAGATGAGCTGTCTAAAGACCATACCACTCCTGGTGATGATGACGACCTACCACCTGAGCCTCCTATTACCAAAGGGAGAAGCGCTCCCCAGCTGGCCGCTGGACCCCCCCCTAGTACTCATACTAGAGGGATTGGATCACAGCTACCTCCACCTTTACCCCCTGTACCAGTACCTGGTCCTAGTGAACCTAGACGTTCAGGGCATACAAGGAAACCAGTTACTCATCCTGATAATGTCTATGGAGATAGGCCTCCTACTACGATTATTCAAGACATTGCACGGACTTGCACATGGCAACAATTGACACAGCCACAGCCAGGTAGCTCCCAGCAGCATCTACATCAAGATCAGATGGCCTCAGGTGACATTCCTGAACAAGCCGATCCTGATTCTTCCAGTGCACAGAGTGATAATCCACATGATTCAGACGAAGTAGATCAGCAACTTCTGATCCACCTAGCTCAGGAAGGGGGAGTCAAATTTCTAGATCTTCTGCTCACCAAAGCAGTTTCACCATTGGATCTAGAGTCACCTGATACCTCTAATATTTGTGAATGGACCTATCGGGACATGCTTAAAATGCCAAGTGAACCCCAGGAGGAGTGGCATAATGCGTGCAAAGAAGAGCTTGCCTCTCTTCGCAAATGCAAGGTCTATGATCTTGTTAACCCACCACAAGGCAGAAGGGTGATCAAGAATAGATGGGTATTTGACTTAAAGTCAGATGGCCATAAGAAAGCTAGGCTAGTTGCCAAAGGCTTTTCACAGGTTGAAGGCATAGATTATGACGAAATATTCTCGCCAGTGGTATGGTTTGAGACCGTCTGGATGATGCTCACACTTACAGCGCTGAAGGATTGGCACATTTCTGGACTTGACATCAAAACTGCCTTCCTGTATGGAGACCTCGATGAGGAACTTTATATGGAACAACCTGAAGGGTTTAAAGACCCTAGCCAACAAGACAAAGTCATGCGCCTTAGGAAAGCTATATATGGACTTAAACAAGCAGCTGTAGTGTTTACCACGAACACTTGCCTGACTTAGGCTTCTTGGGTGGTGGTGAACCTTTGTGTGAAGAAGTTCCTGTTCACAGAGGTGTCAGCGTAGAAGGCTGGGTGAGGTAGGATACGTTTGTCTCGTCCGAAGTATGCATGGATGTCTTCAAGAACTGGTACTCCTGTGGGTACTTTGATAATGTATTGTGCGTACATCCAGCCAGGACTGTTGAGGATGTACAAGGCATGATAGGGCGAAGCGACACGTTTGTTGCGATACAGATGGAGCTTGTGGGCTGAAGTGCCGACGGGATATTCCACTAGCCATGAAGGGACTTGGGATAAGTCACAGGAATCCCTGGTCTAAGGGGATATGCTGGATGACTCACTTAAAGGGGGAGAGCCCTAAAGATGACAAGTGAAGACGGTGGTATTGAAGAAGACCAAGATGCCGTTCTTGGTCTTCCCGCTCCTCTACTTATACAGATACTCGTGGGCTTTAAAGCACCGCTCCAAGCTGACTAGCCAATAGCGTAAGTAGAGCAAACCCTAGTACAACTATCCTAGTATGAGTCACGACGAGATCCGATCTGTTATGTTTCGGTTTGATTGGTGCCTCGGGCTGGGAAGTGGACACTGACGCGTCGACTATGACATCGCTGTCAGCAGAATATCGTCATGGACTTGTAGGATCAGTCAGCTGGGTAAGCTCCGGCACATGTGATTGTACAATAACGGATCGGATCTTGTAATGACTCGATGTGACTCATACTAGGATAGCTGTACTAGGGTTCACGGTACTTACGCTATTGGCTAGTAGTATTCAAGTGGCGCTTCAAAGCCCGCGCGTATCTGTATAAGTAGAGTAGTGCGAAGACCAAGAACGGCATCTTGGTCTTCTTCCAATACCACCACTGTCTACTTGTCTTTGCTAAGAGGTTTCCCCTCTTAAGTGAGTTATCCGGCATATCCCCTTAGACCAGGGATCCCCGTGACTTATTACCTGTCCCTTCGCGGATCAGTGGACTTTCCTCCGGACGTCGCGGCTTACCAAGTACACCTATATCGCAATGAATGTGTGGCTGCCCCGTATCACTCTTTCTTCATCCTCGACAGCACTTCTTGGGCCAGCGCCAAGTACATCGATAGGATCCCTCAAGGAGTCCCTCAGCTAGAAGACCTCCACGCTTACTTTGGGAGAGACAAGAGCCTCCAGCCTCATCCCGCCTTCTATCCAGAGACCTTTGCTAACCGTAACTTCCGACTTTCAAGGATTGCCACCAATCAAGAAGCCTAAGTCAGGCAAGTGTCCGTGGTAGATGTTACATTAAGACCAAGATCCCACCGTGGCCAATCCTACAAGAACAACCAAAGACTTCTGGGTTCCCTTCCGACCCTACTACATCGACAGAAGAGGAGACCACAACGTCCCAAAGAAGTATCTAGAAAACGCATTCTGGAAGGAAGACGAAGAAAACCCAGGATACTTCACCTACTACATCAACCGACAGGGACAATCCCAACTCATCCCCGTAGAATTCAACTTCAACAACCTCTGCTGGGTCGAAATCCATTGGAGTGACGCACACAACAAGTACCAAGTCACCAGACCCGCAAGCTCAAGTCTCAGCCTCGATATCCTCCAATCCAACGTCACCACCAGAGATCAGTGGGGACCAATCAATGGAGAAGAAGAAGAACCAGTCCGTTCGCCAACACCTAAGACACCAGCACCATCCCCGTCCATCACAAGTAACCCGGAAGAGATCTGCATCATCAAGGACCAACAGGAGGAAGAACACCTCGAACAAATCGCTAAGTCCATCCCCACAGACATGTCCACCACCACTACATTAACGATGGCACAAGCCAGAACTGCAATATTCGGAGAACTCCCCGACGGAGGAGGAGGAGGAGGAGGAGGAGGAGGAGGAGGAGGAGGAGGAGGAGGAGGAGGAGGAGGAGGAGGAGGAGGAGGAGGAGGAGGACCACCACCAGGAGGAGACCCTGACGACAACCCTCACGATGATGGACAGGCAAACATACCCGCATTTACCATGCCCGACACGGACAAGTTCCTAGGAAAAGAACCCAAGATATTCATGATGAACAGTGCACATGAAGGGACTATACTCACAGTGACAAAGTAGACTGTGGTGAGATACAGAAGGTGGCTGGAAAGCAGCAACAGGATGTAGTCAAGCAAGTGAAGCAGAGTGAAGTCTGGCACTGTTACGATTTCCGTATTGCTGTACGATATGCCTTGTCTGCCTGACCCCGTGTTCACGTGTACTTTTACCCATGACCCACTTCGATTCATGCTCCGACCCTTATCTCACACCCACCCCATGACCGTAGGGAAGCCAGATTCGTTACTCTTAAGGCCCGCTGATGTCATTTGAGCCCCGCGTACCCCCGCGGGATTCCCTTGTACTCTTTACGGACTTCCCCTTCACACCACCTTATTAGCTTGCTAGGGCCAGTACCCTAGGATCGCATCATGTGTTTGTACTCTACAAACACCCTGTACTAGTATATAAGTCACGCTCTACCTAGCTTGTACGGTAGACTTGACTTCTTGTGTAATACCACAATCGTCTCTGCCTCACGAACAACTTTGACTCGCCCCTGCGCTTGAGTCCCTCTTCGCTCGCCTTTTCGCTTGAGCCTCGAACTTCCGCTAATATCCTTGTGTCCCTGGGAGACCAAGTGATACTTGTTCATCACTGAACTGAACCTTGACCGGTTCGCGCCTAGCCGATCCCGTTGACTTATCGAAGTACACGTCGTACTTAATGCCCCTGTGGTGGCGTTACATTAAGTCAAGTCTCTCACAGTGGCGACATCTAGTCGTAGCCGAACCAAGTTTAGGCCCGAATATATTGACCGTCTTAGCTCAGACGAACTATCAGACAGAGTTAAGGGAACCGCGGTCTGGGCAGAACACAACGGAGTCGAAGGGTACTTCATCTTTGACCCCTCGACACAATCGTACCAACAGATCCATTACCTCGACGACAGGCACCTCTGGGCCTTTATTGAATATTCCCCATCTGAGGGAGCATGGTACACGACAGGACCAGTACCCCTCACTCTGAACACCGGACCCTTGGGATCCTCCAATCCTTCGGGCATTATTATCGATCCCCCCAGCACCCCATCCCCGAGTGTATCCGTACCAACAACCAACCTCCCCACCTCAATATTCCCATCGTACGCCATGGCTCAGCCTGGACAAGCATCCGCAAGCACCACCCTCACGAGTGGGGGAGGTGTACCCAGTGGAAGTGGAGCGCCCGCCGGAGGAACCCCCGCCAGCGGTGGCGGTGGCGGTGGCGATGGTGGTGGCGGTGGTGGTGGCGGTGGTGGCGGTGGACCAGCACCAGCCGGAGGACTCGCACCAGCCCCTGGTGGCAACGGCCGCCTGGGAGGAAACCCCCCACCCGAATTTGATGGAAACCGAGAAAAAAGCAAGGCATTCTTGCGCGCCTTCAAGCTATACTGCGGAATGAACCCAACAGTGGACCTGCTCGCAGTACCAGGACAACGAGCCATGGCCTTCCTCTCTTATATTCGAGGGCCGCTAGTCGACGATTGGGTTGACGAGCAGATGAGATGGCTCGAAGACCAAATAGCGGCAGGAGTCCTACGAACTCAGAACAACCTCTGGAACGAGGTAGAAACCTGGTTCCTGCAAGCGTATACTGACACTGCGGAACAGACGAAGGCCCGCAAAGCCTTACAGACGTTAGCGATGAAAGGAGAAGACATCGACTCCTACATCGCCCAGTTTGACAACCTGACCACAAAAGCCGGCTATGGCCCGGACGAAGCCACAATGCTGGAGTTATTCCAAGATGGACTCCTGAACCAGTTAGTTATTAATGCCATTCGTTTCCAACACCCCGTTACGTGGGAAGATTGGAAACGAGCTGCTCGACTACAGCAAGCTGAGTACTTGGTTTTGAAGGACCGACTTGGCAAGAACCGCCCCCCGCGTCAAAAAAAGGGAGGGCATAACCGCAAACAGTGGGTACAAGCCCTCAGTAAGAACCGCGACCCAAATGCCATGGATGTTGGACGCGCCCGAGCCTCTGTGGCTCTCACCGACGCGGACCGAATCCAACTTCAAAAGGAGGGGCGCTGTTTTAGATGCCGCGCTGCAGGGCACATCTCGCGTAACTGCCCACAAAAGGGCACTCGAATTGCTACATCCTCCACGACCGCCCAACCAGCTCCCATCCCCGCTCCCTCGACCGTACCAGCTCCCGCCGTCACTACTGTCGCCATACAGTCTAATCGCGTACTTTCGACGGAAGAGCAGGCTGAAGCACAGATCGCTGCAATGAAAGCGCAACCCCAGGAGGTACGAGACCTCATGGTAGAAAAACTGTTTGCAAAGGAGGATTTTCTTGACGCTTGAACCCGACGGCCTGGGCTAGAGCACTCAATGTAAACGTGTACCATAGCAGATACCGGTCCATGCGAATTCCAGTACTCTTTAAATCTGCACACACAACGGCCGAACGACAAGTACTTCTGGATTCAGGAGCAACGGACAATTTTATCTGCGCCTCACTTTTGAAACGGCTGCAGATTGGAACACGTGATGTCACGCAACCAATACGCATTTGGAACGTGGACGGAACTCACAACCAAGACGGAGCGATCACCCAATATACTGATCTGAACATCCGTACCGGAAACGATACTAAAACACTTCGCTTCCTAGTAACGAACTTGGGAAGGGACAAAGTCATACTGGGTTACCCATGGTTCTCGGCGTTCGAACCCCTTGTAAAGTGGGGAGAGGCGACGCTGAACGAGGACTTCCAACCAGTTGTCATATCCAGCCTCCAGTCATCGGACGAAGCCACGCCCGTAGAAGCATCCATACGGGCGTTGGAGACGTATCAACTCAATGAGGAGGCTTGGGAACAGATCGCGGACGATGACCAAGAGCCATGTGTGGCGTTACTACGAAAAACCATGACGGCATCTGAATTAGCACAGCAGGAGGCGGCCAAGCGAGAGGTACGCACCTTTGAAGAAATGGTACCACCAGAATATCGGCGGTATCGTAAGGTGTTCAGCGAGGAAGCATCCCATCGCCTCCCGCCGAAGCGCCCGTGGGACCATGCCATCGACTTAACACCAAGTGCGCCCGCGACGATGGACTGTAAGGTGTACCTGTTGACCCAAGAAGAGGATAAAGCCCTCGACATATTCCTCGCCGAACAACTAGAGAGGGGGTACATTAGGCCATCGAAATCCCCATACGTTTCACCATTCTTCTTCATAAAGAAGAAAGATGGGAAGCTCAGACCCGTACAAGACTATCGACGACTGAATGAAGTCACCGTCTGCAACCACTACCCGCTACCACTGATTCTGGAACTCATTGACAAAATTCGCGATGCACGACTCTTCACGAAGCTGGACATCCGTTGGGGATATAATAACATTCGCGTAGACAAAGGAGACGAGTGGAAAGCTGCCTTTAAGACGAATAAGGGAGCCTTCGAACCACTCGTGATGTACTTCGGACTCACAAACTCCCCTGCAACGTTCCAAGCAATGATGGACTTCACGTTCCGAGGACCGGTATTAACGAATGAGGTAATCGTGTATATGGACGATATCCTAATCGCAAACATCGACGACCTCACACGTCATCGAGAACGAGTCCATCAGGTCCTAACCATATGTGAAGAGAACGACCTCTACATCAAACCAAGAAATGCGAGTTCGAAGTACGCGAAACGGAGTACCTAGGGCTTATCATCGGACATGGGAAGCTGCGCATGGATCCCGTAAAAGTACGAGGAATTCGTGAATGGCAACCCCCAAAAAGCCTTAAGGAAGTGCACGCCTTTATCGGCTTCTGCAACTTCTACCGTCGATTCATCAAAGGATTTTCGACACTCGCACGCCCCCTCCATGACCTTACGAAAAAGGACACCCCATGGCACTGGGGGGCAGACCAACAACACGCGTTTGAACGCATCAAAGACCAAATATGTCAAGAACCAGTCCTCCTCTCCCCTGACCTAGCAAAGCCCTTCGAAATGGAAGTGGATGTGTCCAACGTCGCCATTGGCGCCGTCCTCAACCAATTAGGAAGCGATCAAAAGCTCCACCCAGTAGCGTTCCATTCAGAATCATTATCCCAGGCTGAACGGAACTACGACATCTACGATCGAGAGTTGCTTGCAGTGGTCAAAGCGTTGCGCACCTGGCACACCTACCTTGTTGGCTCTCCTCACAAAATCATCATACACACCGATCACACCAACCTTCAGTACTGGAAGGAGCTGCGAAAAATCAGCTGAAGAGTGGCACGCGAATTCCTAGAATTGTCAGAATACGACTTCGTGTTGAAGCACGTATCTGGAATCCGGAATGGTCGCGCAGACGCCCTGTCTCGACGAGCCGACTACGCACCAGGCGACGGAGATAACAACGATGTCATCGTCCTCCCGGCGGACCGCTTCATCCGAGCCACAGAAATGTCAATGCACGACATGGACATTTGGACCCAAATAGCACAAAACCTCGACGAATCACAAGTGCTGCGCTGGGTTGAGCCACACAGTCTGAAGAAACATGGAGGATTATGGTGGAAAGGCGACGCTCTTGTCGTTATCGGGGATAACGATCTTAAGCGGGGGGTAATCACCTTTTTCCACGACACACCCACAATGGGACACCCCGGAATCACAAATACCTACGAACTTTTACGACGAGACTATTGGTGGCCTAACATGCGCAAAGACGTCGAGGAGTACGTCAAGGGCTGCGCCACATGCCAAGCCAACAAAATTAATCCCCACCGACAAAAACCACACCTATTCCCCATCACAACCGACCCAGACGCAGAACCCTTCGAAGTCGTAGCCATGGATTTTATTACAAAGCTACCACAGTCTCAAGGATATGACTCGATACTTACCATCACCGACCATGACTGCTCCAAAGCAGCCATCTTCATCCTGTGTAACGAAACGATCACAGCGGAAGGCGTAGCCCGGCTATACCTTCACCACGTCTACCCCCATTACGGCATACCCCGAAAACTGATTACCGATCGAGACCCCAGATTTACATCCGCATTCATGACACAACTCTGCCAAGTTCTCGGAATTAGGCAGAACATCTCGTCGGCGTATCACCCTCAAACAGATGGGCAGTTGGAACGTACCAACCAATGGCTGGAACAATACCTACGCCACTGGAGCAACGTGCAACAGGACAACTGGGCAGAGGCCCTCCCCGTAGCACAGTTCGCACACAACGCGTGGCCCAATGCGACGACGAAACACTCCCCCTTCTCACTCATTATGGGGTGGGAACCACGCACCAACTGGGTCTCGAAACCCACGACCTCTCCATCAGTTGACCAGCGGTTGGAAGACATGGGCAACTTCCGACAACATGCGCAAGATTGTATCAAACACGCCCAAGAACTCATGGCAAAGCGAGGGCGCACTCGCTTCATTCCTTATCAAGAAGGGGCGCAAGTGTGGTTAGAGGGAACAAACCTTAAAATGTTCTACCCCACTGCCAAGTTGGCTCCCAAACGCCACGGGCCGTTCCGCATCAAGAAGGCCCTCTCAGCGGTGTCTTACGAATTAGAACTCCCAGAATCATGGAAGATTCACCCCGTGTTCCACGCCAACCTCCTCACCCCATATAAGGAAACGGAGCTACACGGGGCAAACTTTACATGACCTCCACCTGACCTTATCAACAGAGAAGAAGAATTCGAAGTGGAGCGAATCCTCAGCTCAAGGCTCCATGGCTGAGGGCGCAAACTTCAATTCCTGATTCAATGGAAGGGATTTCCCGTAAGCGATAGTTCATGGGAACCCCTCGAGAACGCCCAGCACGCACCTGACCTCATCGCCGATTTCTACCGGCACAACCCAACCGCCGAAGGGGCTGGACGAAAGATATAAGAACACGCCCCACAAACCCACATAACGCACTCCCCTCTCACTCCACACACCATGACATCCACTCCCATCGTATCAAAAATCCCTTCGCGCCCACCAGCGCAGCTCATACTCGAGTGACTGACTGTACCTTCGCAGGACCAGGGTGTCCCCTCACAGCCGGAGGGTTGTACGCCATATTCTGTAGTCCCTAGTCCCGATCCCCCCATCTTGTCGATAATTGCCCCCACACTTGATCACCTTGCGCAGGAAGAAGCAGCCGCCTCGCTACTCACCATTACCGCCTGTCACGGTGCACAAAGAAGTGGGCTCTTACTTACGAATATGACCGCGTTAGTAAGTAGTAGTGTGTCATGGACTTCATCATCAGTCAGTAGTCGTAGTATCACATGTAAACGGTACTATGACTCATTCCTAGGATAGCGGTAGTAGGGTTCAAGCTACTTACGCTACTTGTCGTCTCGGATTGGAGAGGAGCTTTAAAGCGTCCTCGCATATGTATAAATAGTGGCTCGATAAGACCAAGATACGCCATCTTGGTCTTCTTCAATTCACCACTTCCACTCGTCTCTTCACGCGTGCTTCGCTTGTCTCTTTCAGAGCAAGTCGTCTTCATCGATTGCCGGATTACCTAGTGGCACGACTTGCCCTAGTGTACACTCAGATCACGTGCCCGCAAGCGCCGTGCATCCCGTAAACAGGTCACGTGACCTCGAAGAGATATTCTGCTAAGTCGTGAACGCCCTTTCGTGTCCAAGTCGGACTAACGCCAGTGGTGGCGTTACATTAAGACCAAGATCCTTCAACGTGGCGTTCACAACCCGAGACCAGTGGAGAGATTTTCAGACCTACTCCCTCGAACGACGAGGAGACCGCAACGTACCAACACAATTCCTAGGAGCCGCCAGGTGGAGAGAGTACCGAGGAGAAACCGGATACTTCGTAGACTTTGCATCGGGCCCGACCCGGTACCGCCCCGTTGAGTTCAATTTCGATCACCTGTGCTGGGTCGAGATCACTTGGAACCCCATAGACAACCGCTACGACGCAGTACGCCCCGCAGGAAGAAACTACAACTGCGATATCGACTCTAGAAACCTACCCACACGCGAAGAGTGGGGACGCATCGACGGGCAACCAGAACAAGAACCTAGCACATCTGAACCAAGAACCCCCGCACCATCCGAAACCAGCGGAGACGACGAAGAATCCAACGACGACGAGGAATCCGAAGTAGGGGAGATAATACAAACAGCTGAGTCCCTACGCATCAACGAACCCAAAAGCATCGAAGTACACCCACCTGCAGATATGGCAACAGCAACGATCACCCAAGAGGATCTAGCTCTTGAAGAAGCCAGGAGGATCACCGAAGAAGCAGAGTCTTACCTACGCCCCATCAACCCGACAACGGGACACCGCATGACCGCAGACGATGCGGCCATTTTCAGAGCAGTAGGCCCAGATATTCCCGACCCACCACCAGGTGCAGGAGGACCCCCACCACCCAGAAGACGCGGGGGACCCTTTGGTCAAGGACCACCAGGAGACGGAAGACCACCGCACGGAGGAAGGCAACCTCAATTTGGAGGAGGAGGAGGAGACCCTTTTGGTGGAGGACCACCACCTCCGCCGCCGCCGGCAGCAGGACCAGCACTGGGAACACCACACGGGTCAGACAAGTTAGTGGGAGAAACCCCGACCGTGTTCAACGGAAATCGAGATGAGTACGAATCATTCCTCACACAGTGGCACATATACTGGGGACAGAATTCAGAAGCGCCGATCATGACCAACGTCTACCGGCGATGCCTGTTGTTCTTAGGCTTCATCAAAGGACCCCGAGTATCCAACTGGACGCTCGGATTTCTCCAGTGGCTCAACAACGAGCTGCATCAAGGACGCAGCCGATACGACCCGTTCCTATGGGACACCTTGACTGCGGGATTCTCCGACCGCTTCTCGAATGTACTCGAACAAGAGCAAGCGCAGGCCACATTGGCCAAAGGATTCAAGATGATTGGCGATGACATTGACTCGTACGTCACCAACTTCGAACAGTTAGCACGGAAGGCTGACTACCGCCTCAACGACCGCCAAACACTTGACCGGTTCACGGCGGGCCTCCCGAGGGCCTTATTCACCAAGATCTACGAGTTGGACGACCCGCAAACCTTCAATGAATGGAAGGAAGCAGCGCTGCGTCGACAAAAACAGTACATACATCTACGCACACGCTTAGGACTCAACGCCACGCCCCGCACGACACCGCCACCGCGACCACAGCAAAATCGCGGATATGCCCCACAATGGGCACCACCCAGATTCCCATCATCGTGCTACGACCCAAACGCTATGGACACATCAGCGGACAGAACCCGCGCACGCCTAGCGGAAGTAGGAGACCCAAATCGAGGCAACTACCAGAGACCGCCAAGAGGAGAACTGGGACAAAACCGAGGAGGCGGACCACGCCGGGATATGAGGGAAGTCATTTGCTACAACTGTAACAACCCCGGCCACTTCTCACGAGAATGTACACGCCCCAGAAAACCAAGGCAACCATTCCAACCACGCGCAAGCACGAGTCGAAGCATGGACACCGACCACTACAAACAAGAACCAACCACGGTGCATCGCGCGGAGGCCACAGCAGAAGAGCAGGCCAAAGGGTGGATGGAAACGCTTAGAGGGGCCAGCGACGAGGTGAAAGACCTCGTGTTTAAAGATCTCTGGACCCAAGAGGGTTTTCAGGACGCCTGAACCCATTGGCCTGGGTGAGGGCAGTCAATTGTAATTCTGTAATCATGACTCGCTACCGTTCGCTCCGAATTCCAGTATCGATTCGTACAAATTACTCTATGGCCGACATCAAAGGGCTCGTCGACTCCGGAGCCACCAACAACTTTATAAGACCCGCATTCGCCAAACGCATGGGACTTGGGCTACAAACCCTCGAAAAACCAAAAAAAATCTGGAACATAGATAACACGGAGAATAAAGCTGGGTCCATTACACACTTCATTGATCTAGACGTCCAGACCAACAACGTCTCTAAGACCATGAGATTCCTTGTCACCGACATAGGAAACGAAGATCTCGTCCTCGGATACCCCTGGCTAGCAACCTACGAACCAACTATCAGCTGGGCGCACGCCACCATCCACGAAGGAGCCCTCCCAGTAGTGCTTCGATCAATCAACCCCGCGGAAGCACAAACCACCATCGCCGCTGCAATAACTCAAGAAGAAGCCGAAGACATCATCCAAAAACTCGAAGAGGAATGCCAGATACGTACCACAGCTACCGAACTGGCCATTGCAGCTAACCAAAACACCGTCGTGGAAGCCCTCCCAGAACCATATCAATGTTTTGCGAAAATCTTTAGCGAGGAAGCCTCCCACCGATTTCCACCATCACGACCTTGGGATCACGCAATTGACTTTAAACCAGGCACACCGCCCAGTATCGACTGCAAAGTATACCCAATGTCGCAAGATGAGGACGGACAACTACGCGAGTGGCTAGACGAACAACTCAAGCTAGGATACATCAGACCCTCAAAATCACCCTACGCCTCGTCATTCTTCTTCATTAAGAAAAAAGACGGAAAGCTGAGACCAGTACAAGACTACCGGCGAATCAACGCCTGCACGGTGCGCAACCAATACCCCCTACCTCTCATGTCGGAACTCATCAACGACCTCGGAAACAGACACATATTCACCAAACTCGACGTCCGCTGGGGGTACAACAACATACGAATCAAAGTGGGCGATGAACACAAGGCCGCGTTCAAAACGAAATACGGACTATTCGAACCCCTCGTCATGTACTTCGGACTTACAAACTCACCAGCAACGTTCCAGAACATGATGAACGACATCCTGGGCGATACGATTCGCATCTTCGCAGCAATGGGTACAATCATCCGCGTCTACATGGACGACATTGGTATCGCGACCCTTGAACACGCGGGACTTCAGGCACATATAGACGCAGTATGCGCCGTACTTCAAGTCGCGATGGACCACGATCTCTACTTCAAACCGTCCAAGTGCACCTTCCACAAACCGCGAATGGATTACCTGGGGGTAATTCTTGAAAAGGGGGTGACTCGCATGGACCCCGTAAAAATTGCTGGCATACGCGACTGGCCCACACCCACGAAGGTACGAGACGTACGCTCCTTTTTGGGCTTCTGCAATTTTTACCGCCTCTTCATTCGCGGTTTCGCCACATACGCACGAGCCCTCAACAAACTCACACGCAAAGACGCAGAGTGGACGTGGGGTAAAGACGAAGAAACGGCCTTCCAAACCCTTAAATGCCTGGTCACAAGCGAACCGGTACTCACACACCCCACACTGACGGACCAGTTTGAGCTTGAGGTAGACGCATCTGGATACGCAGTAGGCGCAGTTCTCCTCCAAAAGAAACAAGACAAGAAACGACACCCCATCGGATACTTCTCGGCCACCCTAAACGAAGCGGAACGTAACTACGACATCTATGATTTGGAACTCCTAGCCATAGTCAAAGCCCTACGACACTGGAGGCACTTCCTAGCAGGATCGCCACACAAAGTCAAGATCTTCTCCGACCACCTTAACCTCACACACTGGAAGTCACCACAAAAGATAAGTCGTCGCGTAGCCAGAGAAGTTCTAGAACTCATGGAGTACGACTTCGAGATCCATCACATCAAAGGGACAAACAACGGACGCGCAGATGCTCTATCGAGAAGACCCGACTACGACCGGGGGGAAAGGGACAACGAAGGAGTCGTCGTCTTACCCGAGAAGGTATTCGTACGAACCGTCACCACGCAATCGCCGGAAACCCACGAACAAGACAAAAACATTCTACGACCCTGGGTAGACCCACACAAGCTCAAGAAGGTCAACGGAGTCTGGTACCACCAAGGTGCACGAGTAATCACCGGAGGACTGGAGGAAATCCGCATCGTCATCGCCAACCACCACAACCCCCCAGTTTACGGCCACCCAGGAATCAAGCGAACGGCAAGAATCATCGAGCGAAGTCACTGGTGGCCGAATATGTTGAAACAAATAACGGAGTACGTTCAAGGCTGCGCGGAATGTCAACGCCACAAGGTTAACAACCGCCCGACGCAAGCCCCACTAGTACCCATCATGCCGACACCTGACGCTAAGCCATTCGAAGTCATAGCCCTTGACTTCATCACTAAACTGCCAGTATCGCAGGGGCACGACGCCATTCTCACCGTAACCGACCACGACTGTACCAAGGCATCAATCTTCATTCCCTGCAACGAAGAGATATCAGCGGAAGAAACCGCCGCCCTGTACGTGACTCATGTGTTTCGGAGATTCGGACTACCGGCAAAAATTATCAGCGACCGCGATCCAAGATTCGCATCAAAATTCACACGCGAATTATGCCGAATCCTCGGCATCTACCAAAACATCTCCACGGCATATCACCCCTGAACTGACGGACAATCAGAGCATACCAATCAGTGGCTAGAACAATACCTGCGATTCTGGACCAATGAGCGCCAAGATAACTGGGCGCAATTCTTACCAATGGCAGAATTCGCGCACAACAACTGGCCCCATGAGGCGACAAGGAAGTCTCCATTCTCACTCCTGATGGGATACGATCCCCGCGCTGATTGGATCGATAAGCCTTCGCCTATTCCCCAGGTACTCACGAGACTCCAACAATTCCGAGATGCACGGAAAGAAGCCCAAACCCTTATCAAAAAGGCACAATCTTTGTGGATCAAACACCGAGATACGCCCAAGTATCAGGTAGGAGACCAAGTGTGGCTAGAAGGACGACATCTCCGAACCAATCAACCGACGGCCAAACTCGCGGCACGACGGCACGGACCATTCCAGATTACACGAGTCTTGTCACCGGTCAACTACCAACTCCAGCTTCCCACGCAGTGGAGCATCCACCCCGTATTCCACATCGACTTGCTCACACCTTATCGCGAAACACCCCTACATGGGGAAAACTTCCAACACCCACCACCGGATCTAGTGGATGGGGAAGAGGAGTATGAAGTGGAACGCGTTCTAGACTCCAGACGATTCGGCCGGAACAAAAGACTGCAGTACCTCGTGAAATGGAAGGGGTACCCAGACTCGGAAAACCAGTGGGTCAACGAAAATGACGTATTCGCCGAAGAAGCCGTAGCGGAGTATAGACGGAGTTCAAAGGCTGCGAGGACATATATAAACCGAGCAAACGACGCTAAGTCTCCCCCATTCCTTCACGCTGGACTCCCACCACTCATCAACATGTCCTCCTCACTCTCCTCTCCTGCCATCACAGCCAACCTCCGAGGGTCCTTCACCCATGAGGAACTTACGACCGCCCTCGACAACCTCGCCCCTATCGAAGACCTTGACAACCCCAACACCCCCACAACCTATTGGCTACTCGGCACTGAAGGCCAACACCTCAACCACCGGCCGTATACACAGGCCAAAGTTAATAGGCTTCGCGCAGCTCTCCGAGACTGTGCACCTTCCTCACCGGGACCTCTCCCGGTTCGAGTGGAGCACTGGGTCGAAACGCGTCAAGAATCCGAACACGATGCGATGGGAGGAGTGGAGGCTGACAGCGGAGAGGTGGAGGCTCGAGCAGCTGGCGATGGCAGCGACAAGGAGAACGAAGATCCTCGAGAAGAGGAAGTTGTTCGACGAGACGATGCGCGCCAAGTGCGGGAGCAGCCCGAACGCGAGCTCAGAGAGTGGTACCCAGCTGAGCATCCCTTCATCATCACAACCACGGACTCTGACCATCCCGACGAGACCCCCTACACCCTCGACACAGTGGGCCGCCCCATCTACCGGGGCTCCCTTCGAGTAGACATTCCCTCCTCATCTCATCACACCACAACTCTCCATCGCCGCCTCACCGACTCCCGTTTCGCCCCCTACGGTTACACTCACAACCGAGGGGACAAGTTTGTCCACTTCCCTATCACCGACGCCCAGGGTATTACTACCCAGGCAGCGTACGTCCAGGTCATCATGACCGCCGACCCCATCGTCCTCGGCCTCGCTGCGGACAGCGACAAGACGTACTCAAAGCCGCTTTACACGGAACCCCAAGTTCGGGAGCGGGGCAAACCTCACTATGGAGAGCTGGAACTGCGCTCCCTAGCCGCGGGTCATGCCAATCAACATCGTCTCGACACAGCAGTCAACGAGTTGAAGGACACGGGACTAAAAGCTGAGTTGCATAGGTTCCGCTCGCTCAAGGCAGAGGCTGAAAGGATCGAGCACCGTCTCCACGCCCTCTCGACAGCCTTAGGAGGCGTGCAAGCCGACGTCGCCCGCTCCAAGTTCAGACTGGAGATGGCAGACATTCACAATCGAGTCGAAGAAGTACAGGGAGGATGGCTTGGAGGAATCGGACCAACTCGGCGCCGTGGTCGTCGCGGCTGAAAAGGGGGTGATGTCACGGTGCGCAAAGAAGTGGGCTCTTACTTACGAATATGACCGCGTTAGTAAGTAGTAGTGTGTCATGGACTTCATCATCAGTCAGTAGTTGTAGTATCACATGTAAACGGTACTATGACTCATTCCTAGGATAGCGGTAGTAGGGTTCGAGCTACTTACGCTACTTGTCGTCTCGGATTGGAGAGGAGCTTTAAAGCGTCCTCGCATATGTATAAATAGTGGCTCGATAAGACCAAGATACGCCATCTTGGTCTTCTTCAATTCACCACTTCCATTCGTCTCTTCACGCGTGCTTCACTTGTCTCTTTCAGAGCAAGTCGTCTTCATCGATTGCCGGATTACCTAGTGGCATGACTTGCCCTAGTGTACACTCAGATCACGTGCCCGCAAGCGCCGTGCATCCCGTAAACAGGTCACGTGACCTCGAAGAGATATTCTGCTAAGTCGTGAACGCCCTTTCGTGTCCAAGTCGGACTAACGCCAGTGGTGGCGTTACAATGAGGGTGCAGAATCCATGGTCATTCACGATCTGGAATGGCTGTTTACTCTTGGCAATCCAATGGATGAACTTGACACTGAGGAGTTCTTTTTAGGTATCCATTCTCAAGACCACTGGCAGGGGACAAGACTTACCAGGCTTCTGCCTTGGTATGTTGGCAGTGACTGTAAGTAACTTTACCTTTTGCCACACATTGAAAGACTGAAGTAATCGACCCGTCAATTTTTTTGTTGCAACTTAGAGCCTCACAAGTGACCTTCAAGTCCTGTGCATTGTAAGCTGTGGCCACAGCCTCAGCAGCCCCAGCAGCATGTTGCATGTCAAAGCAGGTTGCTTGTAGACTTCACATTGCCCTTGTCAAGGAATTGGCAAACAATGCCGCAGCAACTCTGGGTAGTCATCAGGAAAACCATGTATTTACTTATTCATACTTTTCCATACCTTTTCATTCTTTTCAGAAAACAAGTAGAAAAAGTAAGAAAAAGACATCCCTCTTTCTTTTTTTTTTACTTGCTGAGCTGCCAAAAAAAGTACAGGATAAGTAGAGTACCAAATGACCAAAAATTGACAAAATTAAATGTCCCAAAATGGAAATATTGAACCAAACTTTATTTTTTGGTCTGAAAATTTCCATATATGGTAATAAATTGGACCAAAATTTCAAAAAATCAGACCAAAATCCAAAATTTCCCCAGAAATATGCCTAAAAAGTAGGAAAAGTAAAGAAAAAGAAGAGGGGATTTCTTTTTTTAAGTAGTTGGTACTTTTCTGAAAGGGTCCTTTTTTCCCTTGCTAAAAGAGCAAAAAGAACAGAAAGTACAAATAAGTAAAACATGGGTTTTCCTGATGCCTAGCACACTGGAATACATGGGCCTTATGACGATTGATGTACTCAATCATTGGTGTGGGCTTGTAGAACACATAAACCGGTGAGTCCCATTCTCTGGATAGCCTGATCTGCAGATAAATCATATTTAAATGTATCCTGTATTTACAACACCAAGAACTTCCCTGGACCTCAGATCTCAGCATGGCTCAGAGCAGTCCCTTGTCTGCATTCCCGAGAGTGCCGCACTCGCGCGCGCCTGTCTTAGCGACTCAAGAGAAACGCATTCTCTGCAGGGGCGATCGAGCCTCCAAAGTCTCGCGACGCGCGGAAATGTGCGCAATCCCTTGCGTCACCAGTTACCAGTACAAGCGACTGTTGAGCCGGGGCGGCTCACCTCTCACATTCCCTAGTGCGCCGCATCTGTACGCGGCCTTAGAACTTCAAGAAAGACATGTCCCCGACCTATGTGGACGTCTGTACGATGTTGCGCGCCACGCAAAGGCCCGCGTGATCATTTGCAATGCGTCGCAAGTTCGCAATCCAAGACAGACATTTGGAGAGCAATTCCCTGGCCCGACAACAGTGACGGATGACGTGGGGTGGAGGTATGATCCTATTGCACTGACTGCGTGACACAGAGACCCACAAAGACACAGGCAGGAAGACTAATCCTTTAAGATAGCGCGCAGTTACTGTAATGTTCACGCGTTCACGAATACATTATGTTTGAAGTTCTAAGCCATGTGACGCGCTTTGGGAGGTGTTTGAAGAACACCGCGGTCTCACCACCGGGTGCCACTATGACAGCATTCTTGGCGGATTGTGACTCAAGGGTATGGTCCATCCAATTTGGTAACTTGAAGATACTAGCCAATGTGGTGAGACTTCAGAGCAACGAGCGTCGAGAAGCCAAAGGTGGAAAATGCCCCCACCGGGTCAATTTGGACGGCGGGTTCAAAGCTCTCCTTGTAGCAAAACGTACGGATAGGTGGAGGGAGAACAAATGGGTAGTGTATCCCTTCGTGTACTCAGTCTTCAGCGCTATTCACAGCCCGAACAGCTCAGTAGTGTTTCTCCATCCCTGTTCTACAAATTCATGAAACGACACTTCTTCCTTGACCTTGTGAGCGACCCAAGCTACCGCACCAATTGCACTGGGCTCGTTTCTACCTTTCACGGGTCTTCCGGTAACAAACGCTTCCTCCCGTACGGCCGGTGGGAGGTATAATTCGCGCAAGTCAGCTGGGAGGGTATCGATGTGTCTTCGTGAGGCATGTGTGGAAGTCATGGAACACCACGGCGCATCTAGCATATTGCATGTGCATGTGAGTGAACGAATGCCTCGCGTGACAAGACGTACCTGTCTCGAACATGATTCGTCGACGATCAATCGACTTGATCGTAGCCAGATTATCCTCTGTCTTTAGAGAACAGCCATTGATGCTTGCGAATTGTGGGGTTTCTCAGTGAGACTGTAAAATACCTGTTGGAGAACGAACCTGATATGAAATCCCATCGTGATCTGAGAAAATGGGCCGCTCATTTGGGTCAACCTCGATGACATGTGCTTGGTCGGGTACACACATAATCGTTGGCATCCTCAGTTGATCCAGTGAAACTGTGAACGACACCACCTCGACCACCGATGGCCTTCCCGCCATCTTCGCCGAATCCTTCCTCACGTAATATTTGAACGAAATCGTTGTGCGCAGCGCGAGAATGAAGGAATAAAGGGAGGTGATATTTCTTTGCTAAGGTCAGTTGAGAGCCTGTGGGACGTCGTGCCGTGGTCAGCGGAACTGACAATTGTGCTGACGTTGGTTTACACTTACGAAAGTGCCTTTGTTGAATAGCCGCTGGAGCAAAGTGGGTCCTGTCGTAGTCCAGACCACATTCGCCTATGGCTACAACGCGTCCGGGACCACTCAGGTGTGCACAGACGAGTTCGTCCAAAGCTTGGAGGTAGCCACTTGGATCATTCTCAAATTCTTTCGATCTTGTTGGGTGGCATCCGACGGTCGCATACAGGTCTCATCATAATTGGTCCTTATGAAGTTGTTGAAGATGGATGGGGTGTGCACGCACTGTGTTCTTTCGCGAAGCGCAATGCCAGCTTCGACTCACTAAGGCTTCCACCCGTTATGATCATGGATATCACCCCAGCACGTCTAGAACGCTCTAGCACATGGGAAAGGTCGTCTGCAGGCTAAGAGTCGAAGCAGTCGGGGTCACACAATTCGGTGAGCTGACCGTCGTGCTTCTGGCGACCACGATATCGCCCACGAAATACGGGGTCTGTGAGGTTAACTGCGATAGAAGGGCGGTTAAGTACACCATAACAGCAATGACAACACCCGAACCTCCGATATCTGCCAGAATCCAAACATAGTAAGATTCATGCTACCACAAGTCGGCTTATTTACGAACCTATAAACCGGGGTTTATTGGCCGCTTTAACAGAAACAGCCATCGTGGTTACTGTGATGTCGTCGCTTGGAGTCACGGTGGCCGCGGTGTCGATCCAGTCACACGCATCACATGTCATACAGTCAGCGATCATACAGTCAGCGCTCGGTGCGGCCGGATCTTCTAATCTAAGACGCGGGACGGAACCATTGACTTTTTTTATACCAACAGGCACTGGCATTACAACAGCTCTCATTTCCTAAATGGCCCAATCATCCAGACTCAGAGCGCTTCAACACAAGAATGCCGACGATGTCGTCGTCACCATGGCCATTCGTTCGCCACTATGTAAAGCCAAAAAGGGAGGATTCCGGGATATGCGGTTGGTCATGTTCTCATTTCTCGTGCGAGTTCTTATAACACGTTTGCGTCTCTTAGGAGTGATGAGCTTTTGACCGAAATGTTTAGAGTGTGTATCATTGTCCAACGTCCATCGTACTGGGAGTTTACATCACCTCACAGCAAGCAATCAAACACAGCGGGATTAACTCCGAAATTATTGAGGACATCTGCGTCGGGACGGTTCTTCCAAAGGGCTCGACTTATGAGGCACGGTCGGCGGCACTGGCCGCAGGAATTCCAGAAAGCGTACCCATCCAAACGATAAATCGTTTCTGTTCCTCTGGTCTTGTTGCAGTCACCACTATTGCAAGTGAGATACGAGCAGGGCAGATTGACGTGGGGCTGGCTGTTGGCGTGGAGAGCATGTCATGGAAGTACGCACCTACGCATCTTGGATTAGATTGATCTCGCGCTAATTTTCGTGTCTCAGTCCAGATGTTGGTCCGGACGCTGCGAGCGACGAAATAAAGGCATGTGGTCCTGCAGCCGACTCTCTGCAACCCATGGGGTGGACAAGCGAGAACGTCGCGCGTGAATTCAGCGTCTCAAGAGAGGACATGGACGAGTTTGCTGCTAGATCGTTTCAACGTGCCGAGGCTGCAGACAAAGCAGGTTACTTTGCGAAAGAGATCGTACCATTTACCGCGTACCAGAAAGACACCGCCACTGGTGCTCGCAAGAGGGTCACCATCTCCAAGGACGACGGTATTCGTTATGGCACTACGAAGGATACCCTTCTGAAGGTCAAGTCCGCCTTCCCCCAATGGCCTCCCTCGCGGACGACAGGGGGGAATGCCAGTCAAATCACAGACGGTGCCGCTGCCGTGCTACTGATGACGAGAAGGAAGGCAGATGAATTGGGTCTACGAGTGCTTGCCAAGTATGCGAACGTAGCCATTTCAGGTGGGTGTCGATATCGTTGTAGGGTGATCCGTTTAATCGAGTAGATGAGCAGGCCTGGCTCCTCGTATCATGGGCGTTGGACCCACCATTGCCATACCAAAATTATTGGAGAAGGTGGGCCTCACAAAGAAGATGTAGATCTGTTCGAGGTATGCATGGACACAAATGGTTGGTATGACCCGTGGGCCCGATCATCCCGTGATTATAGATCAACGAAGCCTTTGCTTCCATGTACGTCCATTGCGTGCGCAAACTCGGACTCGATCCGGAGAAGGTCAATGTGAATGGAGGAGCCATTGCTTTTGGTCACCCCTTAGATAAGTCATGCTATTTTGAGGAAGATTCAAGGATTGATAATAGAGCGACTTTTACGGGCGACAGGTGCGCGACAGATCGCAACTGGGCTAAATGAGCTAGAGAGGCGAGGCGGAAAGGTCTGTTGTTTGATCGATCATCGATCATCAGTCAAAGTTCTCATAGTTGACAGGTCCTCGTTACATCGATGTGCATGGGAACTGGGATGGGAGCCGCGGCTTTATTTTTGGGCGAATTCCAGTAGTTTGATTATGTAATAATGTCAAATGTGGGCGCGTTGCCTTGTTGGCCCACTTTAGCCTTTTCCTTTCCTCCTCTACTCTCACTCTCGTCTTTCTTTTCCTTTCCTTTTCCTTCACTTTCCCCAAACCCTTCGTTACACTCCGGCCGCTGGCGCCATGGCCAGCTACAACGCTCTTGATAATCGCTCGCCTTATGGCTCGGGTGATCCCTACTACAGCGCGTCTACGGGCTACATTGCTCCCGCCAACGTGAAAAAACCTCTGAGCAAGTGGATCAAGTTTGGTATACCTGTCGCTGTCGTTGTCGTTGCCGGGGCAGTGGTTGCCGGTGTCCTCGCATCCCGTCACAGTAACAAATCCAGTTCCAGCTCCAGTTCGTCTACTGGAAGTCCTGCTGCAGCCAGCTCTGCAGTGAGCGCCAAGAATGCCGTGGGCATATTTCCCACTGCCACTGACTCTGAATTTATGGTGCCCATATATCCGTCCACTGTGGGTCTCGCAAAATTCGAGTTCTATTTTTAAAATCTTATCGGTTTAATCTATTTTTATAGACAAACGCAGCGGCTTTTTCAACACCTACGTACAATCCTTCCAACACGGAATTCGCATGGCCGAAGGATCCCTTTGCCTTTCCCTCTAATCCCAGTCCCACCTCGCTTCGCTCAGATCGCCCACGACTCATTGCTCCCAAGTACAAATGGGACGCCCTACCCGGCCTCATTGCCAATGACCCCTATCTCAAGCGCTGGAATGATACTATTTTTGGGAACGCAACAACCTACTTTTCACTGCCACCTGTCCAATATCACCTTGACGGTGCCAGCGGTATTCTGGATAATGCTCGGGAAGTGAAAATGCGCATCAAGGCGTTCGCGTATGTATATCGAATGACAAATGATACGAAATGGGTCGACCGAACGTGGCAAGAAATACAAGTACGTCGTTGACTTGCCTGAACCTTTTTGGGATTTACAAGGGTAATTATTTAGAATGCTGCCGGAAACGGCACCACATCATTTGGCCCGTCCACCGACAAATGGAACACGGTACATTTCCTCGACACCGCAGAATTCTCTGCTGCGTTCGGTATTGCTTACGACTGGCTGTACGACGTGTGGAGCGACGAGGAGAAGAGTCAAATTCGGTTTACCCTGAATCTGTATGGCTTGGGCCCTGGTGTTTCCGTCTACCAAGGGGACCCCAGTGGCGTCGGCTGGTGGAGCAAAGGCGTCTACGGTAATTGGAATTGCGTTTGCAACGGCGGTCTCACCCTTGGGTCGTTGGCCATCCTCGGCGACGACACGACAGGCAATGCCGCAGCTCTACTGGGTTACACAATTAATAACGCGAAGCAAAATTGCGCGCTTGGGCCAAGTCAAGACGGGACCTGGAATGAGACGGCTAATTATTGGTACTTTGGTACGACGGGTCATGCCGAGATGACCTCGTCACTTATTACAGCTGCCGGGGATGACTTCGGCCTCTTGAACGCCAATCCGAACTTCAATCTCACAGGCCTTTACCATATGTACGCATTTGGACCGACATCGTTGTTCAACTACGGCGATCATGGACCAAACAAGTTCTCCACAACCGCCAACAGCATGACCTTTTACGCCTCACAGTACAATGCGCCACAATATGCGTTGTTCCAGCGCGACCAGGCTGACGCAGCAGAACCCTGGAGCATGTTCTGGTACGACCCAACCATATCCGGCGCTTTCTGGAACGGAGCCCCGCTTGACCACTTCTTCGACTATGCTGGAGATCAATGGGGGTCGATGCGGAGTTCTTGGACGGATATCAACGCACTATACGTGGCAATCAAGGCGGGGTCGCTCCAAGGACATCAAACCCACAATGACCTTGATTGTGGTGACTTTGTCCTCGATGCTCTGGGTACACGCTGGGCCGGAGAGCTTGGGTCCGGCGACTATCTTTCCCTAGATTACTTCAAGAGCGACGCGCAAAACGCAACACGGTGGTTGTACTACAGAAAGAGGACAGAAGGTCAAAACACGGTTTTGGTGAATCAGGCGAACCAAGACGTGTCAGCACAGCCGAAGATCACCCACGACACGTCTGGAACAGCGCAAGGATCGAGCACGGTATTCAAGGCGCCAAGTGATTCAACTGCTTACTTTGTCGCCGATTTGACAAGCGCATATTTCGACGTGTAAGTAAAAGGGGGTGATGGAGAAAAACGTCGCGCTGATGTTTTCGTCAGGACGTCATTCTCACGCGGGGTGCGACTGCTGAACGGCCGACAGCAAGTGCTGCTACAAGATGATATTAATGCGCAAGGAGCTGTCATGTGGCGGATGCACACTAATGCCACTGTCCATGTCGATTCTGCAACTTCTGCAACATTGACCCTGGATGGTCAAACACTGAAGATGGAGATACTTAATGCACCTTCAGGTGCTCAATTTGCGACGGGAGATGCAGTGCGTTTGAATGGTGACCCTGCGCTACCAGCGGGGCAGTCGGATCAACCGAATCCGGGAGTGACGGTGGTGTCAATTAGTCTTCCTGCAGGGCAATACAGCCTGCAGGTGCTGTTCAACCCTCAGTGGCCGGGCCTTCAGACGAGCGACTACGTGACACCAAGCTCCGTGCCTTTGAGCAGCTGGTCGCTTACGAGCCACAATTAGGAGGGAGGGCGGAGGGCGAGTGACGAGACGGACAGTTGACTTGAGAACGGCATAGACAATTTATATAAGATTATCGGGACAATTCGCGTAATCGATAAGGGCATGATATCCATTTATTTATTTTTTCGAATTTTTACTTGACGACCTTTGACATTTCTTGGCAACCGTGTTGTCACCACCCCGTCGACTCGTCCTGTTCCCGTTCTCGTCTCCGTTCACCCTCACCCCTTCCTCTCCTCCCTCCAGGCTGGTCCAATAAAAAATAAACAGTTCACCTAGACGTATCCCGCAATGTTCACTCGCAAGCGTGCCATCACATTCATTTTGCCAATCGTCGTCCTTTTAGCTCTCGCTGGTCCATCCTCCGCCAACGGTATTCTCCCAGGCTCCGCTCATCGTCGCGACCATGCCGACCTCAAGCGCATGATTAGGATGAGGGCACCGGCTCCTCTCGATGTCCGTCAGGTTCCCAAAATACCTGGGGGTGCCGTTGGTGCTGCTAATGATCCTCCTGTCGAGAGTACTTCCTCCACTCCGTCTCCAAGCCCTTCCCCCTCGCCAACACCCTCGCCACAAGTTTCCTCGGACTCTAGTTCAGTCGCCTCTAGTTCGTCGTCTTCGACTTCGACTTCGAGCTCCTCGGTGAGATAGATTTGCTTCAACCCTAATAAATTTATGGGGGTGCTGACCTTTCCCTACAGACCTCATCCAGTTCGTCCGCGTCGAGTACTACTTCAAGCTCAACGAGTTCGACCGGCTCTTCGTCCACGACGACCAGCTCGTCTACCTCATCTACTCCTGCCTCGTCTTCTCCCACCCCGAATACCCCAGTTTCAACACCTGACACTAAGTCGTCGCCCACCACCGGTAACTTAGCGACTTCGGTCGATTCGGTAATAGTGACCAGCCACGTCGCGGCTCCCTCCTCGTCCTCGTCCAGCGATAATTCCCAAGTTGGCGGCTCTAGTCTGTCCCACACCACCCTGACGATCCTCATCGTACTTGCTGCATCAATTGGAGGCTGTGCTATCATCTGGACCATTATCCGCAAATGGAAGTTCCGTCCCTCTGCCGAGTTCGAGGACCGCCTCGAGCCCATCGACTGGCAGCCAACGGAGCACGACAGCGGGCTCCCCACCCATCGCAGGGCTCCATCCAACGCGTCTTCGTTCCATTCCGGCAACGAGCATGGCGGCGGCCTTTCCCGTAACGACAGTCAGATCAGCGCCGCCCCCTATAACGCTGCTGCTCGCAGCCTCACGCCGTTGCCCGAACACGACTTCACCGCTGGCGCTGCGACGCTCGCGCCAGTTGGGGGTTATGCTGATCTCGCTCGTGGACCTAGCCCCCAGCCCCAGATGCAGGAGAACCTCATGCAGCGTGGTCCGAGCCTCAACCGGGGCTACGATCCCTACTCGGGTGTCCCTCCTCACCACCAAGGCGGCTACACCGCGCAGGATGCTTACGATTATAACCACGCTGGTCACGCTGGTGCCACCAACTATTGAGTAAACCGGACCTTCATGATGATCGATCAATTATAGCGTCAGTTTTTTTTTTTTTGTTGGCATCGTCCCTGTTATTGTCCTGTCTAAGACGGGGTGCTTTGGCCAGCTCTTAACCGCGCGTTGTCGTCGTCCGCACCTCCGCATGCCCCTTCGCAGGGGGGGCCCGAATGACCCTGTCTGTCCTTCTTCGTACGAATTCACGCACAATTTTTTTTTTCCTGTCCTTTGTGGGTCGCTGAGCGTCCTGCAACCCCCTCCCCCACCCTCTTACTTTCTCAAGTAATTTTCTTTTCGAACTTGCAACGCGTGCAATCATACCCACTCGTGTGGCACGCGTAGTAAGCTCGTCCTTGTATATCACGCGTATATATTTTCAATTTTTTTTTGGTCCCCCTTTTTTTTCTTGTTCGATTCTTCCGTGCAGTGATAGAGGAGGCATTTTCCCGATGCAATACAGCCAGAATCGAGTTGAGCAGAATCAAAGTAGTATTCAATCAATCAATGAAAGGATGTCGGATTAATACTACCAAGCCACGTCACCCGAACGAAGGTAGGTCTTATGAGAGCGCAAAAAACCCTCTACCGAGTAGTACCTGATAGTACACTATGCCGACCAAAGGAACTAACGAGAGCGCATATACCCAACCCCACGACCAGCTTGTCTGGGCCCCTCGTTGACCTGCCCGTGCCGCATAAGACGCACCGCCGCCCGGCTCGGACGAGTCGATATTCGTGCGTTCCAACAGCGTCTCGAGCCCAGTCGTCGCATCCGCCGGCGCTCCGTTAGTCTGCGCATGGCCGGCACCGCGCGGGACCGGTCCCGACGACGGACGCACGGGGGACGCCGTCGGCGTCCAATCCATCGCGTCGTCTTCCTCCTCGTCCTGCTGCTGCTGGGAACGCATTTCTGCGTCGGAGCGCGTCGGAGCCGGGGAGAAAATCGCCGGTCGGAGTAGCGAAGGGTGCCCAAAGACGGGTCCGGCCGCGTGCCAGGGGCGGTGTGGGATTGGGAGGGGCTCGGAGGGATGCGAGAAGGATGAGGAGGTGCTGGTGGAGACGGTGGAGCTCAGCAGTGGGGGGCTGGACGTGCGCGAAGCGGAGCCAGTGCTTGGGGTGCTGGCGCGGGAAGCAGAGGTGTCTATCAGACGGACTGCTGGTGGGCGGTGAAGGCGGAGGGTGAGGAAGGAGTAGATGAGTATCTGTGGGGGCAAGGTCCATGGGAATTCGCATGGTAAATGTGGGGATAGCTTACTCACAAATAGCTCGATACATGATGCAAAAGTGAAGAAGAAGCGGCTACCGATCGAGGCGGGACGGGAACGCAGGGAGAGGTAGTCCATAGACGGACGGTGCCAGGAAAGCATGATCAGGCTCGCCGTGAGCACCCTCACTAACCACGCCGAGATCTGTAATGTCTATGGAGGGAGGGTGGTAAGTTGTGACGGACATCCAGACAGATGAGACTTACTGCGTATCGTTCTCTACCCCGTACGCGCACCTTTCGACCCTGGAGTTCCGCTCTTCGAAAAGAGGCGTAGGTGGGTAGCCAAGCAGTCCAAAGTATTGACAGGAGAACCAGAGCTGTCAGCGAAGGGACGAGGATGCTCGTCCTGGGTAAGATTAGATGACCCGTGGCCCCTGGTCATCGGAGTCAGCTCCAGCGTAGCAAAGCGGACACGGTACACACCTGCCACGTCGACTGATACCACGCCAACTAGGGTGGCCACCCATAAAACACCGCGTGCAGTCCACCACCGTAGTTCACGGTTCAACTTGTATCGGTCCACCCTCGACGATAATACCTGCCGCCGCGTATCTTTCTTCTTGCTCTCATTTAGCCATGACCCGAGGGCGTTTGAGCGCGCCATGTCGTCCTTTTTACGGATCTCTTCTTCTACGAGCGGGGCACACCTCTCGCATACAGGAGGATAACGTGCGTGTATGGAAGCTTTGTAGGCCGCGAAGCTAGCGAGGCGAGGTTCGTAATCGGGATCCTGAAGATCGACACGAGGGGGGGTGAGAGAGCAGGCTGCATTTAAGGTTATAAGGACGCACGTCATCGGAAGGTGGCAGATAGCTTGATAAGAGGCTAACGATGAGCCTCTGGTTTGACTGGCACGTCGAACAGAAAGGTGCGCTGCCAAAGGTAGTCAGGAGTCGGTCTTTTCGTGGGGAAGCTGAGGCACAGTAACTGAGAGAGGGTGACAAGAACGGAAAAAGCAGGGAGTGCACACCTCGTCGGGCGAAGGATTTGCGGTTGAGAGCCTCATCGTGCATGGCGGGATCATCGGAGAGGATGTCGCCGTTTGCGTCATAACGGTTCCAGCAGCGACAGTGAGGACAGAGGAAAGAAAGAGGTTGAGGGGGCGGAGGCGAAACGCGGGACTGGCAGAAAAAGCAGAGAGTGCGGGGCTGTCGAAGGAGGAGTGCAGTCATGACGCGAGGCTCGCAGTTGGGCCACAAGTCATGTCACTCGTACCAACACCTTCGGGTTCACGTGGCGATCTCACCCTCCAGCCTCCTTTCTTCACATCGTCGCTCTTCGTTAATCCCTTCCGCGAGGACATAGATCGACTCACCGACCTCTTCGTTCAGGAGTTCACGGATGTTGTCACCCAACCCTTTGCTCTTTTCAAGCGCCTATGGCAAGAGCAGGGGTGGACTTATATGCACCTCAAAGTATTCGATGCTCGCACGCGTCATACTTACTTGACTATTGCGTGTAGGCTCTTTGTTGGTGCGTGGTCATTTATTACGAAAATATAACATATATCAACCGGACAGGCGTTGGTTAGAACGATTGGTCGAACATGTCGAACCCATACGCAGACTTGTCGCACTTTTCGGACTCTACACATTTTATTTTACACAACCATCGGGCTCCCGAGTACCGATATACTCGATCAGACAAATCGATATTGCTATAGGTACGCGCAGGTCTGTTTCGACCGAGCACCGCCCGCCTGACAACCTCGTATTGCAGACCAGTATGACTTACTCCTGGAATTGCCAAAGGTGGTCCCACCAGCGTTGGGTCCCTATGCGTCCCATGTCCTCTCCGCACTGATAAACGCGCGCGTTTTCTACATACTCCCAGTTTCCAGACTGGAGCCGTATAACCCACGCACACTCCCACGGGAGGTATTTGTGGAAGACGAGGAGGAGATGGTGGAGAGAACCGAATCGGTCCCTCTCTCGGAAACGGAGCAAGACCACCCGGTATCTGGAGCGAGCACCACACGGGCAGGAAAGGTACCACCAAAGAAAAAAGGGCGGCCGTCGAAGCGAGACATGGCAAAGAAAACGAAGGATGCTGTTGCAGGACTTGGTCGATGGCTGGAGCGTACAGAGCCTGTTGGAGGGGCCGCAGGCGGAGGGGCTGGTCCAAGTCGCGCACGGGGGCATACGCTTCGCCCGCAGGAGCACGCGCCGACCGTGTCACGAGCCAACTATCGAGCACAGAAGGAACGGGTGCTGAGCGCGTTGTTAGAAGGAGAGAGTGGGGAAGGAGCGCAGGCGCTGGAACGAGCGAATTTGGCAGTTTTAGGTCGGTTGAAGAAAATCGACGCGATAGCAGCCGAGAAAGGTATGGAGGTGGGTGGTGAAGGTGGTGAATCGACAGGATTGGGCCGAGTCGAACGCGCTGTCGGCGAATTGGGGCAAGGCAAGCGTGGTATATTAGGACTAACAGAAGGAGCGGGTACAATATGATTATATAACCAAGCAACGGCCGAGGCAACAGAGCCGCTTTATCACCCAACCAAAGCGTTCATCATGTCGTCTGCGTCTCGGGGCCAGCCTCAGTACCAGGTCGCTGACTTGAACACTCCTTCTACTGCAAATCTTCTCTCTCCCTCCTGGCCAATCGAGCGTGCAGGCCGCGCTCTTACGGGGTCCGAGATCCATGCGCGCTACCATCAGCTCTGCTTCCCTCGTATGTCGTTTTTTTTTATATTTATTTCTCCTCTCTTCGCCTCTCACCTCACCACCTAGAATGAGTCTCCTTATCCGTCAGCAGCAGGTGGCGGAAGCGCCATGTCTCACTCAATATCGGACAAGGTACCCACGCTTCTGTCTATTTGCATGCACCTCGCTTAATTGTGCCCTCAGTTTTCCTTATCCCCGGATCCTGCGTCCTGGGGCTCTGACCTCTCTCCCAATCATCCAGAGCCTGACGATTACCTTCACAACCCCGACCCAAGACGCGACAGGAAGAACGACAGGGGAGGCCATATATTCACATATCGTGGTCTCACCAACCTTGGCTGCCTTGTTCTTTTAATCCTCTCTTTGGTGGCTCTATTGTTTGTCCTTCCCTCTTCTGTATTACGTTTATAGGTTCATGTCTAGCCACACGACAGCGCCGGCTATCCCATAATTACGTTCTTTACAAAGAGCCCTCTTTCACGACAAGGTGGATTTAACCTTGGAGGGCTCAATAGTACGGGACAAGTGCTTATACATTTTTTCTTCACTGTCACAAATCCCGCTCACTCTCACAATACAGGTTCCCGAAATGAACAATGGTTGGGGTCTCATCGACATAGCAACCCCGGAGAACCTCTGGACTCGACCTTCGTTTCACGATTCGTCTCAAGAATTACAGTTGGTATTTTCGGACGAGTTCAATACCGACGGTCGTACCTTTTACCCTGGAGATGACCCGTATTGGGAGGCTGTCGATCTTCATTATTGGCAGACGGGTAACCTCGAGTGGTACGATCCCGAAGCAATCACGACGAAGAATGGAGCACTCGAGATCACCCTCAGCGAAAAGCCCAATCATGACCTCCAATACACCGGTGGCATGATGTCGACGTGGAACAAATTCTGTTTCACAGGTGGCCTTCTCGAAACTAGTGTCTCTTTACCTGGCGCAAATAACGTTTTTGGTTTATGGCCTGCCGTCTGGAGTATGGGAAACCTGGGTCGCGCCGGTTATGGAGCTTCCCTCGAAGGCATGGTGCGAATCCGCTGTATCCTGTCCTTGTTATCACAGACATTCATCTTCTAACGCTCCAGTGGCCGTATACGTACGACTCGTGCGATGTCGGGACGGCCCCCAATCAGACCCACAATGGGCTGCCGCTTGCCGCAGTCGAGGTCGGAGACCCTTATAATGGCAATGTGCTCTCGTATCTTCAAGGTCAAAAATTGTCTCGTTGCACATGTGACGGGGAGTCGCATCCTGGACCCAAGCACTCAGATGGGTCGTATGTTGGAAGGTCCGCTCCAGAGATTGACGTTTTTGAAGCAACCGTATGTGGGCTAGCCAATTCCTTCGTACACCAAAATTAAGTCCGCACCCTCTTAGATCCATTTCGATAAAAAGAATGTTGCAACGGGTCAGGTCTCCCAATCGGGTCAATTTGCCGTGAGTCCTCTCCCTGAACTTGTACGATATACTCACTACTTCCTTAGCCATTCAACTTCAACTATACGTGGCAACAAGAAACGAACTCCGTCATTTATGATGATACCATCACTACATACAATTCGTACAAGGGTGGCGTGTTTCAACAAGCCGTCTCCGCCCTTACGGAAACGGATCAGACCGCGTACGAATTGAACGGTGGAGGATATTCCGTTTATGGTTTCGAGTACAAACCTGGCGTAGACAATGCCGTGCGTTTCCCTTGTCACGATTCACACAGTACCCATCTGACAGGTCTCGGGTAGTACATCACTTGGATATCAAATAACAAGGCAGCTTGGACGTTATTGAGCAGTGGTATGGGTCCCGATCCACAGGTCGAGATCGACACTCGACCGATACCCCAAGAACCACTAGTACGCACTACTCGATTCAGCACCCCGTCCTTATCTAATCAAATACCCAGTACCTTATTGTTAACCTAGGGATATCCCCAGCATTTGGCAAGATAGATTTCGATCACCTTCAGTTCCCAACCACGATGCGAGTCGACTATATCCGTGTCTATCAACATAAAGACCAGATTAATATTGGGTGCGATCCCCCGAACTTTCCGACGACGGCGTATATCAATCAGTCAGTGTGACCCTTACACCCCTCGGTAGGCATTGTGACTGACGACGTTACCCAAGGTACCCGGAAGCATACACGAACCCCAATCTGACGACGTGGGTTGATGATTTCAAGCAGCCATTCCCCAAAAACAAGTTCCTCGGCCAGTGCTAGCCGGTGTCCGAAGGACTCTTTGGGTCCTTTTCTGCTTGCCTCTGCTGTACGCGGCTTTTGCCGCTGCCACAAGACATGTTGACGCATTACCGTTTGTACTGATTTCTTCGTCCCATCTCCGTACACCCTGTGACCCAGAGAGAGACTGGACCCATCGCGCGCGCCAACCTTTCGATACGCCAGTGACCGCATTCTCGTCTGTTTTTCACATATGCAACACTGTAGATACCCTCTCCGGCTTTCACCTGCTGGCTAGTATTATTTTTGGATGCTGTGCATGAACCCCAAGCTTGCGCTTCCTATCCTTATTCATTCGTTTCGGACTTTTTTCTGATACCTAACATACACAACCTCCAGCATGTTTTTTTTTTGACGTAGCTTACTCGAAGCCCCATTGTATTTAATGTCCACCACCAGCGCTTTGATGAGAATATAGAAGGGCCACTCCCACATCATCATCATCGTCCCCATGCGTGTCTCCGTGTCCGTTTCTTTGAACTGCACAATCGCAAACCTGACGCACCTCTACGGCTTGATCACAAGAAGCGAAATGCCAGCCAGGTGAAGGTACCTTAGATACACGACCCCTCGTGCCAACACGTGTACAAACGATGATGCGAATGATGGATATTGATAACTACACTCGACGAAACGAATCTCTGCTCCCGCCCGGCCCCCTCCTCCATTCGAATTGCTATGGAGTAACAGGAACCTGCTGAAGCGCTTCCAGTTTTACCAATGTCCTCTCGAGCGTGATGATGCCACCCGTGGTAAGTCGAGGCACCGCAGGCTCACTGTCGCGGCCACCTTCGTCCGCGTCCGCGTTCGATGACGCTGAAGGTCCCGCGCGGCGGCTCTTCTCGACGAGCGCGCGGGCGTCGCAGAGCACCTTTGCGAGGCGGCCCTGCTTGCGGTACAGCCACCCGATCTCCGACTCGAGCGAGCCGAGCGGAACTTCGAGCGCGCGGCGGACAAAGCCGCGCGAGAGGACGTACGCCTTCTCGTTGTAGAGACGGCTGTTGATGATGCCCTCCTCCGTCCCACGAAGCTTGTCGTATGCGGGCTCACAAAACCAACTAGCAGTTTTTTTTGACGCGTTAATTGGGTGGAATAACTGAATAGCGTGATCGAGCGCGTACGGTTCTTTCACCAAAACGAGTCCTTGAATGGAGACTAAGGCTTGCAGCAGTGATGACCTCGCGGGGCTCCACGATTCGTTTCTGTCTCCGGCCCAAGTACCAAGAATAGACAAGCAGACCTTTCCCTCTTCGTAAAGGTTTCTGGAAGCAGTAGAAGTGAATACAAAGTTTCTACAAGAAAAAGTATACTCACGGATTGACTACGAGGATCACACGATACAGCTCGTCAGTGTCAAGGACGACAATATCTGTCACGCACCACGACCGTTCCCGTTCGTCCAACTAAGGAAGTGAGCTATTGGTGGACTCTGCGGAAAGTCTGAATCCAACATCCAATCAATGACGAACGGCGCATCCTCGTATGGCGTATTTTCTGGGCCGATGATGAGAGAGCGGAGTAGGTCCGACCTGTCCTCGTAGGCTCGTACGATGATCGATTCTGCCTCACATCTTCAGTGGGATCGCACCGGAAAAAAATGGATGTGACTGACCTGGCAGACTGCTAGACAAGGCGCGATACTCTTTTTGTAATCTTGTTAAAAAATTGCGAGAGGGTTGAGATGGCGTTGAGTTGAAGAATGCATGGTCACGTGGCGCTTCAGGAAGGACCTCGAAGCGTTTCCAGTGGGATTCTCTATCACCGCCTTCACCATTTATACCAGCTTCATCAACTAATACGTCCTCCTTCTCGGTAGCATCTCTGGGCACGTCCGGAGAGGATGATCGTAATGTAGATGACGGGTCCTGAGAGACCGATGCTGTGTCCTGTTGGTCTGCGGGAACTGTTGTCATCGTGGGAACTATGTGGTCCCACCAACTTGTGTGGACCTCGTTGTCTGGAGCACGGATGTCTTCGATCTGCGCATCAGCTTCGACTTCCATGACATACTCGTCTTCCCCGTCGGTCTCCTCCCATTCGTCGTTATCGTCGCCGTTTGGCTGTGCTTGCCAGACCCCGTCTTCATCCATTTCCCAGACCTCGGCATCATGGTCATGAACGTGCTCGTGATCAGTGCTCGTCTTGTATGGAACCCTCGCCCCAGAGATCCTCCAGTTGTTCTAGGGTATCATATAACCGCGTGAGCCGTTCCAGAGGATATTTTGCTACCGCCCCGTTTGGAAGGGTAACTTCCACGCTGCCATCCAATCCTAGCTATGACCATCAATCAGCTTGGCGGCTCCTCAGGGAGGCGAATCTGACGAACATTAGAAACCTCCCCGAACCAATTCAACGACGTGTTATCTGGACCTGGCTTACGTATTCTACCCTCAACGATGTGATCTGACTCGCGCCGGTGAGCGATGTTCATGCCGATGTCGGCCATCGTTTTGCGCCATCCTCCATAGTGACCATCGGCGTGCACTATGGGCGCCTCCCGTACCCAAGGCTCCACCTCGCCTATACGAGGTACCTTCGGCTTCTCCAAGCCATTAGTGGTACCTTCGCGGTGGATGAATACAAAATCGCCCCGTCGAACACCTAGGCCGTCGAAAGAGGTGGGGGCCACCGCTGACCAGTCATTCGTTCCATGAGGGTCGAGTTCGAGCACAGAAGCTAGTTCGATTGCGCCAGTGTCACCGAATCGGATGGTGGCTGTTCTATCCACTGCGTTAACGCTTTGTACCACAGCTACACGTTTCTCATCTTCGCCCTTCCAAAGAACATGATCGCCGGGCCTCACCAATCGAGTTGTCAGCGCACTCGGGTAAGTATATCGATTTACTCACCAACAGTCATATTCGTCGGGATTTAGATAGGGTATGAGCTTGGTCGTGAGCATCGTTTCTGTTGAACCACCCTGCCAAAGGACGTCCACCGTGGTTTGCGTCTCCCGTACCACATAAACACGAACTTCAATGACGCCATATGGCTCTCCCTCCTTCCCGTGCCTCGTGGACGGAAGATTTGTCGCGTCTTTCAGAATAACCTTGTCCCCGACACGCATCATCCATTCTGCTCTACTGCGCACTAATTTCAACTTGGCAAGGTTTTCACCAGACCAAAAACGCTCGGGGCGGGAGATGCGTTGTGCAGCCTCGGCTGACAACTGTAGCGGTTCAGAATCATGATAAGGGAAAGAAAGGAAAGGAGCTCGCCGACTGGTTGATAGCGAGCCATGAAATAGCTAAGACACTGTGTTTCACATCCACGACTGTAGCTGAATGACCATTCCGGAGTGGCCGCGAAAAGAGCCCAAAGAGATTACCGACAGTTGCGGGTGGCGGGATGATATCCTAAAAGGGCGTAACGACCACCTCAAGGATGAGCATGGGGAACCACTTACACTACCCTTCTCTCCAACGGTCAAACGAGAGCTCAACTCCGGTAGCCGCACTAGCTGGCCATTAGAAACGTCTACAACAGCTTCGTCAAAGAGCTTGTGTAGATTGTGAGGACAAATCCCTGTTGTGTAAGGAGATAGCCTACCTCGACGACCTATCGAAGAATGAACGGGGAGCATGCATTGTACCATAAGTGGAGGCGCACCTGGCCAATCCAGTTGTCATAAGCCACGTAGTCTCCAATGTCAACGTCCGCGGGGATCTCGATGTCATTCATACTTTTCCAATTGGGAACGGGTTCACCACTAATGGCATGTTCGAGACGGCCCTTGACGTCGACACTGGTAATCACTCCGGAGCGCACATCGTCTATACTCCTCTTGCACAGATCACCGGGCTGAAACATGCGATCTACGAGAGTAAATTCTGACTCTGGCAAAATTTCGCGGATGCCATTGGGAAGGAAGGACACTCCGACTTCTCCCCTCTCAAGCGGTCTCATCAGTGGGTCATGCTGGTCTTGCGGTGGCGCTGTATCATACGAGTCGTGCCAGCATCTCTAAAATTACATAAACGATGGGGAGAAGTCATGCGGGGAAGAAGTACAGGTACGCACCAAAACAATACCATACGAGCCAGAATTATTGCGTTGTACGATATCTTCTTGATAGAACTTGGGGCGACGAAAGTGAGCGGATGCGCTGAAGGTCATGACATAGAAAGTAGCACCTTTGTGGGTATCTTTGCCTTTCCGTTCGGTGTCATGAGGAGTGGATGTAGAGAAAGGGAGAGTGTCTCGTGTGAGTGAAAGCAAGAGGAAACGTGACTCGGGTACCCCGATCACCCCTTTCTGATAAGATTCCACCATCATGTCCTGGTCAGCACTCCCAACGGAGTTGACCTTGCGCATATTGTCATTCTTCGGTCCAACAGAACTTGTGCTTTTCAGAACAGTAACGTCTTTTTCACGATATATACTTCTTCTCTAATCTATAAAATCGTAGGTACATAGCTTCTTCAAATCGTTGATCGATGACACGACGGCTCTTCAATATCGCATCGCACTCTTTGCGTCCGGAATGGAAGACGGGCCCCCTGGTGGCCTAACCACATCCGAACGTTTAAAACTACTCAAGAAACACGAAGCCTCGTGGAAAAACCTCGAGTGGAACGAACACACCACTATTCCTCTGCCCGAGGGACTTCTCTGGGAACTCTACGGAAATGTCTGGGCACATAGTAGAGGAAGAGATACTATCGAATTCGTACAACTGCCGTCTCGTCTGCGCGGCATTCCTATGCGTCAGTGGACGCTAAGATTCGACTATGACCTGCGAGACTTTGGCATGGACCCATCCCAGGACCTACTGGTGACTATCGAGAGCTTTAGAAAGTACGTCTCGCGGTCCTCTTCATGGCAATCTGGCTTGACGCCCATTCCTACTAAAAAGCTCTCCCAATCTTTGCCGTATCCAGTTGCGTACTCTATCCACAGGCGAAAAGCATCCACTGGCTGGAAGTACAGCAATTGTGGAACACACCCTGACAGTGCCTGAAGAAGTCATACTCGCCCGCTGGTCGTGCTCCATTCGGGTCCATGCGGACTACGTTGGGATCTTGTTCGCGGAACATTCTGAAGACAGGAACGAGCTGGTCGTGTGGAGTTGGAGAACGGGTATCCGGAAACTATTAGTGAGCATCGTCTCATGTTACGATCGGTTCGCCTTACCGACTCGCTCTCTAGGTGTTATCAGCCAATTTGCGATCCTTTGTGTTTCTCGGTGACAATTTTATCTTGGGATCTACATTGGAACCACCTGCGCTGCTAGTCTATACTCTCGAGCGGAGACCTGCTGGCGGCGCGACATACGCCGAGACACATCTTCTGCGCTTCTTATTTGGACGCCGTTTCCGGTCCATAATGGAACTCCTACTGACCTCAGATCCGTCACCAGGATGGCTACCGAGTGCCGGACTGCAGGTACCGTTTCAAATCGCCGGCGATGAACGGATAATTGCAATGAACCTACAACTTTACTACAGCCGGGAAGGACTTTTCCAGTGCGAGACGGTCCTGATACCCGCGAAGACCCTTCTGGGACAAATTGAGAACCGTCCAATCAAGGACGGATATGACGTGGACTGGGAGTCATGTGGCCCGCACTTCATGGAACACGTTCCCGAACACGGTGAATGGGATGTGTGGACGTGCTTCGTGTTCGGAATGCGCTATATCCAACCCAGGGTTGACCATCTCCGCGGCAAGTCGATAATGATCGTTCGCGATATTTATCCAAGGCGATGTCTAAGGGCAAGCGAAGAGGAACGTGAACAGAGTAACGCGCTTTACCAGAATACTCGGATGACGTGGAGCTCCGCTCAGTCCCACCCACGCTCGATCTTGAAGTGTGCACCTCTTCCGGAGAGCATTCAGGACCCGCAGAATGTGAATTTGATGATCAGTGAAGATGGTATTGTAGCTCGCGAGGTTCGTCACAGGAAGACCTGCGTTTTTATAGCTGCGCGACTAATGCGGTTGGATTGTAGAGAAACACTGTCACGGGCCAAGTACTCATTCATCTGCTCACATTCTGACGAAATGAGCCTAGATGGGAACGATCGATTGACGGAATTTGTGCGAGTAGTTTTGTATTTACCCAGATTCATTTTCACCGAAAGTTACCTCTTGGTAATGGCATAATCTATCGCAGGTTTACCCTTCATATACAGACGGTCACCGGTCTAAGATTCCACCATAATGTCGTGGCCAGCGCTCCCAACAGAGTTGACCTTACGCATATTGTCATTCTTCGGTCCGACAGAACAGTAACGTCTTTTTCAACCACAGTCCACATTTCTCTAAATCTATAAAATCGTAGGTAAATAGCTTCTTCAAATTGTTGATCGATGAGACGACGACTCTTCAATATCGCATCGCACTCTTTGCGTCTGGAATGGAAGACGGCACCCCTGGAGGCCTAACCACATCCGAACGTTTGGAACTACTCAAGAACTACGAAGCCTCGTGGAAAATTCTCGAGTGGAACGAACACACCACTATTTCTTCACCTGCAGGATCTCTCTGGGAACTCTACGGAAATGTTTGGGCACATAGTAGAGGAAGTGATGCTATCGAATTCATACAAATACCGTCTCGTCTGCGCGGCATTCCTATGTGTCAGTGGACGCTAAGATTCAACTCTACCCTACGAGACTTTGGCATGGACCCATCCCAGGACCTACTGGTGACTATCGAGAACTTTAGAAAGTACGTCTGGCGGTCCTCATGACAATATGAACTGACGCCCATTCTTTTTAAAAAGCGCTCCCGAAATTTGTCGCATCCACTTGCGTTCTCTATCCACAGGTGAAAAGTATCCATCGGCCGGAAGTACAGGAGCTGTGGAACACACCTGGCAGTACCCAATATCGTAATCGACCGCTGGTCACACTCCATTCGGATCTGTAGAGACTACGTTGGGATTTGTTCATGGAACGGTTTGAGAACATGAATGACTCAGAGTTGGTCGTGTGGAGTTGGAGAACGGGTGTCCGGAAACTATTGGTGAGTAGTGTCTGTACTACTTATATTACGATCGGCTGATTGACCGACTCGCTCTCTAGGTGATATCAACCAGTATGCGATCCTTTGCGTTTCTCGGCGACAATTTTATCTTGGCGTCTACAGCGACACCGCCTGCACTACTAGTCTATGGTCTCGAGCAAAGACCTGCTCACGATGCGACACACGCCAGTACATATCTTCTGCACTTCTTAATTGGGGCACTTATCCATGAAACCTTGGATATCCTACTGACCTCGGATCCGTCCCCAGGATGGTTACCGAGTGCCGGGCTGCAGGTACCCTTCCAAATCGCTGGCGATGAGCAAATGATCGCAATGAACTTACAACGTGTCGACAATTGGGGACATCTTGAGGGCGAAACAATCCTGATACCCACGAAGACCCTCCTGGGACAAATTGAGAGCCTTCTAATCAAGGAAAGACATGACGTTGTCTGGGGGTCATATGGCTCGCACTTCCTTGAACGTGTTCCACTTCACGGCGGATGGGATGTGTGGACGTGCTTCGTGTTCGGAATGCGTCATATCATACCTAGGGTTATTCGTCTCCACGGAAAGCCGGTGATGGTCGTTCGTGACCTTTCCCCGACGCGATTTCTAAAGGCAAGCGAAGAGGAACGTGAGGAGAGTAACGCGCTTCACCAGGCAATGACGCGGGGCTCCCGCATGTCCTACCCACGTTCGATCTTGAAGTGCGCGCCTCTCCCAGAGAGCATTCGGAACCCACAGGATGTGAATTTGATGATCAGTGAAGATGCCATTGTGGTTCTCGATGAGGTTCGTCATAGGCTGCGTTTTTATAGCCGCGCGACTAATGCGGTTGGGCTTCGGAAGGACGCCGTCACGGGCCAAGTACTCATGCATCTGCTCACATTCTGACGAACTGAGCCTAGAAGGGAACGAACGACTGACGGGATTTGTGCGAGTGGTTTAGTATTTACCCAGATTCATTTGACCGAGAATTGCCTCGAGTCTAAAGTGCTGTTGGGTTGTGGGCTGCGGGTTTGTAATGGCGTAATATAGTAGTAGTCGTATTTGTGACTCATGGAGCAAATGAGCGCCGCTTGCTATTTGTATAAATGCTTTCCCCTTCGTCTTTCCAGACTTCCTTCTCATCTCGTTCCCGATGTTTAAGCCCGCCTCACAAAAGCTAGTTTCCACAGTAGCCAAATCACGCTCTGCACAGTCATTCAGTGCATTTTATGCAGTTAGTCACCTGGACCCTTTTCACTGTCGCTCACCGTCGCTCACGCCGCTTTCGCTACCAATAGACTGTAAGAGGCTTCCGCTACGCACCAGACCCCCCAGAAGACATCGACGCCTCTTCTGATAATGTTTGTCAAGTCTTACCTGTTTTGTAACACACACCTAAAATTTACTCACACCTATGGCTGCAGGACTTTATACTATCCGTTCTTCGCGCAAACCCCTCTGCGAGAGACGCAAAGTCATACCTCGCTTCCTTCGGTGCTCGACCGCGCCGTGTTCTTGTGCCAGCACATCCCCATCCTATAGTTCCAAATCTTCAGACCCGACCCGCCGTGGAGGAGCCTGAACCCAGTCCCGTCGTCACGTCCATTCTCGACCCGGTTCACCACAGAACCGCCCTCGTCAAGATGCAAGGTCCTTTTTCAGATCGTCAGCTAGAAAGCATTGCCCGTGGCATGGTCTACTTACAAAAACTTGGCCTTGTCAGTGTCATCATCGTTGAACAGGACCAAATACCCCGAGGGGAAGAGGGCGAACGCGAGGCCATATTAGAAGAGACTACCCGCGTCGTAGAGGCCCTCGAAAGGCAAGGGGCCAAAACACGTCCCGTCCTCGGCGCTGTCGTTCGTCTTGGCCCTAGGCCCGATGAAGACCCCACGACCAGTAGTTCGCGAGTGCCCGTCCCTGAGGCACACACGGTCCCTTCTGATCTTGCCCCTATACGTTCTGCGCTGCGCGCCGGCGAGATCCCTGTTCTTTCTCCCTTGGCTCTGGATTCGTTCTGCCGCTCGGTCAGGGTAGAGGCCAACGACGTGATTGCCGCTCTCGCCCGGGGCATGGTGGAAGTCGCCGAGCTCGACCGTAGCCGGAAGCCAACTGCTGAAACAGCAACGCGGCCGGAGATCGCACCCGATGTCGATTTAACGCCCATGCGCCTGATGATCATCAATCGGGAAGGCGGCGTGCCCTCTTACGCCCGGGCTGGCTTACCTCATCTCCTCGTCAACTTGGACTCGGAGTACAACTACATACACGATACGTTTCAGCCGTCGTGGAAGGCCGCCCATCCGACCGCTCTCTCAAATCTCGCTCTGGCGCGCACCTGCCTTGCTTACATGCCACCTTCTTCCTCGGCGATCATGGTGAACCATCGAGCGCCCAGTTCATTAATTGGCAACCTTATCACGAACAAACCTGCCGTCAGCTCTAGTCTTCCCCATGCGTTGCTCCAGGGAAACCGGAGTCTTACAGCTCACACGCCTACTTTGCTGCGCCGCGGTCTCAGCGTGGAGGTCATCCGAGATTGCGCCGGTATCGACAAGGTGAAGATGACGCGGCTCTTGGAACAGTCCTTCGGTCGGGTGCTCGACAGCGACGCCTTCTATGCCCGCCTGGAGAAGAACCTCGACTTTGTCATCATCACGGGCGACTATGCTGGCGCTGCTATCGTCACCAAGGAGCCGTCCAGCACCGATCCTTCTGCTCCCTCGATCGCTTACCTCGACAAGTTTGCCGTCCTCCCGAGCCACCAGGGCGACGGCACGGTCGACTTTCTCTGGGTCGCCCTACACGACGAAACCTATGGCCTTGGCCTCCCGTTCTCCGTCAATCCGAACGGCGGAAAGGAAGGCCAGGGCGAGGGCAAGGATCTCGTGTGGCGCAGCCGTTCGAACAATCCCATCAATAGGTGGTACTTCGAGCGCAGTTCGGGCCACGTGCGGATGGGCGACTGGGTACTGTTCTGGTGCGACGCTGAGAAACGACTGAAGACGGAGACGGGCCGACGCGCTTCTGCTGGGCTGTCATACGTCGAGGAATGGGAGCGCGGCAGATTAGGGTTGTGGGCAGATGTCGTCCCGAAGGTGCCCTCGAGTTGGAAGAAGTGACCAAAATAAAAACCATAACGGGAGGGGTGTCCGATCCTACATCACTCACCCATGGAGAGATCTGATGGAATAATTATCAAGGACTGCAGCAAGAACATGATATGTATTTGTGGCGCGGTATACTATCTCTATGAGTAGACACCATCTGATGCATGTGCATGTACTGTACAAAATGTAACGCAACTACCGCACAGGATAGATAGAATCATTTCAAACCAACTTTGCTTCTACACCTCCTCGACCTCGTATTTTGAGCTACTTGATGCTGGGGGGGTACTTGCGGGCTCAAATTTTCAGCCGCATCCTTAGTTTGTGTGGACTTGACCGTCCCCACTCTCTTCCAGGGCTGATACGGACAGTTCTTGAGCAGCACCGAGTCCACCAATTCGGCGATTCCTTCCTCAATGCACTGTGTGAATCCATTGACGGTCCAATGGTCAATGTTCTTGATAAGGAGAAACATTTGAATGATATTGGCGGGGCTATCCAGGTTCCACTCGTGTACGTCGGTCTCGTCTCCCACATCGCCCTCTGAGTGGTAACCGGGAAACAACGCAGATCGCACGACCTACCACGAAGTAAGTATGACTGGATCTCCTCTCAGAGGACGTCGCACGTACCGGGGGTTCTTGGCCTTTGCTACTGCACCAGTCCACGTGTGCCCGGACGATGCCGTCGGACCAGACCAGCCCAAACACCGGTGCCCGGACGTGTAACGAGTGCAAGTGCCTGACCGCGGCGGCCGTGGACATCCTGTTCTGTCGGTACGCGTCTTCGAGCATGCTGTGGACAGGTTTCTTGTCTTCCCAGAAGCTGGACGCGAACTGGAAGCCCGGAGTGCCCGGCAAATGTACACATGGGGTGCTCTGACACGCGAATGACTCCTCCCCCTTTCCTGGAGAACCTGCGAGCTTGCTACGTTTGAGTTGCTTGAAGGCAGACTCCGCTGCGAGCGACAGTTTTCGGATGGCCTTCTCGGGAACGAAGACGGCGCAGTCGGGGATGACACTCTTCGCGTTCAGAATTCTCAGTGACTGAGTACGAACGCGGGGTTGTGGCAAGGGCTGGGGCAGAGCGATCGGCCATTTTGCTCTAATGGTATTCATTCATTAACGGGTGAACGCAAGGTCTGTCATGGGTCCTTACCTGTATGTTGACTGCCGTAGTGCGCAGCTACGAAGGCTTTCGTACCTGACACGACTGTGAGCCTAGACGGCACCCACTTTGGAACGATAGCGCTTACACATTAGAGACAAAGTCAGCCTCGAAGACTCTGTCCTTGGATTCGGAGCGCATCCGCTGGAGGCGTTCCCACGCGAAAAACACAACCCTCATTTCGTCGAGGAGCCGACCATTGCTCTTGCCAGAGCTGGTTTTCGAAAACAACTGTGGGCACTCTTCGTGAGCCTTGCTTAAGAAGTCGACGAACTCGGGGCTTGATGTCGCCCTCAACCTTCGGCAAAATTTAGAGGACTAGATTGATAGTGGCAACGCGTTTCAATACAGTACTGGCTGTAGAAACAAGTGGTATCCTTACTGGGTCTACCCACGCCTTGGGAAGACATCCGCGTGTATTGAACACGTTATCCACATATCCCTTGAAGTCGCTCGGTAAGTCTGAAAATGCAACTTGTTCGCAACCTTGGTATGAGCACCAGGTATCAAAATTTTTAGCATTTCTAGCGATTCTAAGGCAGAACGTCTACACCAGATAGGACACAGAGAAAAGAAGGCGCACTCGGACGCTGAGAGTGATCGTGAGTACGCAGTTGTTCTTTTCCTTGGGGGAGGGGCTGATGAAGTTGCGGCCGAATCTAGTGATGCTCTTGCCATTGCTAATTATAGTTCCGTGGATATGGATCTTGATTTCGGGGTAAAGACAGGTGGTCGTGAGGGATCGTTGCTATAAAAAAAGATTGTAAATGTCAGTAAAAGTCGTCACTGTCGTAGTCGTTGTAGATATAGATATTAGCAAGCGCAGAAGGTGATTCAACCTCTGCGAATGGGTGTAGAGGAGAAGGAGGAAGAAACACGTATTTAAAAGCGGCACCCATTTACATTGTCCGTATTGATCACGTGATCGCGTTGCAAAGTGCCGTAAAATATTATTAATTATTAATTTCTCAGAAGAGGTTATCCATGAGTTTACGAGAAGCCTCTACTCCGAGCTGTGCCCCGCATTAAAACAAGTATTAAACATAAAGACTGTTATAACTTACGAATGTTGCCGCATTTGCGGGGAATGCCTAGAAGCGCTGTTAGTATCATGTGCCCTCTCATGGGACTCGTGAACGCACCCGTGCCATGGCTGGTCCGAACCCCTTCCACAGTGCTCTCACGCCATCTGCAGCAATAGTCTTTCGTGCGCAATCCATGATACCAGAATACGTCCCCGTTGGCGCAGATTGCAACCTCGATTTTAGAACCTGACCCGTGTATGATGTCACGTTGAGATCCCATAAAACAGAGGAGACGAGTCAAACGGCACGCACGTCCGGAGGAATGGCGATAGCCCACATGGCCACGCCCGCAGTTCCGCCAGCCAAGATGACTTGACCGATATTCAGGTCCGAAGACTGTGCACCAACTGGTGCAAGTGCCTTTTTCGTGATTTCGTAGGTGGCAAAGTATCTTGGGGCAGATCAATCGGACATCGAGAAGAATTCGGGAAGCAAACGCACGCCGCACTACCAGGTCCGTCGCGTGCTAACGTGGCGAACGTGCCCCGAAATATACTACGAATACCTCCCTCCTTGTACAGGTGTCCAATGACGTCAACGACGCCCTTGTATTGAGGGCCAGATCCACCCTGTCCCTGAACCTAATAAACGGCGTAAATGAAACCTCACATCCAGCCTAACGTTCACGGTGTCTTACTTGCAGAAGGACTTTGGCACGTTCTACGGGCGCAGTAACAAACGTAGTCGGAACCGCGGATAGGAAACCTGCCGCTGCGAGCTCTCCCGTTGAGAGCGCTGAGTTGGTGCGATTCGGCGTAAAGTAGTAGATGAGTTTCTTGGAAGCGTCGTATGCCTGGCGAAGACCAAAACGTCAGATCTCGTAAGTAGGGGAGGAGTTGGCGGTACCCAGAATGAGAGAGCAAATATGGGCGTTACGCCCAATAACGGAGGAACTACACCACGATATAATCCGGTGGGGCCGTCCCTTGCCAATGCCTTCTTGACGACATCCAAACCTCCGGTGTATGTCCCAGGTGCCGCAGTCTGTAGTCTTGTTTTGGTCAAGTCAAATGGATGACCTTGCACGCGCAGACAAACACACGAATGCGAGTCAATCCACATTCGAATGAGGTAGTAGCACGTCTATCCTACGCACCAACTAAGACTGCGCAGACGCCTCCGAATCCTCCAGCGATGAAAGATTTCGCATTCTCTACTACAGCCGATCCACCCGAGCTGGTGCCCGTAGCGGCCTGATCAGATGAGTCCCCACTCTGTATTTAGACGCATTTCTTAGAGATGGAGGGACAAGGCCAGTAGACCGCTCACCATCTTTTCCTACCTGTTAATTTGGTGGGGAAGAAAAACGAAATTTACCTGTCATCGGGAATAACATCGGAAACAATCACCGGGCCCGGCCCACACAATGTCCGGGGGTTATGAGTTAGAATAAATAATTACGTGTACAGTGATAAACTATCAAAACTCATCGTCGCCCTCTCTGCTGAAACCACCGACAGGCTCGTATGTGGCCTCCGTTCTATCCAACCGCCAAATCTTCCGCACTCCCACGAAGAACAGTCCGATCGCGAGCACCCCGAAGATCCCGACAACTATCGGCCAACCGTATTCGATCCACACCGGTGGTTCATATGGAATAAGTAGTCGGTCGATCTGAATCACGCCACCCGTGCCACCCCCAGTCGTCGCTCGCCCCCAACCTGTCACTTTAGCCCAGTCCGTCTTGCCGCCTGTGCCACGGGCGTTCTTGATGCCTACTGCAACATTATTGTCATCCGTCTCCCGAAATACAACGTCACGGTAGTTTGATTCGGGTGAGATGAGCGTCTCATACGTGTCTGAATCAAGGAAACGCAACGGTCGGTTATTGTTCGGCGTGCCAGACACATCTAAGGACTTCGGGGTGTTGAGGAGGTGTTGCCCCACTAGGAGTTGCATTGCTGTCTTGTCCGAATATAGTTGCGTTAGGTTAACCTTCTTGAACGCGTCATCTGTTGGGCATAGCAGTGTCCACCCCGTACCCGAGATACCATCTTGACCCCAAGGCGAGTCAACTGGCGGGGCCGTCCCGTTCAATACCCATTCCATACCGGCTTTGATGATTAGATTCGCCATAGTAGTACCCTTTGCTGCCTTGGCCAATTTGCCCACCGTTAATTGAACCGAGCGCGGAATGAAGAGGTCCGAAAGTTCGTGCACGGCACCTGTCTCGGATAACAAATCCATTGGAATGAGCTCAGAGTTCAAGCCCGGCCATCCACCGCTAGGCGTCAAGGTAATGGTGCCTGCCTTGGTGCGTCCCACGTGTAGATCAGACCCTTCCAACGTCGGATACGTTCTAGCCGTCGAGTTCTGCAGGTCGCGGGCGTATACGACGCCGTCAATTACGTGGTGCAAAACGACACTCTCGAGGTCTGCTGTAGCCGATGCAGACAGAAGGTGTGCGCTGACAAGTAAACCAAGACGCTTAAAGGCGTCGTTGTGCGGGACGAGCAGCGTTGTGCGGGGACTGGTCTTGATAGTGTCTGCGAGATCAGCTGAGAATATCGCAGCGATGAACGAAGAGAAGTTGAGAGTGGGCAAAGCAATTTGCAGGGAGTTGCCGGGAGGGAACAGAGGCCGGGATATAAAGTACACGACTGTGTTGTTTATCTCGACTGCGTTTAATTGGTTAGCACGACAAGTTCCAGTCGTTCAAGGGGTGGCTTAACTGGGTTCACCAATGGTTGCCGCCCCGCCGAAACTGATGGAAGGTACGACCTCGGCTTGTTCCTTGCTACGTCCCGTGATTGACGCTTGCAGTACCTGCGCCTTTCCAGCTAAACCTGGCTCGTCTAATTCCGTCTCTATGAGCAAGCCATCTTTGAGAGTTTTGGGGGTCCACCGGCCAGGAAGGAAGTGATATTTCAACAGCCTTTTCAGATCATCGCTGCCTTTTTTAGGAAGCTCCTCATCTCCGTACGCAGTGAACACGTCATCTTGGGGGGCGAGAATTGTGTAGTGTGCATTGGTGTCATTAATGAGGTGAGTCAGATTCACGGAGTGAACCATGGAAACAAAGTTGGTGCAGTTCAACGTGAGGAGGAATTTCTCTGGCGTTAATTGAAGAGCGCCTTCAGGAATCAAGAGCGACGAGATCGTGTGCAAGACCCCATTGGACGCATATATGTCCGGTTCAACAAGCTTAGCTTCTGATACCATGACCTTGTCTGATAAGGTCACAACGTTTAACTCCCTTCCGTCGAGAGTAGTCACTACATTGCGTTAGATGACAAGAAGACGACCATAGGGGGAGCGACTGACAATTGATGGCAGGATTGAATGATTCGGACCATTTTACGCCATTCCGCACGACAGCATGCATTTCAAGAATGCGGAGTACATCGTCTGCAGCAAATTCGCTCTCCAGGTAGAGCTTCTCGACTGGGTGGAGAGCGTTCCAGGCAGAGTCCACGGGAACAAAAATGGTGAGCTCAGCAGTCTCATTCAGACGAGTGATTGCCGCTGGGGTCAGTATCCTGTGAAAGTAGGATGTGGAGGGACGAGTGGAGATCACATCCGCTGAACGGGCTGAATCATTCACATGCGCCGAGGTGTAAAATGATGGCACGCACATAAGCTGGGGGGGACAGTCAAGATACTTTCGATACCGAGGAGGACCCCATTGTCCGCACCAATGGGATCTTTGACGACTCGAACCCCACCCTTGCCGAAAGCGTCGACGCCGACGTAAATGCCACCATGCCGGGAAGCTACCCGGAGCCGCTGTGGCTCGTGTCCGAGGGACCCACCGGGGACCGGGAGCCAAGGGGGAGAAGGAGGAGGCTCATCCGACGGGGGGCCAGAGTTGTCGCGCGGAAAGTGGAGAGTCTTCGTGACAAGGACGTTGTCGTCCTCCGGGAGGACGACGGTGTAGTTAAGCAAATGGTAGAATATTTCCTGCCGAAGACGTTCATTGATATTGTCGCCTGTGAGTGAACTGTGCTGAGAAAGGAATGCGTCGCGGTGAATCGCATCGTTTGTGGGGGCAAAGAAAGTGCTGCCATTGAGCCTGTTGAGGGTGGGAATAAGCTTGGCGCGTTGAAGGAGACGAAGAAGGGTCGTAAAATCTGGATCGTTATTCAAAGCGTCTACGAGAGTAGTTGAGAGCGCGCTCGTGTGAGGGGAGTTTAGCGGGAATTGTGAACGAAAGGAGGCAAGGGAGTAGTAAGGGAGGAGGGCGAAGAGGAGGGAGGAGAGACGCATTTGCGCAGGGACAACTGCGGTGGAGAGGGAACGCGAATGCCTCTTATGTCCTCTTATGTTATGGTTATGACGCGGACGCGCGTGTATGCGTGCGGCGTGCCGGCGTGCTTGCCCTTTCCGTTTTCCGCTGTTGGCCGGCTGTTGGTCCCTGACCATGCTCGACCTCGTGCGTGCTTTCCCCGGTTCGCCTGGATCAGCTTGTTGCCTTCATACCCTCTGTCTTCCAACAGAGTCTCTTCTTGTCAGTCAACCCTGCTCGCTTACTTCTTCTTCCTAGCTCACACTCACATCTTGCTAGCTTTATCCGTCCGCCGATACAGTTGTCATCCTCGATGCTACCTCTCTCCGTTTCCTGCGCGCCCTAGCATTTTCTCAGGTCTTCCCTGGTGCGAGCGCAAACCGTAATATTACATCTCTCGCCATTGATCCCGCGTTAAAGCTTGTACGCACTTCCTCATACGATGATGCCACGTGCCTTCTCACCACTCACTGCTCCGCCTCTGCGGCGCATACAGGTAGCTGCTGCATCTGGTCCTAGGCTTGCCGTTTGGTCTCTTTCTGGGGTTTCCGCCCGCACTTGGCTCGTTCACTCGTCTCTATTGCTTCCCAATGATAAACACATCACCGCCGTTGACTGCAGTTCCGGTGTGCTTGCTTCGCTTCTTCCACTTGCTTGCCATCACTCACACAACGCAGGTCTCCTGGTAGTTGCGACTGAGTCAACACTGTCTGTCCACACTCTAGTCATGGAGAATGATCTTCCGACCTGGTCATCCAAGTGGTCATGCAGGTCACCTCTTCCCTCAATCACTCGCACTTCCCTCATCTCATACGTATGACAGGTCACAGGAGTTATCTTCCAGTCCACTTCTCCCCTTCCCTGGCGTATGTCGCAACCGTCTCGGAGGTATGCACAAATCCTCGCCACACTCCGCTTCACATTTGACCCACGACTAGCAAGCCAAAATAATTCGCATAATTCTTACAACATCCGGCCGGCAGATTCAAGCGATTCCTCATCTCAGACCTGTCACCAGTGTTATTTGGCGTTCTACTCAGGCTTCTAGTCGGTGAGTGACGCCCCAAACGTGGACTCGTACATTACTAATCTCGGATCTCGTTTACAGGGATGGCCTTGTTCTGTACACAGTCACCTCCGACGCGACACTTCGCATATTCACACCTGTCTTGGACTCCCCACAACACATGCAACTACACGCAACTCTAGATATATCTTCCGCGACAGCCTCAAAGCTGCCCACGAGTCCGACCGATCATCCTGCTTCCAGCGTTTTTTATCTTAATAGGGAAATCGTTACTCAGACTCTTACAACGGTCCTCTCGGGTGCGTCTGATAAAGACGACGCGAAAATTCGAAGAGTCCAGGACATCAGAGACGCTGGATGGGACATGTTTATGCAAGTTCTTCCCGATGGCTCGCTTTCTATCCGGGCCGTTGCGGCAAGTACTTTGTCCATCATTGGTAGCTTCGAGCCTCACCTCTAGCCAGAATATTGATCGGCGACCGCCAACACTCCTCAAGCGGTTCACCCTTCTTCAAAATGTCCCATTCACATTTTTAAGAGCTCCCTCCCACTTGCACGTCGTTCCCGGCCTCACCAAACATACGCTAGCATTAGTCTCAACAACTCCTCTGTCCGTGCATATGCTCGAGCCTTTGAACTTTTTTGACTCGCGTTCCGATGGTCTCACACTACTTGGTCGTGTTCATGATTACACGACTGATGGCGAACCGCGTATCAAACAGTTCGTGCGTACACCTGATGGTACGGGCTTGGCAATCGTGCGTGAAACGGGGGGTGATGCATGGATTGTGCGTGATCATGGCACATCACTACAACGTGCTGGGAAGTGGACAACGGCGGACAATGTTGTCGTGCTGAATGGAGGCAAGTTCTATATGATGTGGGGTGACTGTCGAAATTCACACCTTTTTAGGGCGGTCCTTTGCAACTTTCTCGAATGCCACATACCTTCTCACATTACATACCACGCCAGAGCTCACCCTATCTCTCCCTCCTATATCCTCCTTGTTTTCGCTTCCTTCCCGGAACAGTGCACCCTATGAATGCATATATGCAATCACTGCTGATCTTGCGCCCACTATATTTCACATTCACGCTATGAGTGGAGGGCTACCTTCACTATCTGTGATCTCTCAGACAGCATTGCCGCTACCGTCGCCGGTAGCATTTATCTTACCCGTCGATCCTATGGGGTGGATATCAAGCCGTGACACGGCTGGGATGGAACGTGATGTCCTTTTAAGCGTCGGGAGAGACGGCGAGCTGATGTTTTGGGTGCCTGATGGGAATGGAACCGGCTGGCGTCGCACTGGGAGACTGCGCACTGGTCGAACGAGCATACGCATGGCGCGATGTAGTTCTGCAAAGAAGACTGTTCTCAGTTTGTCTCCCTCCCTCACGAATCACGCGCGGGAGGCTTATGCCCTTGTCCAGTTGTTCCGCGTGCAGATGGGGAGGAGGAACTCACAATTTGGGACTCGAAAAAGTCGGAATTCTCATCGGGTCTAGAGTATGCGAAGATTTTGGGCTCGTCCGAGCACGTGAACGACCTCGATTGGAGCTCGACACCCGACAATCAATCCATACTCGCAGTCGGATTCGCGTACCGCGTTGAGATACTGTGTCAACAACGGATGACATACTTTGACGAGGGCCCGGGTTGGGGTGTCATCAAGAGCATCGATATTGAAAAGTAGGTGAACGCACGTCTGGCTCATTGGTAGAGACACCCTACTAAATTATGCCTAACCGGTGAAGTCTACTCCCACACCCGATTAGCGATTCTATCTGGTTGGCGCACGGGACACTTCTTATTGGTTCTGGTCATCAGATGTGTTTGTATGGACTGCCTCGACAACTTGAAAAGAGGGAAACTGAAGAGGGCCTCTTCGAGTATGTTGCAAGGTTGAACGGACCCCTCCCAGACTACCATCCTCAGATGTTGCTGCAGTGTCTCTGTGGGGTTGGTCATCATTATCGTTATTTCTCAACGGTACTCATTGTCGAAATACAGACAAGCTCGATCTTGTTAAGGAGATTCTTGTGCACCTATCTCGCGAGGTGGAGAAGAGTCTTGAATCGCAGGATAGTGCTTTCCGGATGAGCCCCATCCCAATTAGTCATTACCTCAAAAGAAGTCGCGTCTCAAGTCCAGTCAGTTTCAACCCATGTTGCCCCTGTCCCATATTCTCTCACCAGTGTTATAGGTCATAGGGTCTCACCGCCGGCAGTATTCGTCTCTGTTAACGGACTAGAGGAAACTGACGAGTGAGCATTACCCGGATTGCGACACGCCCCCACTGATTGCAGTAGGCCAGAAGATCAGGGCTTTTCTCGCCCGCTAATCGAACGGCTGCTCGACCATCTAGAAGCAACGCCGCTTCCTCATCTTACACCAAATGAGCATGCACATCTTCTTGTCCTCATACGAGCCGTGCTTGAGGTACGCGCTAGTGGGTATAGCTCTTCTCTGTCCTTAGCGGAGCATCATTCAGGTCGACGAGTCCCGGAGAGCCCTCGATGCCAATGGATTGCGCTATCTCATCTCAATGCGTTCTTTTTACATTCTCAATCAACGCGCTTCTGCACCAAGTAGCCCAGAGTCAAGAGGTGCTGTCAGTCGTCGATCAGGCTGGCGTGCCAGATTACGATTTCGTGATATCATTTGGGCTTTTCATAGTGAGACCCAGGGTTTGCTACTGTCAGCGTCGTTGGCCGCGTGCCAAGGTAAAATGACATGGAGCGATGCTCGTGCACTGGGCGTGTTTCTCTGGCTCAACTCTGTTGAATCGATGGTACGTAAAATCACCGTTCTCATGCACGAGTTCTATTCATTAATACATCGCCGCAGAGATCTCACATGGAGCTCATCGCTAGGACTGAGTATATGGCTGGAGACGCCCGCGATCCAGTTGCCTGCTCATTGTTCTACTTTGCCCTCGGAAAACACAAGCTCGTGCATGGACTCTGGCGGCAGGCTGCATGGCACAAAGAGCAAGCAGTCATGATCAAGTTCTTGTCCAACGATTTTGCGCAACCGCGATGGCGGACTGCGGCACTCAAGAACGCCTATGCTCTGCTCGGCAAGCGCCGCTTTGGTACGCCCTGCCACACAGTTTCCCTCACGCGTTCAAGCTCAACGAGAAATTGTTAGAATATGCGGCCGCGTTCTTCATCCTTAGTGGCAATCTAAAAGATGCCGTGAATGTCTGCCTTCGTCATCTCGACGACTTCCAGTTGGCCGTTGCTCTGGCACGTGTTGTTGAGGGTCGCGATGACTGGCCCCAGTCTTGCGCGACATTCTCAACGAGACTACCATCCCCTTGGCTTTCAAAAAGGGCAACAGGTGGCTCGGGAGTTGGGCTTTTTGGCTGCTGCACCGCCGAGATCTCGCAGTGAGGATACTTGTGGTTCGTGGTTATGGCTTCTCTTGTTTATGTTCTCTGACGGCCATCTACCAGACACCTCTGCAAGACGTCGCCGGCGCGCTGGACATACCTATTACAGAGTTCGGCAACCCACACTACGACGACCCTAGTCTGGCTCTCCTCTTCTCCCAATTGAAATCCAAGACGCTCCAAACTGCAAAAGGCACAAGTGAGATCTCGGGCCGCACAGAATTCAATTTCGTACTGCAGATGGCACGCGTTTTTACTCGAATGGGTGAGATGGGTTTCTTTCGAGACCTCACGACCTCTTAGACTCATTCATGCATTTTCGCAGGCTGCCATGCCCTCGCGTTAGATCTCGTCAGGTCTTGGTCATTTGATCGGCCGTCCCTCGTAACCCATGATCCTACGCAACACTTCGCACCTCCAAGCCCGACAACAGCGCGTAGACTGCATGCATTAGAGCAGGCCATGCGACGCAGATCTTCAATCGTGATCGATATAGACCCCTTCACGGTGCCACCAACTCGCCGACCGTCGCCTAAACCTAGAGAAGTCACCGAGCCTCCCGCCCAGCTTATGAAGGAGACCATCAACGAAGGCGACTTGGTTGCAAGAAAGGCTGGGCTAGGTAGTCTTTTGAAGACCGCAAAGCAAGACGTACAGGTACCAGAGTTTGACATGAGTTCGTTCATCTGATTTCGGCAAGTTGGTAAGGCATTTAGGGAAACTGAGATTGTGACAGTTATGTACGTCAGAGGCGAATGATACAATCTGTATTGATGCAACTAAACGACGAGAAAAATGTGTGAGGACGGGTGAGGAAAAGAGTGATTGGGCGTTGGTAATCGACGCGCAAATGACTAGTGCTCGACAACTTCAACTTCACGCTTTTTCAAAACCAGGTCCTTGCCAATGATCCTCTTCCAAACATCCTGCACGTCCTCGACAACAGTCTCGAAGTGACTTGTCGCATCGTAAGAACGGGTGATGAAGATGTTGTCAGCTTTGCCGTCCGAAATCGGGGTATAGATGGGCGTAACCGAAACGAATCTAGGGTAAGCTGTTAAACCCATGGCCCAGGCAGGTGGGCAAACAATCTCATACTTCTCATATATGGGTCCGAGGAGTTGAAGACCCGGGATGATCTCTTGCTCAGGGCGATCTGTCTCGACAATCGTGCTGACTATGGCCACATAGACGTCCTTGGCGCAGACATTGTGCGTCGAAGAGACCATGGCGATGTAAATATCTGGCGCGACATCGAATAAGTGTGGCTCCGGCTCGTCGACAAGGAACTTACCATGCCGCCTACGGACCTGATTCTGCGGGATGATAATCTGAACACTGTCAGCATCTTCTGTCCCCGGGATAGGGTGCTTGAGGATGCAGATGGCGCGGACGACCTTTCCGTCCTCAAAGACGCGGATCTTCCCGCTCTCCTTGTCGTCACCAAAGTAGCTCGGATCACCAATGACTTGTTTGGCCTTCACGGTTTCGGATCCGCTACGCACACCAACAAACTTACCCTCCGAGTCGGTGACGATCTCGTGGACTGGTTTGTCAAGCATGTAGGTGCCGCCGTAAATAGCGGAGAGGCGCGCAAACGCCTGAGGTAGCTCGCCGAGGCCATAAAGGGGGTAAATGTACGGCGACTTGCCGTAGCGCGCCATGGAAGAAGTGTAAAGCACGATACGCTCATAGGCCTGGCGTGCGGGCTTATTGATATAACTGAAATAACCATCAACGATCAAGTCCCATTAACACTAAAATCGTGCGCACTCATCATCCAGGTAGAGTGCCATAGCATGCCCGATGAAGTCTTGTGTACCAGGCTCCAGCCCGAATTTCTCATAAACTGCCTTCATCGTAGCAGTGTCGAGGTTGATGTCTACGTGATAGCATTATGAGAAGGCTAGTGGCTGTCAGACGGGGAGAATAGACCTTGGTGGGTGGCAGGATCCTCGTCCTTCCAATTCTGCAGGAACTCAAAGAATTTCTTCGCACGGCGCTTTTCAAAGAGACCCATCAATGGGCTTTTGACTGCCTCCATCTCGGTGCTGGGAACCTTAGAGATCTTGCCTTCACGGTAGACGAAACTGCCCGCGATCTGCTTGAATTCGAGGTAACGAGTGACATCGGTATGCACTAGGATCTTCGTGAGTTCTCCGGATGCTATGATAAACTTTGGGACGAGATCGACGGCATAATCCCTGTCGCGACCAAGCTCAGAAGGAGGCGCTTGATCACCACGAAATTTTCGAAAGAGCTGTTGACAGTGAACAGATCAGAAGCCGCGCGAGCACATAACGTCAACTGCATACCTGAGTGAGATTCAGACTGGCACTATCGCCGCCATAATAGTCGTTCCTGTCCATATGGAGGACCTTCTTGCCCTCAACGGAGAGAAGACCAGATAAGATGCACTCGGTCAAGCCAGTGCCGAGAACGATAACCTGAGAGGGGTGAGCAAGAGGTGGGTTGGATTATGATGGGCCATACGTCGTATTCCTCATCCATGGATGATGCGGGTACTTGGATGTTAGTGTGGTGGTCGTGGTCGCAGTCAGGATCAAACAATCGATTTGCACGTGCCGTGCGATTTAGGCTTGCTTAACCCATTTCCACTACTACAACATAAACACATAATACAACAACCAGGTTGCCTCACTCCACTTCCCGAGTTCGCTTGTTAGGCGATCCGTGCACGGATGAACGACGTTTACGTCCCACTGCATTAGCCCAGGACGGGGTCCCACGCTGCATTTCCACCTGTCTCTGTGTGCGTCTTCTGTATTTTTCAGCGAGTCTCAGAAATTCTGCGGAAAGATTTTCAGCCTTCGCGCAGATGCTCATCGATTAAGGATGTATACCAGGCTCCATAGTACGATATTTCTCCGTATAACACTTGTCGGAGCGCTGGGGATGCTAGAAATTGTGTTCGTAAGAATGGTCAAGTTCTAAGTTGCAGATATAATTTACCTCTTCGTGGAAGGGAAACCATCTTTGCTTGTTTGACATCGCCGCCCACTGGGTAGAACTGCACTTCGCGATATGTTTGGCCATCGCTCTAATGTCAGTAGTACCGAAGGCCCCGCCCGACTCCCCCATAGTTGCTTCATTATCCTCTTCATCATAGGAGCTATAATCCATCTCCGAGTCTTGGCCGTCTTCTTCACCGTCTCTGACATATTTCTCGGCCATTTTGTCTTTGACTCCTGCCAGAATCTTGTCGGCCAAATGATCCCGGGCCCAATAAGAAGACCAAGAATTGGCTGTATGGTGCGGCGCCTGTGCAAGACTCGTATCGAACCCAGTCACCGAATTTTGGAGTCGACGTACCTTTTCTGCCAGTCTGGCAATAATTTCACCCTTCGTGAGAGAAGGATCATTTTGTATCGCCCAAGAAATGTATTTAGCAAAATACTTCTTGTCTTCAGCAGTATAGAGGTTACCCCGGACAACTTTCACGACCTTCGTCGGAGGTAATGGTTCGTCCTCCGGGGGAGAGGGATTGGACAAGTCCGGGTCCCAAGATGAGCTATGGTGCCTACGCACCCTCGGAGGAAGAGGGCTTTCGCTACCGAGAGGAATGGGGTGGGTGCGGGACGGGCCAATACCAGGTGGGGCGGAAGCAGAAGGATCACCCGCATGGCTCAGCCGCTCCTTCTTTGGCTGCTTTCCCTTGATCTCTGAAGACGCAGACGATGCCTTTGTTTCGAGATCGAATCGAACTGGCTTCTTTGTGGTCTTGGCTGGCTGCAATTGACTGACCATCTCATCGATGCGGGTTTTGTGCTCGAGGTAATAGTCCTTCCACAGGTTGGCAGCGTGGTTATTGACCTACATTCTGGTCTGAGAGGGAGAGCGTGTTATGCAGGTTGAGAACATACACCGTGGAGTGTTTCGATCGCTCTTTTATGATCGAATCCTTGACTTAGACCAGAATGAAGTGCCATGACAAGCAGTTGCTCATCGTTAGGTGATTGGCCCACCGGTGCGATTAATTTGAGAGCATCGGATAACAACTGGGTTGGAAGGGTAGGAGTGTTGGATGGTTGAGGTGTCTGTTGTTGGAGGGATTGAAAGAGTGCATTGAAGCCACCCTGGTGCAAGGTGCTCTGGTCTGCGGCCTGAACCGCGTGCAGCAACTGCTGCTGTAATGGATTTACAGGTGGCAGTATGGGAGAGTTCTGCAGAGGTTGTGGGTGCTGAAATTGTTGAAGCAGTGCATTGATGGTTTGGAAGTAATTGGACTGTTGCATGATAAGGTATAAAGTGGGTAGTAACGGCGCTATCCTCTTCCTGTTCTCGTGCTCCCCAACATGCTCCGTTCACCTGCCTCCCGCATCCCTACGAGTGCCATATGTAAACGCACATATGCTACACTATCAGTACAGCCGCCTCTTCGTGGTCTCAATTCCGTAGTACGCGAAAAAGCGGAAAAGCTCTCCAGAGATTGGAAGGGTACAAGTGCCTCTGGGGAAAACACCACGAATTTCATTGGCGGAGAGTTCGTGCAGAGCAAGGCGACCCAGTGGATTGAAGTCGTAGACCCAGTGCGTTGCGGACTCTGCTTGTTCTCTCACTTGATCTCACCGTCCCGTCGCTATAGTCCACACAAACACTCCTCACCCGTGTCCCAGAGACTACCAACACTGAATTCGAGCAGGCAGTCGAGGCCGCTTCTGAGGCGTTCAAGACGTGGAGCCAGTCGACGGTTCTGACACGTCAGAGGTTCATTTTCGAGTTCGTTGCCACAGTTATGTGCTATTCTCGCGCGTGCTCACGTTCATGTCACAGGTTGCAGCGCCTTATCCGAGAGAACGCTGATTCCTTAGCCGCAAGCATAGTCTTAGAACAAGGAAAGACCGTCCCAGGTCGGATTTATCATTGTTCTCTTCCTGATGTTTTCCTGAAGAATGCATGAAGATGCACACGGCGACATCCTTCGCGGACTCCAAGTAGTGGAGCACGCTGCAAGTGCACCTTCGCTTCTTCTAAGCGAGAAAATTGAGGGTTCGTAATTCCCGATTCCCCGTTTTTGCCTTGATGCTTAAAATTAGACCTGAGGTAGTTAGCCGAGATATGGATACCGAAGTGCGTAAGGTGCCTTTAGGTGTGACCTCTGCGTATGCTTTAGACTTTATCTCATTGCTGTATTAACTGACGCTGTCCTACCTAGCATTGCGCCATTCAATTTTCCTGCGTGCGCCCTTTTCTCAACGTTGATGTCGTGCTTTTCTCAACGAACGTACATAGGATGATCCCACTCTGGTCGATCCCTATGGCTACCGTAACCGGGAACACTCTAATCCTGAAACCCTCTGAGCGTGACCCCGGAGCAGCGATGATCATTGCTGAACTTTGTCAAAGAGCGGGTCTCCCTCCAGGTGTCATCAATGTCGTGCACGGGACGGTTCCAACAGTGAATGCTATCTGCGATCATCCCAGTATCAAAGCAATCAGTTTTGTTGGAGGCGACCGCGCGGGAAGGCACATTTACGAACGGTTTAGATGCTTTTCTGCTTTCTCCTGCTCGTTCTTACTGATAGGTTCCCTATAGTGGGACGAAAAACGGCAAAAGGGTCCAATCAAATATGGGTGCCAAGAACCACGCCGTAATCTTGCCCGATGGTAGGGGACGCATTCTCCATTCAAGTAAACCCACTCACTCGCATTTGGTAGCTAATAAGAATCTCGCGCTTAATTCTGTCGTTGGCGCTGCTTTTGGTGGTAAGTTTGCGACCACTGTAATCATGATATCTCGTTGACGACTCTTTCAAGCTGCCGGGCAACGATGCATGGCTCTCTCCGTAGCAATCTTGGTTGGCGATGCCCAGGCATGGCTAGCGGACCTCGTGAACCTCGCCAAAAACTTGAAGGTGGGCGGTGGCTTTGAGAAGGACGTCGACCTGTGAGCTCCTCGACTCAGATCTACTTATCCCTTCCTCACCCCACGCAGCGGGCCCGTTATTTCCCCAGCTGCCAAAGACCGAATCCTTGGATTGATCGGGTCTGCTGAGCAAGAGGGTGGCAAGATCCACCTTGACGGACGCCATGTTATGGTTTCTGGTTACGAACATGGCAATTTCATCGGGCCAACTATTATCGAGGCGAACACCTCGATGAAGTGCTATGAGTGGGTGGTTTCTTGCGTTCACCGTTCACAGTATGAAGACTTGCCTCAGTCAAGAGATATTTGGACCCGTTCTCGTTGTTATTAAGGCGAACACGCTAGACGAAGGTATCCAAATTATTAACCAGAACCGGTACGGGAATGGCACGGCGATCTTCACCCAGTCGGGTGCGACTGCAAGGAAATTCGAGCACGATGTAAACGTTGGTCAGATCGGAATTAACGTTCCGATCCCAGTACCACTTCCAATGTTTTCTTGGAGCGGAAACAAGGTAGTATTGGCGCGCTCTCGGGAATGGTCGGGGCTCATGATTTCTGTTCCTAGGCCAGTGCCCTGGGCGATCTCGGTTTCTACGGAAAGAGGTAATGTTCTATCTATGCGACGTTCGTTCGGTCCGATTGATCACACTCTGTAGCGCCATCGAATTCTATACGCAAAAGAAGGTGAAGTTTGATGTCTTGACCAGATCCTTTCGCCCATCGATTTACCATATTGATAGACGACGACGAGCTTATGGAAAGCTGAGGATGCACTCAACAGTCGGGCGTCTGTCCATATGCCCACCCATCACTAAGAATATCCGTGGTGACGGCACATGTATGATAGCAGGGCGAGCAATGTGATGAACTAGCCATCACAAATTGATCTACGAGGTCGTCACAAAGAAGCGGAGGGGGCGCCCGACAGGGTGTCCAAGAAGGCATTCGACAATTTAACACATTGTTGATATATGTTTTCAAATCCTTGCTACATAAGACCTTCAGCGTTGTGTGCTCGCACAACAGCCCATGACAAACTCACAATGCCTCCATAGTAAGGATCGGGAATTGATTTGCCATCAAGGTATGATCCCCATAACTTCACTTCGGCTGTAGCATCCTCAGGCTTCTTGCGCAGTAAGTCATTGAGGTTTGAGGTATCGGCAGCAAGAATGTGCGTAAAGGAGTAAAAGTCCTTATCCTGCACTTGGCGTGCCTCGTGTGAGATGGGGACTCCAGACTGTGCACTAATACTGAGACGAGGTGGATCATACATCGGAGATGAGTGTGCGCACCTTCTCACAAGTGCTGGTGGTACTACAGGATGAAGTTGTCACTTCTGCAAACGATAGTGAAAAAGTATTTATTTACCGCTCGTCGGGCTCCTCGCCGAGATGATACGCCCCTGTACCAGCACTGTCAACGACGATGTCGATATCACGGTCCTTGGCGACCTTTCTGAGGACGGCTTCTCCCATCGGGGAGCGGCATATATTGCCCAGGCATACGATGAGAACTTTAGGTACCATGAGCGTTAGATATCACCAAGTGATAATGAAGCCGGGAGGACTGAAGATCGCCAAGGCGCCGGTTGGCAAGTCGATTTGGTTCGACTCGACTCGGAACACCATTGCGCATTCTAAAAGCCATTATTGTATTGGGGTTGTGACTGCACGAGAAGGGACTATTATAACTCGGGAGGGCTTCGGGTCCCCTCGGTCGCGCTTGATCTAAATAACACAAACCGCACGATGTCGGGACCCTCTGAGCCTTGTCTAGATACCATCAACTTGAACCAGTTCAGCAAGAGCGCCTGATCAGGCGCTTCCACAATGGTGTCTCCTCCCATCCAGATATTTTTGACGACTATAGCGTCGCAGCCAGCCCTACGGCAACGCCAAGGTGTATTTATTAACCTACCCTCGCGGTTACGAGTACGCTGATCACCAGCAGCGTAGAATACATCTTGCGCATCCTTCAATCGAAGAACATCGCATTCAGTTCCTATGATCTAGCCTCCGATGATGAGGCAAAGAGACTCTGGAGGAGAAAGGCTCCACAGGGTGAGGCAGTGTCCCTTTTGCATGTGATTGTTGCTGAACCTGTCCTAAGACAAGCAGCAGTTGCCGGGAATACTAGTTGGAGGGACGTGCCCCGGGGTAGGTGACCACCACTAGTCAATGTCAAACGCGCACGCTAACTCATATGCCGGCAGTCCTTCGCGGACTTGTGAGCTCACTTTCGTGTGACTACTACGAACGTCCATCACTCATGTACCAATGCCTCTAGCGAAGAAGCAGTGGAGTACGGCGAGCTCGACACCTTTCTCCGACTGAAGGAAACATGGAACGAATCCATCGAGGAGACACGCCCCACGCTCCCCACGCAGCCTATCGGCGTGCCCGGTGCTTCCTCCCCCTCTCAAATGGCCAAGCCGTCCCATAGGGCGTTGTTCGACCTCAGTCCCGCGTCGAAAACGTCGCCGCTACGCGGCACCGCGGGCTCAGCCGGGCTGAAAGAAACCCTGCGCAAACGCAACGAATCAGAGTTTGACATAGGCGACGAACTGTCGGGGTATGGCCTACAGGGCCTCAAAGTGACCGACGACGATCTCGTCGCCCTTGTGGAGGAACTTGGACTCGGTGGGGAAGAGGCCGGTGCCCTCGTGAAGGGCTTGAGCGGTCCCACAGACGGGGGTAAAGAAGGTGAGACAGAGATGGTGGCACCGGGCAGCCCGAGGAAAGCCGATGTCAAGGCGGAAGTGGTTCGCGAAGAAGTGAAAGCGAGGGTAGTAGAACGGGGTGATGAGAAAGCTGATGGCGAAGCTGAGGTCGTCTCGGAAGCAACTACCTGAACGAATTCGTTTTCCCTATGACGGAGTGTAGACTGTGTAGCATGATATCTGACATACGTTTCGATATCAGTAAAACGATACCACAATTCGTTGGGGAATGGAACTCGGTCAGGAGAACTATCTACCCCAAGACGACCTTGGTGATTGTGATAATTTCAGGGTGGAAATGAATCGTACGTGTCTTACAAGTCCAGAAGAAGTCGGAAAGTCGAGTACCAGATCACCCGTGATCAGCCCCAATGTTCTAGTACAGGCTGCAAATAAACGCGCTCTAGACAGACTAAAGAAAGTTATACGGGCACCATGACAGCGCGATCCGATGGAAATGCCACGGAAATGCCAAGCGAATAATGATAAGACAGTCTCAGATTTGGAGAGAACAAGTACAGCGATTAGCGCTCAGTTCGATGGGAGTACGTCAATCACTCTCGGAAACAGGGACCGATACCATAGAACGGCGACGGCGTAACGCAGTGGGTGTCGCTTCGGTTGGGGGCAGTGTAACGACACCACTATCGTGATCCTGGCACATGTGAGAAAAGATCACGAACTATGCGTGCAAAGAAGACACACCTCTAGCTTTACATGACTGATGCTCCCGCTTCGTTTCAACGATCGTTTCCGGACTCGTTTTTCACCCAACGCACCCTGCAGGGCCCTCGAGCGTGTGCCTGGCCCAAACGGAGGGATAGTCGCCCCGGTATCCCCATACTGCCAACGAAGAGCGGGGACGAGGCAGACTGCCAAAGCCGAAAAGGATGCTACGAGGAACACAGTGGAAGCAACAGCAGCCGGACAGTAGAGGGAATCTTGCGACAACTCCACTATGGGGAAGTATGAAGCCTATTTCGGGACAAAACGGAAAGGAGGGACTTACCGTATGCCCCGTGGCCGAAGCCTGCCTTCGATGAGTGCAGTGAGCACGCTAAGTTCCTTCCCTGCGCCGGATCCGATAGACCTCCAACCGTCCTGTCTGCCTATCTCAACTCGGACAGAAACGCGGCTGACACCAGATACATAGTGGGTTAGAAGAGGGATTTTCAGAGTCGTGGTGGCAGGTCTCGACCAGCGAAAGGAGGACGGCGGAAGGATGATCGCCTATTGATGATATAAGCATATGTTGAGAAAATTAGCATCGAACATACAGGCTTGCGGATTGTGGTGAGGACCCTGTTCGACGAGCTGGTCAATGTAAGAGTCGTCATGAAGTTGCCAATATCATAGTTGGACGGCGTCGTTGGAACAACAAGGTGGAGAGATATGTCGTATGGCTGCGTTGGGTTGAACGAGGTGAGCTGAGTTTCGGCGTAGGGTGGAAGCCCATCGCTTCGAAGACGTGAGTGAATACCCCTGACTGACTGCAAAGTAAGACACACCCATATTGGAAGAAAAGAGGGGTTTCCCAGCTAATTGCACGGCTATACCAGACATATATGCCTGATATAAATGCGGGGACGACCAGAAGAGGAACCAAGAGGAAAAATACGGCAAATGGAATGAGCTGTGGGGCAACGGGACGGAATACAGAGATCACGATGGAGAGAAAGAGCTCTAAAGGATATATAAACAGGGCATATGTTATGCGAGACAGAAAGGGTTGTTGTCTCTGTCTTGATACAGGTTTTTCGGGGCCATCTACCATCGTAGTTGGGGACAAGTGGACGTGCCAACTGTGTGCACTGGTACGTTGCGATCATATACGAGGCGCCTTTCCCGAAACAGTCCCATGTCCGCGGCCCGCTACCCCGCGTACATAGCACGTGATAACGCATGTCCAACCCCAACATACGCGACCTGCTAGGACACACCCCTTCCTCTCAGCAACTTACGGGGTATCTTTCAACACTATCTGCTACAATTCCTACCCCAGAAGTTAAAGCGTACCCCGACGCGGTGTATTTCAACTACTATCCCCTTGGTCTTAGCCTGCTATTCGTTCCCGTGAATGGCTACAAACCTCGGCCCAATGCCCCACGTCAAGACTTACTTGACACGCATCTCGTCTTGGATGGCATCGATATATACAACAGCGCCGATTCCAGCAACCTTACCGGAAAGACAGGTTCCCAACGTTCCACATACTCGCCTTATCCCATCACCCCCATTGTCATCGCAATCTCACCAGAAACCAGAGGCGACATCGCCCGTCCCCCATTTCTCGATATTACGCAACGTATGGTAGGAAAGGAATTTGTCGCTGTTTTGGGAGAGCCAGATAGAAAAGGTGGCGGCTCTGGGCCCTCATCCGGTAGTATTGGGATCTGGGTGGAGTGGACCAGAGATGGCCTTATGGTTGAGTTTGGCGGAGATGACAGCCGAGGACCCCAGGCATGGGAAAGGGGTAAAGACGCTCCGTGGAAGGTGATCTCTGTCTTCTCTACCAAGTCCTAGTAGTTGCATCCCGCCCTGGCGTCCTCTAGTCTCTTGTTCGGGTCCTGGCGCTGTGTCGTCCCGATTAGGCCTTCAGTATAATAGGGAAGATAGGTTGAGGTTGTGCAGTCTTCTTGTTCGTTAGATACAGCCGTACGTATGGCCGCACCCCCCGACCTTACAACCCTCAATTTAAGTGGGACATGGGTCATGGTTGGTCTCACTCTTTCTGGATGACCACGTTTTCATCACGGTTCTCTTTCTGTCATTCAGAACAAAACCCTGAGCGACGATACGGACGAAATCTTACGCCTTCAGGGTGTAGGCTGGTGGATGCGGAGTGCCATTGCCTTGGCCACAGTAACTCTCTACGTCAAACATTACAAGGACGAAAGCGGTGTCGAGCACATTGATATCGACCAGAGGCTCACGGGTGGTGTCCCTGGGACCTTCGAGAATCGCACCTTGGACTGGACTCCCAGGGAACACGACGACCATCTGTTTGGCGCAGTTATTGGAAAATCCAGAAGGGTGAAGCTCGATGAGCTCGACAACGAGTTTCTCAGGAAAGGATGGCTCCAGGATACAGAACAGCATGGTGCAATCAATGCGTACGCGCAAAGTGATACTTCAAAGAGTGGGAAGACCTGGATTGCGGAGCAGGTACAGTTTTGTTGCCTCAACCCCTTGCTTAGTCCTGACTCGCATCTCGCTGGATCAGATCTGGGGATTTGAACTAGTCGGGGATGAAAGGCGCTACGTCCGCCACCTCGACTTCCTCGGACCAGAAAGTGAACACATTCAAGCCCGTTTGGTCTATGACTTCTGTAAGATGCTAGCCAATTCTAACGAACGAATGAATTTCCTGACATCCATGATGCAGATGCGTCTTAACGATTAGACAGTGTAATCTTTTGAAACACAAGTCACTTGGTGACAAAACTTATGTTCGCCCTGAGGCATCTTCGATACTTCGAGAGCGTGCTTGCGGTGGCTATCACAAGATGATGCCTTGCAATGTTCTGGAGCCGCTTTGTCGGCTACTGAATCTCGTGCCGTGCGTAAACCACCCGCCAGTGAGACCTAAGGCCTAAGGACTGAGGCCTGAGGACCGAATGTCACACACCCACGGTTTCCGTGGACGTTACTAAACCACAGGCCATGAACACACGGTCGAGCGATGGCTACGTTGTTCACATAACGACACCTGCCCATCTGTCAGTGGTTCCTCTGCTGCGGTTGCAGCTCAGGTGGGCCCGGGATGCGTATTTCGTCTGCACCTCTCCTGTAAAGTTTTTCACTCGCGCATATGTAGGTACTACACGCCGTAACGCATTACTTCGTGGCCCGGTCTTATGTCCCAAGCCGCCCGTTGTGGGGCTGCAGGGGTCTGTGACCCTTGCGCACTGGGCGGAGCTCAGAGAAAATCCTCAACCTAATCGGAGGAAGGCAAAACGGCATGCTCTTGACGAAAACGAGCAAACGTGGGCGCGAGAGCACTCGATATTCATGGACGTTCACGCGCACAAAAACCAAATACAAACAAGCACACCAAAGTACGGTTCATGCTTAGCATTTCTAAATTGGGGATGACTGGTAAAAATAGAGTAGGGGGAGACGGTATGGAAAGCCAATCGAGAGTGATTGGAGCCTGAGGGTGCGGCCGCGGAAAGCCGGCCAACGGAATAACTCAGGTTGCTTACTTAAATCCCACTTGCTAGAGGTCGACCTTGGCACCAAGCAAGGTGAATCCTTCTCAGCCGTCAACTTGAAAAAAAAAAGTTCGGCCGTCGTCTGGACCAACATGCGTTTTCGCCCAGAGAGCAGCGTTCACAAAGAGTCGCCACAATGAAAAAAAAAAAGTGGGGAGAGCTGCGTGTGGATGTCACGATGATTAAAAGGCCCAAAAAGCCAGATGCGAGAGGCACAGTTTTTTCCACATACGCCCCGACATTTGTGTGGGCGGAGACGGGAACATGGGCTACGCGAGCACGAATCTCAGCGGCAGTCCGGAGAACGCACGCACGTGAACCAGTATTATCATGGTGGTGTCACAGCTACCACAGTGACACAAGGCCGATGATCTCTGGAGGGCTTCTCCAAGTAACGATAAATCGTCTGCCAACCCTGGTCAGTCCTCTGGCCAACCTCAACCTCTAGTTGCCAGCCATCTAGAGTATACATGTCCGGGCCCGTGGCAAGCAAAGTCGGCTTGAGGACGGTATGCTGCATCGGTTCTAGTGTCCCGCGAAACGTGAGGCGTCCGATCCAAGAAGGCGGTGCCAAGCTTCTGGAAAGCATTGGTACAACATTCGTCAAGCTGTAGCCACTTGATAGATAAGAGAAAGAAGACGCACTTGAGACCTGAAGGGTTATCGGGGGTCACTTCCGATGCCAGCTTTAGAGTGTACCTGGATGGATGAGTCATGGAGAAATTTCTCAACATCAGGGTCACAGGGACGTGGCACGACCTGTTATTAAGGTAAGCTAGACGTGGAAGTCGCAGAGTAGAGGAACAATTGGCACGGACAACTCGGAGAAGTTGTGTCTGACAACGTCGGGCTCTATTGTCACCAGTGAGACCGGATTCATCTCGGCATTCCATTCGCTCGCCCGAATTGCCTCGAGGACGCTCGATCGTTCTCGTTGCGTCTCTGCATACATGCTGCGTTTTACCTTCATTTCCTCAGCCTCTTGAATGGCAGCGTTGAGGGCACCGTGCTCCGCTCCTAGGATGCCCCCCGATACGAGAATGTGCCCTGACCGCCCATCAGAAGGGACATCCCAGAATAAAATAATATCCAGTGAGTGCGGATGATATAATGGAAAGATGTGGGGATGAATAGCAGGGGCGATGTAGAGATGCTGAGCCGCCAGCTGCCGAATAATAATATTGCGGCGACCTTGATGGAGGAAAGACATCATCGAACGTGTCTGGATTGAATAACTAGGGGTCTTGGCATACACGTCAGCCATGTATGCAACGTGCACTGTCAACTCGCATACCTCGTTTATATGATTGCATAGTATAGTTATTGGTGGGGGTAGAGATTCGTCTACTGGCTGTCCCTTGAGGATGTGGGTGAGCTTGCCTACCACAAAATTGAAGGTATCGTTGAAATCGTGCGTGCCCTTTCGCGGATTCAGACCAATCGGCAGTTGAGAGCTCTGGCTCGGAAGGAGACTCTCACTGGGTACCGCTCAGTGATGTTTATCGGTCCTGCACATGACTCACCTGTTAAGGCTGGTGAGTGGATTGCACGACCACGTCGGACTCAGTGTGACCACCTGGGACACAGTAACCGACGTCGAAGGGGAGATGTTCCGGACTTCTAAACACGAAGTGAAGAGGTTTTCCAATCCTTGTCCAGGCCCAAATGTCAGTGTCGCAGAGAGTAGGGGCCGAACTTCGAAAAACCGTGCCAATCGAACACAGTGAAATGAAAGGCCTTCGCCCTAAAAGTGCGGCGTTGAATTGCGAGCATCGGTGGTAACTAGAAGGGTACCGCGTACCTCCCGAAAAGTGAACATTAGACAGAGTTCCTGCTCTCCTAATTTGTTTGCGTGGAGCACAAATGGGACTTCGAAGTTGGCACCCGGAGGAAATGATGGATTTTCGGTGGGAGGGAAGGGTATTCTGTAAGGTGTTCGGGGTAGCAGAGAATTGTCGGAAATAAAGGTCTCAGAGGCAAGCGCCGAGACTTCTGCTGTGACCCGTTAAGTATCGTAGCGGAGAGGAATGGCGATGGGTAGCACGCACCAGCTTCTTGATCCCTAGATTCTTCCACCCAAAATTCATCCTCCCGTCCACCGACTAACCAAATATCGCCTATTGCCTGAGTTCCAACATTCGACAACCAGATGCGCATTTGCTTGCGCTCCCCATGATAAAGTACTAATCGGTTATCATCAAAGAACTGGGCCGAGAGGCGCTGAGTTGCATCTTCGACCTCGACTTTAACGACAACATCAGGCGCGTACACCTTATTTTGCCTTTGGAAGGGGGTGTCTTGAAGTCTTCGGCCTCGTATTACTAGAGACTCTTTCGCAGGGAGAAGAGAAAGGAATGAATATGAAACATCGGTGATTTGCAGGGTTATTGGTCGTTTTGCCAGTACTGACAACGGAATCTTTGATCGAGAAGATTACACGTGCGCACGTTGTCGAAAAAACCAACGACACTCACAGTACGGGTTTCCCTTGGGTCTAAGACGATTTCGTCCAATACTTCAACGTCAACAAGATCTGGGGTCCAGTCAAGGCTATCGGGAGGCCCTGCCACAACAACGGTCAAGTCTGATAAATTAACTTCCGAGTCGAATGGGTTGTGAACAACAAGGTCCACCCAGAAGGACTCTACATAGCTCTCAGCAGTGTTTGACGTCGACCATGCACCATCGACTCACCGTTAACGCTTGCCTTCCCTGGGCGGTGAAGCGTCTCTCTGCCTCTTGTTTTCCAGAATGTGGTCCAAATGTCTTCCTGTGATTGCCATGCTACCGGATCACCACCCACTGCATCCCCAGGTAATCGGACTCTCGTGAGCCGAGGGTTGAAGAACGTGGCTGGAAGCGTCAGGTCCGCGGTACGAAACTCTGAACCAGACGTGTCCTTCAAATGCTGCCCCACCAAGTCAGTCGGTAGACATAGGATGAACAAGTTCGGTTACCTGAAAAGCAAGCCGGAAATCTTCTAAGAAAATGTTATCCATGACGATATCTTTCGGCGCTTCCGACGGGTCTTCTGGCGGAGATGTGGGGCCAGAAGACGGCCTCAAAAGTGACAAGAATAATTGGACAGCGCGCCGGACCTCGCCAGTCGTATAATGCAGGCGCCCTCGATAGCAAAGCGTCAGTCAACTGCACGTTACCAAAGACATGTCCAAGCACCCAACGCATGTTCCAAACCAGGTAAAATTCCGTCAAACCGGGTCGATGCTTGAGTTTCGATCCCCTCAGCGTCCCAAAACGAGGGTGACAAACCCTTCTCTGGAGAAGTTATATAGAGCTCTCGCGCCTTGTGTAAAAAGTATACGGTGAGAGGTTTCTAATTGACATCCCTGAGTGATATGTAAAGATGTGAAGATTCGGACGCACAATCCCAGATTTCTCGAGCCGATTGGCGGCGAAGAGGTACCAGAGCGCGGCTCGTCTGAGGGCGTGCTTTCGTACGCTAAGGTGTGCAGCTTGTGCAAGTAGAAGAGCAGACGGTGGCTCTTCACCCTTCGACGATCGTCCGTCAGTATTCTGAAGAATTCTGCTTTGTAATGCCGTTCCACGCACTGAAGAGGCTGCCCAAACGAGCCACCTGTCTCCTTCTGAGGGACTTGTGAGGAAACCGGGACCAGCCTCCCAGCGTACGGCATATGTAAGCGCACGTAGTTGAGCCGAGGCTTCTGTACCAGACGATGTGATCGTTGAAAGCGCATGCGAGACATGGAAGGTGACCGCGGGCGATGGAGAAAGGAGTAGGGGGAGTACTTCCTTTAAATAAGATAGCTGAGCAACTCTATCTTTCTCGCATACATCAACAAGTCCTACCGAGCCACTCTTCCCGTCTTTCCTTAGCGCTTCCCATACGTTAGTTGCCGGCTTCAGATCACCTAAAATAGTGGCAAATTCTGCCAGTCTTCTCTGCTGGCTCGGAGGTTCCCCACCGGGAAAGACTCCTGTGATTGAAGAAAATGATCCCGTGGAAGTGGGCGAAGGAGCGGATTGCACGGGAGCTGGCGACGCTGTCCCAGAGCCAAAGAGGCGACGAGTCGAAGAAAAAAGACGGGAAGGTAGACGCCGCGTGGAAGTAAACTAAAAATAACGTGGGATCAACGCATGGATTATTAAATGAAAAGACAGCTTCACGTTTTCGTTCCAATCTGCGACACACTTTTCCATCCAAGGCACGAGACACATTGAAACAAACTCCCGAACAAATTTTGCGATTTGCTGAATGTCCCGGTCGGTCAGTCGAAGACCGTTTACATCGCGCGCGGCCCTAGAACCGGAAACAGATTCGGGCGCCATAGCAGAAGGATCAGGGGTCTGAAGTACTGATTGGGGTGTTGATGGCAGTCGTGGAGGCGGGATTGGGACGGGGACAGGTGGGGGTGGCGGGGAGGGAAGCGCGAGTGGAAGCAGGTAGCTATGTAACCCATACTGCTTTTTGACGGCATTGAAGAGCGCAGTGGCTCTTCGCGGAGGGCGTGAGCAGACAAAGACAGACCAGGAAGTCCACGCACTCTTCGTTTGTCAACGGAGAATTCTCCGGATGGATGATGAGCGAGTACCTCAGATGCGTAGTGTCCACCCAAGAAGGGAATTGTAATGGGCGAGCATGGAGCTGCGCTAAAGTCTGAAGCGGATTCGCTAGCATGGTAGAAACAGCGTATACAACTGCGGAACGGGTTGAAACCTCTCGATGCGTAATCAGGAATCAGAAGGGGGAATGTACACACTTGCAACTGGGTGGTTCCATCCTTCAAACTTTGAGGGAATATGGTCCCCTTCCACGCATTGGCGGACCTCGTTCCACCAAGGGGTCCTCGATTTGTAGGCCTTGTCATTCTCGGTCGCAGCGGCCTGAATACGTTCCCAGTCTTCTATCCACTTGGCGCACCTGCTTGATATACGTGCGCTGATCCAGTCTATTGTTCTACCCGCACGCTCCTCCTCGTCCTCACGGCATCCCTCTTCGATTTCCGCCAAGTCAGAAAAGCGCAGGGCGAAAGCGGTGAGGGGCACTGGTGTCAACGATGTTGTCCTAGTTGTAACTAACGCGTACGAGTCGGCAGAAGAGACATTTTGGAGGGAGGTGATCCTTACCTTGCGGGAGAGGAGAGAACGATTGGAGAATTTGAGGTAGTGGGGGCAGCGACAACGAAGAAAGAAGATCAGCTAGGTCCAGGGATGAAATAACACATATGTGAGGGCCGAGCGAAGGGGGAAGAGGGAGCGCAACCCTTGCCATTGCCTAGACACCTGTTGCCTTGCGATCGTCAAGTATCGGTCAAGAACGGGTAGCCGCGGCTTCCACCCAAACACAAATTTGCTCGCTTGCCAGTTGTTCGTCAAAGACTCCGCATCACTCCAGACACATAAAGCATTCACAATACACAGAAGTACAATTACAATGGAATGGTTCAGGTATCCAGTAAAAGTCTATCCCAGATACGAAATGGAGAAAATGGGAATATTCAAAAACCACCTCCTAGTAAGTCACCTAACAATAAACCACCAGCAAGCGCACCCAGGATGGGAACTGCATTGGAAGAACGGCCCTGGCGTGGTGAGGGGTAGCCATAACCGTAACCGGTACCATACCCCGGACCATATCCCCCGTATGGGTTCCCTGGAGGTGGTCCATAACGTCGCTGATAAGGCCCTGCTGGGTATTGGCCTTGGTTATACATAGCTTGTTGTTGCGCGAAACGAGCCTGCTCCTGTGCATACCGCGCTCGCTGTGCGCGAATTAGCTCTGCATGCTGCCGTCGTCTCTCGCTCTCGATCTAATCGTGATTGACCTGTCAGAAACTTATACAAGAACTCCGCGTCGAGGAGACGCACTCTAGCCTGCTCCTTCTTATATGCCTCCCGTTCTTCTTTGGTGCCTATCGCCTTATCTTTGAGCTTGCCAAAGAAGCCTCGCTTTTCCTTCCCTTTCTGGGAAGCATCTGGCGACGTAGGGTGCTCATCCGGTACCATGCTGGTACTATCGCGTCCGTTGAAGGAATGGCGACGAGCAGGCTTAGAGCCGCTGGGGTCATTGGAGCCTTGCTGCTGAGCGAGGCTGCCGACTTTCTCCCTGACCTCTGGGTGCTCCCGGAGGTATTGCTCGTCTTCATACGGGTGTGTCCAGATCGCACGAGGTGGGTCTGCGTTGGTATCCACCTTGAGATGGTACGTCAGTGATCGACGTGAGATGGGAGAGATATGCAACAGACCCAGAAGGGATGATTTGTGTTTGGGTCAAACTCTTGAACCCAGCCGTAGGGCAGAGGGAGTTGTTCTGCACTCATGATAGGTAATGAGAAAAGATGTGTGAATGAGGTGGTGGGCTGGGGCGACTTTTAAGCGAAGATTATCAGGGTCATCACCGTTGACAGCCTAACATCACGTGAGCCAGGGCTGTGTTCGTTCTCGGTAAGCCCGGTCGAGCTTGCGCAGTTAGGCTGTGCTCAGGCCGAGTAAATGCAGTGTTTGACAAATTGACATGCATATGTTGGAAGCGAGAATACTGTACACTTATGACAAAGTCCCGACACCGACTAAGATCACTGACCACGGAGATCGCGAATCACCATTAATCACCTCCTGAATTGTTTGGACTTGCTGGTCCGTGGTATCTTGGACGACATGTCAACGATTAAGAAACTGCAGGTGCACAGATGCACAACAAACCTCCTAGAAGCTTCGCATCCTCTCCCTGCGACTCTTGTCAACGCCATGGCACCAACGGAAGTTCTCAGCGATTACGGCATCATTGTTGCTGTTTTGTTGTCATCGTCGTTGTCACCATCGTTGTGCTCGGCCCTGGCCTCCAAGTCCCACTCTGCAGCCTCTGGTCCCTCACACCTCGAGGCGACATTTCTAGCAGACGAGTCTGCCCACCACTGACTCGAAAGCAGTTTGTCAACTTCCTTCCCATTGCACGAGGCTGAGTTGTCGCTATCATCATCGCTGTCGTCATTGTCGTCGCTGTCGTTGTCGTCATTGTTATTGTCGTCGTCATTGTTGTCGTTGTCGTCATCGTCGCGCTCGAATACTGTCCCATTTCGATCCATACTAGTGGCGTCACCACCGTTTCCCCCGCCATGGCAGTGAACTTCATGGGCCACCGCTTTTTTGACAGTCATAGCGCCGCCCCCTTTGCAAATCTGGCAGTGCCATTTCAAGTCCCCTTTCTGCATAGACAACCTAAAAACTATGCAGAGATTACTTCGCCTTTTCCATGAACATTCAGAGAGACGGCTCACTTCCAGGATTTCTGAAGAAGGTCGCCGCCACCTTTGAGGAGTGGCCCTTCGTAACTTCGTGGAACATAGCTTGCTTGCGGGTCATGGTGCGACCTTTGCCGCCGCGGCTACCTACGCAAATGTTGCAGCGCCATTTCGAAAATTCTACAGTCGTGAAATCTATGCAGAGATTACTTCACTTTTTCCATGAGAACTCAGAGAGATGGCTCACTTTCAAGATGCGTGGCTCCAACATTTGGGTGGTGCTTCTTCGAGTGGTGTATCGCCTTCTGGCGGGTTCTAGTGCGCCGGCCGGCGCGACCTGTACAAATGTTGCAGCGCCATTCCGAAATTGCTACAGTCTTGAAATCTATGCAGAGATCACTTCGCCTTTGCCATGAGCAATCAGAGAGATGGCTCACGTTCACGGTATATGGGGTCCCTTGCTCGCGGCATACTTCATGTGCGTTGATACACCTTCAAGAATCGCGTTGTGTGAGTAGATGTGTTGAGGGAGGAAAGGTATCTCGTAGAAGATCGATAGCAGAACCCAAGAGCCTGAGCGTTATATGGTATCCAGATAGGTATGCTGCGGAGCTGCGGCGGCGCTAGACCGATGACAGTACGTACAAGCTGGCTCAAGATCTCGTGCGAACTCTGAAGTCATCGAGGCCATCACTGTACTGATAAAAATTATGCATGTTAGATGCTAGCGACAGCTTGCGTCTGCGATAATATTACAGATGTGATAACGATTCAATACCGTGCTCGAGATCATATACCCTCGGTAGCCAACATCACTACCCACGAAGATCACGAATTACCTCCTCAATTTTTTGGATTTTTTGGTCTGTAGGCATCTTGAACGACAATTAGAAACTGCTGGTACACAGGCACACAACGAACCTCATAGAAACTTCGCATCCTCTCCTTGCGACTAGCGTCAACACCATGACCCCGGAAGAAGTTCTCAACGAATGCGGCATGGTCGTCGCCGTCGTCGCGCTCGAATACCGACCCTTCCCGATGCATGCTGGTGGTGCTACTGTTCCCGTCTCTTCGACGACGCATACGCCGCGTATTTGCGGGCCCTTTCGGTGCGACGGGCTTGCCCCATCCAGTGGCCCACGCATCCGGAGAGGGGGTCCAATCTTCAGCTTCAGCAGCGGGTGTACCCCAACCCCATCCATCGGCTGGAGAGGAGACCCACCGATCTTGCCTGTTCTTCTCAGCCGCCAATTCCGACTCCAATTTATCCAAAAAATCGTGCATAGATTCGGCTTCCTCGCCCCGCTCCGCAGCCTCCAGCCCCTTTCGCCAAAAGCCGACAATTCTAGGAGACAAGTCCGCCCAGTAATTGTGCTCTTGCTCGGCCACTCTGCGACTCGAGAGCGTACTGGGGGCTGGATCGTTTCCAGCAGACGAGGCGAACTGGAGGTTGCAGACTTCCGCCTTTGTCGAGTGCTGCACAGAAACTTCGTGGGCTATCGCTTGCTTGACGGTCATGACGTCCGCTTTGCAGATGTTGCAAAGCCATTTCCCATTTCCTACATCCGTGAAATCTATGCAGAGATTATTTCGCTTTTTCCATGAACACCCCGAGAGATAGCTCACATTCAGCGTGCTTGAAGTGGGTCGCCGCTCGCGGCATACTTCATGGGCGTTGGTACACAGGAATCTCGACACAGATGAGACGAGCAGATGTGCTGTTTGGGCGGGAAGGGTATCGCGTAGAAGATCGATAGTAGAATTCAAGAGCGTTGCATACCCAGATGAGTATGCTGCGGCTGCCCAGCCTGCATGATGACAACCCAAATCAACTCATTGAATGCCGAGTCCCGTGCCAACTCTTGAGTCATCGAGACCCCGATCACCGGTCACCGATCACGAGATCTCCACGCTCAGCGAAAGTCCGAGCCCGGTACCACCACTAATTCGTTCCGTAAAACCGACAGGGAATTGAACGTGGTGCCAACGTCTACTAACAATGCGGACCCATCCCACTGGGGAGTGGAGACAGAAACATTGCGCACCCCGTTCGTTGCAAATAAATGGAAGCTAACCCTTGGGCTACCCCCGACGACAAAGATAATGCTATTGCTGCATCCGAACACCAGCATGTGAGCTTTTCTTAGGCTTACCGTAACGAGCTCGCATTTGGAAAATGTCCTTCCCAGTGCATTCTTGGGTTCGGGAGCACGGACAGTGGTGCCGTTGCTTCTGAAGTCCGTGACTACGGATTTTTGAGATATTCTGAATTGGTCCGGTTGCCAGCAATAGTACCGACGAAAATATAAGCAAAATAGGAGCACTTGAGAATGACCAGTCCCAGGTATGAATTGACCCTGAAAACGCATATATTTCGACACAGATTGACTACTGTACATTTTTTATGGACTTCTGTCCATAATCTCGGAATGACAATGAAGTGGGACCAGTCCGGAGAAGTCATACGAAACCGTCGAAAACAGCAATGATCAGCCTGAGTAATTTATGCCCAAGTTCGGGAATGACAGACAGAGACGAAGACGAAACGAGACATCTTGAGAGTGATTTGAGTGGGTCCATTGACATGCACAGAGAAAGAGAGACGGAGCTCAGGTCACAGTCCACGAAACAAGGAGGGGCCTCAATAGCGAAGACAACAGCGACAGAAGTAACATAGAAACCGATGTGAGAAGGGCGGGTCCAATTGACTAGTCCAGTCTTGGGCCGCTTGGACTTGAGCGGTGTGTCGCCGACCTACTTCTTCGCGGCAGTTCTGGCCTTCTTCTAGAACAACAATCCTGTCAAGAGAGTAACGTGGATACGATAGAAAGCTTACTGTTGCTCTTGGGACTGCACGCATTTCCTTCTTGAATGGCTGTAGACAGTTGAAGAAATTCGAGATGGTACCTGGAGTACATTTCGAGAGGGCGGCTTACCTCTTTGTCTGTATCGGACAGCGTCTTGAAATACACATCAAACTCGGAGGCGAGTCCTTGTCCTCCTGGCTGGAGTTCGTTCCAGTGGCGCATGCATATATTCCTGAAAAAGTATTCAGCGTGCTGAAAGCTAGTCGAGTGACGCGTTACCTAATTGTATTTCTGTCAGTCGGTATGGCAAGAGTCTCGACTGCCTTGTGTTTTTTGAGTGACCCAGAGGCAACCTTTCCTTGAGTTTTTCTCTTCTTCGAGTCAGAAGTTGAGTGGGGGGTTTCGGTATTGTCCTCATAATCGATGCCCCTACAATTAACCTTGCTTCCGTTCTCGTCATCGCCATTCCTTGAGTCACGGTCGCTTTCGTTGATTGTTTTGTTGGTAGAGCCTAACTGGACCGGATTGGTGTCATCAGGTATACTTTTGTTGGAATCCGCCTTCTTTTGTCGAACACCTCGGTTGCCATACCAAGAAGAATAAGAGCTATTCGACCATTCTTTGAGCTTCCACTGCCCATCGTCGCAGAGTTGGAGGAAGAAGAACTCGGGGTCATTAAGCATGATACGCGCGTAGAAGTCCCATGCGATGTCGGAAATATTGTCGAACGTTGTGGGAGCCAGCCCACGTTCATCGAGGGCCTCCCATATCGCTTGTGCCTTCTCGCTCATTCGGGAGATAACATCTTTGCTAACAGTCGTGCCGTCCGCGTTCTGGAGATAAAAATATTCCGACATGGAGTCTTCGTCTGAGTCCTGGCGTTGGCGCCCCGGTGTCGCTCTTGTTCCTGCTGTGCTAGAATCCCCATCCGTTTCTCCTTTCTTCGTGTCGGCGGTGAGAGGGACGTTTGTCATCAATATAATTGGAGTCGCGTCGCCGCTTGCGGTCTTCAAAGTGATACAATTCTTCGCGAAAACGTCGATTGTCTCCCTGGAACGGTTATATCGATTAGAGAAAAGTCGTATATGGTATCCGGGTGAACGTACCGGTATGTGTCGCATCTTATCTTCAGCGCCTCGAGTTCATTGCACTGACTCGCGATTGTCTCTCGTAACTCGTTTAGTTCAGCCGTGCGTTCTCCTGCTATCAGTTTAAGGCGCACATAGCGGGCGTTTTTCTCGAGGAGTATCTCTGGTGCCATCGCAACCACATCTGATATATCTATGTTCTGGTCACGTTCAGCACTTAGAAGCTGTAAGATATTACCTAGACATTCGACTTACATGGCCCCTGAAAAATCCGGGCATGGCATGTGACTCGCGTGCCCACTGACTCTGGTGATCAGGCGACGGATGTCCCTGGGTCCTGGATGCACCGTAATCTATAATATTCGCAGGGTCAACGGGTGTACAGTGACCCGTAGAGGGAAGGGGGGAGATGAGCGACATGGGTGTCGAACGAGAGGGTGGCTTTCCGTTTGCGGAGGGTTGGTATCTATAGTACCTTCTCGTGGGAACGGCTAAGATCACACGACCTAGTACGCATACACTACACTGTGTTGGTCCAGTAGCTTCGTAGCTTTGTTCGTGGCAGCACCCCGTCACCTCCAACTCAGATTCGAGAAGGACACCATCATTGAGCGTATACTGGAAGGGTACAATTTAAGTTATGTCAGGTGGACTATAAGCAAATCATTGGCCCTTGTCCTTCTTATCTGCAGACTTGCGAAGTCTCTTCATCTTGGTGTTAAAGTAAGTCTTCCACAGCAAAATCAATCTCAGCTCGAGATGTTCCCACAATACAGCACATGCACTTACCCCGAGTACGAACGAGATCAAATTGAAGAATGGGACCCAGAGCTGCGTAAATGCCTCGTAAGCCGATTATAATCAATGCGAAGGTTGGAACAAACCTCAGGCGGGATAAATTTCTGAGCAAACACGAGAGAGAGCGGGGAGCTGACCCACATGACCTGCGCGCGTGACGACAACAATTAACTTAACATGTCGTGATAAAGGATGGAGGTTTACCCGTATCACGGGGAAAAAGCCGCCCTTCACGGTCTTCTTAATGTCGCTCCATGACTTGGCGCCGCCAATAACGGCCAAAGAAGCGAGATAGGCTATAAATTATGCTCAGAAGGGACACCGCCGACTCAGATTGTGTATACGCTACGATACTCACAGACGGTTTGAATGGGAGCAACGATCAGGTTGCTCGCGACAACCTGTCCGATCTTTGCCGCCCGTCCGGTCCTACCAGCAAAAGCCCTCTGCAGTTCGCCGACGAGGACGTGACCGATAGGTGCCGAAACGAGCAATCCGTACAGCGCCATCTTTATGGCACGTATGTCTACCTTGGCGCGTGCGAGGGCGTGGACGAAGAATGGCGCATCTTTAGCCGGTTGCGGGACGGGGGCGTTGGCCAAATGGGAGCCGAGCACCTCTTGAAGGAAGCAAAGTGTCCCTTTGGAGAACGGTGAGTGAGAATATGAGACCAGTTGAACGGCAACTTACCCGTAGTAAGTGCCTTGGTGCGCAACGGGTGCGCCGAGAGCTGCGCAAGGTATGCGAGAAGAAGGCGATCCTTCAATGGCTTGGGGAAAGGTTGTGCCATGGTGGTAAAGTGTCCAACACTAGTTGGACAGTGTCGGACCGACACTGTGACGAGCCGAGATAGATCACCAGGGAACTGGGGTAAAAAAAAACTGGGGTAACCAGTTCCGGGCCATTGGTCATAGGGTAATGGGTATTATTATCCTATTCTATAAGTCTATTGTACTGGTCTAACTAGAACGAGCATCGTGTCAGGCGGACTGAAAAAATTGTCCATGTCTCACGCCTTTTTGCCGTCCCCTTTGACCCAGTCTTTGACGTAATCCGCAAACGAGACCATGCAAATGGTCTGCCAGATCCCAAGACCAACCCGAGGAGTAACACCGCGATACAGACCCTTGATGCCGTTTTCTTTATAGATATAACCGAACGTATTAAAGATAGTCAGTTTTGCCGGGCGATTAGCAGAGGCGACAGCCTCTTTGGACATATTTTGCATCTACAAACGACGGTTGAAGGCTAATCATAGTGGAATGGAGTGATAAATACCTCAACACGGATAACCTCAATGGGCTGGTTCCACGTAGCAAGAGCACCACCGATCGACGATGCGAGAATTTTGTCAAGGGCACCGAGAGATTGACCTTCCTCCTTGCCACGCACTTTACGAATCGACGTTTCCGCAAGTCGAGCAAGACCGATTCTGATCCAAAGGTCAGACCTCACAACCTGACAGCAGAACAATGTCCACTTGCCGAGAGCCCCAGTTTGTACATTGGCGCACTGCGACGGCATTTACACCCTTGTTAACGCCACGAAGACCTTCCTTTCGGAAGATCTCAAAGAACAATGCCCATGTTGAAGGTGGCTTCACACCCGCAGCGGCTTGCTTATGCCGAGTTATTTCTGCAGTTTTCATACTGGTCGTGAATCCTAAGCGGGATTGAGATTTAGAGAACAGCACTATTTTATTTTATTTTCAATTGGGCTTACCCATAGTAGCATATGCCTGAGCGATACCACCTCCCATGCCGCCGAGTAAACCGGCGGCAGCTGGGTTGACCCCCATAGACGTCGTGGCTGTCTCAATTTCCGAGGCAGTGAACAGAAGGACGCCGCCCTTTGTTGAGGCTTCGATCCATGCCTGGTCCGCAGTTGGAACACTCGAAACTCTCACGTGCCAGATATACGCACCCATGGAATGAGACCCTGGTAAAAGCCAACAAAGCCGCCGCGAGACCAGACGGATTGTAATGCCTGCACCATCGACTGCGAGCGGTTCGCAGCCATCTGGGTCTTTACAACCTCCAGGGGTTGGCCAAGTGTGGTGACCTGAGACCAGGGGGCACTGCTAGTCAGTAGCTGGTCTAAGCTGTATTCTTAGGGCCAACTTGCCTCCTGGAATGGGAGAGCAGTTAGTTCATGAACACGCACAGCTTGGGATATAACTTACAAACTAGTCGATGGGGAGTCCATCACGAAATTGTCAGTTCCACAAAAAGATAGAATTATAAAATAGTACCATGTTCATGATCGCACCTAATGCGCGCAAACATCAATGAACTTCGGGTAACGTCGAAAGACCGCACGTACCAACAGCAATGTTCGACCAACTAACGCCTTTTTGACCTGGCTCTTTCTGGATGGCCATGGCGACTTGACTGGGGAAGGGAAGGGAAGTAGGTGATTGAGGAGGAGGGAAGAGGAGAGAAGTAAACAGTTCGACAATATTGGGTTGGGGTTTGATTACTATACCTTTTGGGGACGCATATGTTTGTCACTGGTCGGAGGTCCGGTTCCGCTCCGACACCGAATAGCATAATATCACACATCACATCTGCCGGTTAAAGTGTCTGCACATTATGAGCAAGGGTATGCATGGGTACGAATAACGACAGGGTATGACATGGGGTAACGGTGGAACGATGGATGCTGCAGTGTAGGTTGCACGAAAAAAACGTGTTAAAGCTTCTGTAACCAGCAGGACTCCGGCACCAAACTAGTAAAATGTAAACGGAGACGCAGCGTTGAAATCGCGAGGCTCCAATATGTCTTCCAAACATCACTCAGCCGTTGAGGGTAATTTCGCTGTAAGGTGTTCCACGTCTTCTTTCAACCTAATGGTATGAAAACCACGTGAGCTTTAGCAAAAATCGAGGATGAGAGTCGAGGAATAAAAAGTAGGATAAATATTGTAAACGAAAAAGCCAGCGTGATAGAATAGTTAATGAAATCGCGTGTTAAAATAATTATAGTGCAAGATGAAGAACTAAAAAGAATGTCGTCCACAAAGGTGCGCAATCGAAGCATCGAAACGGGATAGTGGTCTCAATGCGGCGTCAACAGTGGAAAAATCCAGTGCATCACACTAAGAAGTCAGAAGAAGCCAGAACCAACGACCACAACCAAAGCAAATAAAGCGCCAAGAAAACTTTTAAAACCGAATAACTTCACGTACCGTGTGATTTGGTCCTGGTTCTCCTCTTGATCTTGCTCGAGATACATAATTTCCATCTTCTTTCGTGCTAGGTCTTGCTCCGTCTCGTCCGCCTTTGCGACCGCGGCGTCTACCTGCTCTTGTAGGGCCCGCATGGCTTTCTCGTGCTGGGCTTGCAGATCATTGATCTTCAAGTTGTGGGCCTCATGCAGCTGCTGCAGCTCCTCTTTGGTCACCATCTCAGTAGGCACTGGGGCGGACCCATTCTTCTTGGGTGACGCAATGGCTTCAGTGGATGTAGCATCCGCGCGTAAGGTTACCACTTCGGCCTCTAGGTCCGAGAGTCTCCTCACGAGGTCTGACTTAGCGGTGACTATCGACTGGATCTCCGCATCGTGAGCTGCGCGAAGCTTCGATGCGTCTTCGGTGCGCCTCTCCGCTGCCTCCTCCAACTCCATCTGGTGATTCTTACCCATTTCTTGCATGGATTCTTGGGTAGCACGGAAGACCTCGTTAAGCCCATTGAGTTCAGCTCGTGCATTAGAAAGCTCCTTGTTCAAGCGCACGATCTCGGCGTTCTGATCAGCCTCGGCAGCGCTTGCGGTGGCCTGAACTGCTTGACGAGCCTCACTCAGCTGAACCTTCAGGGACTCTACTTCCTGGAGCGAGGCGTTGAGGGTCACTTTCGCCTTGGTGAGATCCTCGCTAGTAGCCTTCAGTTCAAGTGCCTGGGTAGACAGCTGCTTCTGGAAGGTCTGGGCCTGGGAGGCAAGGGCTGCTTCATGATCGACCTTGAGACCTTCAACTGTTGATTGATGGGATGTGCGGAGTTGCTCAATAGCGCCCTCGGAATTCTCTCTGAGCGCCTGCAGGTCCTGGCCGTGGGCGTCACCTGCCTCACTCTGCACAATTGAGTATATATGTCATGGCATCGGCATAAGGCTCACCTTTGCGCGCTCGAAAGCTTGTCGCAGGAGCTGATCGTGCTCGTCTTTGACTGTCTGAACCTTGGCATTGTACACAGATTCTTGCGCCTAGGAGAATGTCATCAGGACCGTTACAATAGTATGAGCCATCTAGCCGGCCACGCACCTCGAGCTCGGCAGAAATCCCCCCAATTTCTGCGATGAGCTCTTCTCGTTGAGCTTGATGCACTTTCTCGACGTCTTCGAGTTTGCGAGCGTGCTCCTCAGCGGCGGACACGGCCGCTGCATTGGAAGCTTCGAGATTAATACGGAGTTCATCGGTTTCGGCTTGCAAAACACGGAGCTGCTCGGATAACTTCTTGCTCTCCTCTATGGCAAGTGATAGTGCGTCCGCGTGCTGCTTCTGTACCTCCTCAAGATGCTCGGCAGCGGCACTCTCCTTGGCTTCCGCTGCTCGAATCGTCTCGTCGGCATCATCAGCGGCTTTCGCCACTTCGGCACGTAAAGCATCGATCTGGGCCTTGCAATTTCCGAGTTCTTCTTCTGCAAGTTCCTGTGCCTCCTTAGACTCCAGAATCTCGACTTCGAGCTCCGATAATTTGCCAGACGTCTCTTCTTTCTCGGCACGAAGAGAGGCGACCTCAGCAGCGAGCGCTTCAGCACGCGATGCTTCCAGTTCGAGCGTGCTAATCTTTGCAGCTGCGTCATTTAGTGCTTCGTCTTGTGCAACTTTCTGCGTGGCGCTCTCTGCTTTAAGGGTCTCGAGATCTTCCTTTGCTTTGGCCAAAGCTTGCCTATCGATTTCTGCGGCAGCGGCGATGCTGGAGTCACTAGCGTGTGCGGCACGAAGAGCGTCCAGCTTTTCCCGGGCCTCGTCAACTTCGTTTTGCAACGTCTTAATCTGCCCTCGCAAAGTTTCGATGAGGGCGTCCTGCTCCGCACCCAGCGTCTTTGCGACCTGCTATGCCTGTCAGTTGATATTCAAACTACAAATTAGCAGATGTGCCCTTACCTCGCCCAAATCTTGCTGTAGCTTGTCTCTATCGGCCTGCGATGTTGCTAAAGCTGTCCTCGTCTCCGAAAGCTCTTTGTCTGCGGCAGCTCTGGCAAGATCTGCTAGCTCAGCATTCTGGCGAGCAGCCTCGAGATCTGCAGTGATGCCGTCCAAAGATGCCTTCAACCCCTCGACCTGATTCTCAAGCTCCGAAATGGTGGTAGATTTAAGATCAAGGGATGCCGTTACTTCGTTGAGCTGGTACGAAATCAGAACGCGTCGACTTCTTAAAAACAGGATGGTGCAGGGAGTGTTACCTTGTTCTGGGTCTCCACAAGGGCCGCGCTATCCTCCCTGACCTCCTTAAGTGAGGATATTGAACTAGCGCCAGGAGTTCGCACAGACCGTGCCGAGGCAGGTGGCTGCTTTGCGGATGGTACCAGGCTAGCCCTAGGCGCCGCAGCCTTCTTCGGCTGAACACCATCAGTAACCGAAGCACGTGGTCGTGCCGCCGCAGTTGACTTGGTGGACGTGGCCGAGTCTGGAGAGACAACGGACGAGCGTGATGGGGCAGCCGAAATAGGTTTGGCTGTGGGGGGAGAGGATGTAGCCGAAGACAACTTGCCGGACGTCGAGGCAGACAATGTAGATGATCGTGCAGGAGCGCCGACGGGCTTCCCGGGAAGTATCGACGTCCTACGCGTGGGTGCGGGGACAGAGGAAGGAGTAGTCGACGACTTGGGGGGCATAGTTGCTTTCGAGGCGGGAGCTAAGGTGGACGAAGGGGACTTCTTGGCAGCAGAATTGGATGTAACCGCAGACTTTGGAGTAGAAGAGACCTGGGCGGTCGTGGTGGACTTGCCAGTTACAGCGGGCGTGTCAGCGGTCTTGGAGGTTGGGGGTGGGACAACCTTGGTGACACCTGTACCAAACCTGCCCGAATTTAATATCTGCAATGCGTAAAGTGCATGTCAGGGTTGGGAGGTAAAAACAACGTGCATGCAGTGAGATGACGAAACGCATATATACCTTCTTGACCTGGGGCGTTGGCGGGCCAGAAGCAGTTGTTTTAGCAGTAGCGGTCTGGAGTGTTGGAACTGTGCGCTTGGCTGGCTTGTCCTTGGATTGGCCCACTGGCTGACTTGCGTCCAAAACGGGTGACACGACTGGTTCTTCAGGCTGTGCTGATTGCCCGAGGCCAATTTCGGAGACGCCCTGCTCGGAATCATTTACGGGTTCGACGGAACCCGTGTGTTCACCTTTGCGAACGTCCGAATTATCAGCATCCTCCGCATGGTTGACGTGGCCATTGATGGCAAGGGTCTCCTGTGGCTCTGAACTAGCCATCAAAATGAACCGGAAGGAAGGAAAGGGAGAGGAACACGATAGATACAATGACACAGTGCAAGGGAGAGCGGAGACTTGGCCCAATCAAGCGTCAACAAAGCACTTAATATTCGTATTCGTCACAGTAACACTACAGTTATCCGAGAAACTTCCTTAACTCTCTACATCGCATTCAGGTTGAGGGCGTTGAGAGCGGGCTCTTGCAACGAGTTGTGATTGTAACTCAGGATCGCAAACTAAAAGTTGGTTAGATAGCACTCCAGTCAGTGGAGCAGACGGCAACAGACCCCAGCGGGTTCGACATTGAACTTGGTACCTGCCAGATCGATCAGACCCGTTCAATACGTTCTGTGGTCAGTGTGCGCACCTTCAGCGAGAGGCAGCCCGACCCAACGCGCGATAAGGCAACGATTGAAGTGACCGTGGGCGACAATTACGACATCTCGCGTTCCCTGACCTTCCTCCTTCCATTTCCTATGATACTCACGAACCTTGGTGAAACGAGATTAACACTACCCCCGACCTCCACATGTGGATGTATCAGGGAACGCACATCACCGATAACACAGTCTACACGAGCGGTCATCTCTTCAACAGATTCGCCATTGGGGCAGCTGAGAGAAGAAAGGGCTCGATTCATGAGCACACGGCGGGAGATGAACCAACCAACCCATCCTTCCAGATAGACCAGCCGGGTTGCTTGGCGTTGATCTCGTGGGACTTGAGTCCTTCGTAATCTCCATAGTCCCACTCACGAACGAGTTCTGTGATTTGGTGATTTGGTGATTGAGAAAGGTGATCCGTTAGATGGTGGAAAGTATCGTGGGCGCGCTTGCGTGGAGACACCAGGACGATGTGCAGATTGACCGTGTCAACGAGTTCTTAAGTGCGCGATCAGATAAACACCAAGTACATCTAGTGAGATTGTTCTGCATACTCCCGTCCCCCACGAGAAACGGAGCCTTGGATTTGATCTGCTCTACGCCGCGTTCGGTGAGAGGAATGTCAGAACGTCCCGTCTGGCCAAAGACAGAAATAAGGGAGTGTAGCAATATGGAACATTACGAGTGCACATACGTGGCGGCTACACGCGATATAATTGAGGGAGCCAGGAGAGTTAGTTGCTAGGTGACTACGTCGAGGAAGATGTCAGACCCATTGAGAGACCACTCGGTCTCACCTGAGAACGAAAATAAGTGAAGTGTATGATATCTAAGATGTAAACTTACCATGACGAATGATGATTAGACGTGGCATAGATCCGGACATTGTGGAGAAGAAAGTCGGGTCGTCAACTCGAGATCACGACCGCCGTGACCCGCCTCCGACGCGGTCTGTCCTTATTTGTCCCAGCGTGCACGCACCGCACCGCACCGCACCTCCGCACCTGAACATCACCAACAACAACACCAACGACCAGGTCACTCTCCCCTTACACGTCGCGTTTTAAAGGCTTTTCACAGGTGCGGCGCCCTATTCTCTTATTTTTTTCTCCATCTCACAGATTTTCTATCAATGGGCTTGGCATTTCGTCCATCTCCTAACTGGTTCTCTCCTAAGTTACGCTCGGTTTAAGATCGCTTCAATCCTCGCGAACGTACCCCCCCCCCCCTCTCCTCTTGTTCCTTTAAATCTTTCCATCATGCAGGCAATTAAGTGTAAGCTCCACTCTCAACAGCCTAGTGTTTCCGCAGAAAACTCACAACAGATCACAGGCGTCGTCGTTGGAGACGGTGCCGTTGGAAAGGCAAGTCGTATACGCCCCATCCTCTCAGACCAATGTAATCATCGATGATGGGAGCAGACATGCCTACTTATATCTTATACCACCAATGCCTTCCCGGTATGGTTCATCCTTCATCCTATCTAACCTACACATGTGCTCATCTTGCGAATCGTAGGGGGAGTACATTCCAACAGGTAGGCGCCTAGTGCACCTGCACGAGTTGGTGTTGGATTCAAATTTTTTTTCCCAGTCTTTGATAACTATTCGGCCAATGTGATGGTCGACGGCAAGACAATTTCGCTCGGACTTTGGGATACTGCTGGCCAAGAAGACTACGACCGTCTTCGACCGTTGTCGTATCCTCAAACCGACGTCTTCCTTATCTGCTTCTCTCTTGTGAGCCCTCCTAGCTTCGAGAACGTCAAAACAAAGGTACCGTCCCGCCTACCCCGTCGAGACTCGCTCACCTCATCACTTTTCAGTGGTACCCTGAAATATCTCATCATGCGCCTCAAACGTCGGTGGTTCTTGTCGGCACCAAGCTAGACTTGCGCGAGGACCCCGGCACTGTTGAGAAGCTCCGCGACCGGTAAGTTCTCCTCAGATTAAGGGCCTTCTCTAAATATTGTTTTCTAAATCTTGTCTTACAGTCGCATGGCTCCTATCCAATATACCCAGGGTGCCGGCATGGCGAAAGATATCGGGGCAGTAAAGTACTTAGAATGTTCTGCCCTCACCCAGAAGGGACTGAAGAACGTCTTTGATGAGGCCATCCGTGCCGTCTGTGCGTGTTTTGAGAATTCTTTCGCCTTAGTTTATTCGGCTTATGATCGAACAAACTAGTGAATCCTCCCAGGCCAAAGGAGAAGCCGAGGGGCAGCAAGTGCGTCATTGCATGAGCTACTTGCTAACTGTGGGCTGCCCTGGAATATCATACCATTTACTTCCGTGCTCAAGGTTACGACTTTTTATGGCCTTTTGTTCATGACCGCCGATTACGCATAAACTATGGTGGTCCCTTTGTGGTGTTTTCTAGTTCTGATTGGATGCCACATGGTTGTGGCATTCCTGTTCTCCTTCGTGTCTATAAGAGATTTGTTTCCTCGTTACGTCTCGTAGAGTTTGCCCCGGTGAGATTGATGTGGGAACACGTAATGCTTGAAAGCCTGCCATGGCATCACGCTAATTTTAAATAAATCAATTTCATTTCATCTCCCACGTATCAACCCCGTTTCTCACGGAATTGTCACCGCATTCGCTCCCTCTGCATTCATTTATGTTATAAGTACACTCTTTTAATTCGTCGCCACTTGCACCCTGGCGTTCGCGAACTCGGTCTGTCCTCCACTCGCCCGCTTAACGTTTCCACTGATGTTTTTATTTCCCAGCGATGTCTCAACCGGAGGATCCTCCAACACCTTCTGATCCTTCTTCTTCTTCTCAGCACCGCCCACGCGCTTCTCTCAGTACCAGCGCATCTGGTATTGCCGACAGCACTATCAGCTTCACTACCTATGCTACAGGAATCACAGACGGTTCTCTATGTCTTTCTCAATTCCCTCCCCCTCCCGTCGAAATTCCCGTTAGCCCAGTCACCGATCGCTTCCTTCACTCTCCTGCGCGGAGCACTTTCACTATCACCACACCTCGACTTTCTGCTCCCAGCACAGAGTGGGGCCTCCCTTCCCCCGCGCGGAGTACTTTTTCCATCGCTTCTCGCCGAACCGTGGGTCCTGTGAGTGTTCGTCCAGCTCAGCTCGGCCTAGGCTCACCGCAAAATAGGCTCTTCCCTCCCCTGCACGGAGTACCTTTACCGTCACTGCACCGGCACCTGCGACACTTCGAGCGCCCACCACCTCCTCTGTTCCTCAGCCCTCAGGACTGAATCGCGAAGTTATTGATGAGGGCTTTCCACCTGATCACAGCCCACCACACCCAGACCCTCGTGTGAGACCGCGGAGCCCCGCTTCCCAAGTCAGGGCTGGTAAGCTGTCCCCCTATGATTGGCACGAAGGCTCCTCTATCATCTCTGTGGACCCCACTGAGGAGAGGATGCTCTCGACTTCTTTCATCACTGGATTGCTTTCCTCACCTACCTCTGTGAATGCCTCTCGGGATGCCTCAGATCCACAGAGTTCTCGTCTCTCGTTCCAGGTTGATACGGGAAGCCTTGTGTCCGAAATGTTTTATCCCCCTCCTTCACGGTATCACGACTCTGGCGTTGGCTCAAGTCGTTTTCCTCCAAGTTCCTATCCCTTTGCGCCCTCAAGCGAAGGGCCGGATTCCCATTTCAATGGTGAAAATGACACCATCGCCTCGTATGATGGATATGCAGATATTGCTCAACCTGGGTCGGCTTTGACTAGAAAGGTTTCTGTCGTAGGCATGGCCCAGGCAACGCTTCGTCATGTGCCCAGCGCTACCAGCGTACCTGAGTCTGTCCACGAACAAAGCCAAGCTACGTATAGTAGCACTTCACCTCTCAACCCTCATCCTCCTTCGGCCTTTTCGACCTCGATGGACGGCGCGCGACACACTGACCTCCAAACAGCCGATGTTCGACCGCTTATCGGCGCTCTCCGACCCTTGACTCCAGGAACGCCCGAACACAGAGCTTCCATGAAACTGTCTGCTAAGCGTCAACGGCGAGTGTCTGCTCTTTCAACAAAAACAATGAAGAGCCACGTTTCTTCTCTCATATCCTCGGCTGGCCAACGTACCGCTCGTGCAGCGCGCACGGTGGTTGAATGGATGCGTATAAAACCACTACCTCCGGTACCAACTATACCCGATATCTCATTATACCAAGAGCAGGAGCACCGAAGGATGGAAGGCTCGGTACCTTTACCCCAATTAGCCGAACGAGCTGACCGTCTCAATGCTATGCTTGATTCTGGTCACTTGCCTGACGATGGTCTCGGATCACCTGGTTCCGAGAAGGTCGCACCTTCCCGGGCGTACGCCAGTGGCCTCGGAATGACTTCTGGTAGCCGAAGGCGTCAAAGTATGACCTTCCCCAGCGGGCGTGAAGTCGAGAGTCCTTATGGCCCAGCAAAGGCAAAATCCAGGTTATTCCTCAAACGACCGATCAGCCGGAACAAGATCAAACTTTTCGTGGGGATTTTCGTTGCTTTCCTACTAGTCCTCATTGGAGTCATCGTCGGTGTCACTGTGGGACACAAGCGCACGCATACACCACGTTGTCCTGCCAATCGTACAGGGAATGCGTGTGACCTCGGTGCGTTTCATGCTCGGCGTTGCGACTCGGTTTACTCATTGTCCACCTCAAGATTCGACGTGTGTCTGCGTTTCGACTCAATGCAATGTCCTTGCTCAGAGTCTCGTCAACCTCATTCCTTTCGTTAATGACCAATTCCATGCCAACTTCACTCCAGTAGTTGTCGCAAACGCGATGTCTTCCTCTCGGGCCTCCGCTTTGAGCAGTGACTGTGCGGCACAGGCCCGGGTGATCGACGTGTCTCCAGCTCTTGATTCTCAGACTGTTCCCAATCGGACAGCGTGGGCTCAGAGTACCTTGCTGTGGAGCTTTGTGTTGTCTCAGAACACGTCTTCGGTGGGAAGGTTACGCGATTTTATCACCGAGGCCGACTGGAGGAGTCTTCCTGGAGATGGCGCTGTGACTGGACAATCATCAAAATTCTCGACGACACAATTGGGTTACGTATTCAACTTTGCGGCTCAAACGATTTCCGAACCTGCCGTGTCGTTCATACCAGATGGGCAACCATCAAGCTCCCAGCTCGCGGAGATGAGCAATACAGCTCGCATAACCCTGGACCGAATGTATACGTTTGCATCTGGTACGTATTTATTTGATGTATGGATCTATGCTCGATGGAGTTGCTAACTCCCGCTTCTGACAGCATCGTCCACCATTCGGTCAACGGCTATGGGCAACTATTGGCAATATATACTCCAACAAGATCCAAATAATTATCTTAAATTTGTGTCGCTCCTGATATCTTCCCCCATTCTCCTTCCGTTTGACGCCAACGGGAAGGCAGGAAATACCCCCATATCTTCATTATTGACTAATTCGACAAGTGCACCCTTCCCGCCACCGCTATCATGTTACCCGAGCCTTGCAACGTCTCAACTTGCGTTGATTTCGAATCTCGAAACTTCTGTCTTTGGGTTGTCAGCTCCCACGGCACAGACGAGTTTCAATAATTCTTGCTACGCAGACCGGCCTATTTACGGAGTGCTTGATGTGCTCCATTTACGACTCCCCTTCCGTGATTCTCAGACGGGCACTGCGAAGCAGGCAGCAATTCTCTCCCGCGATGCGACTCCGCGCGTGGTCGTCTACAACGGACAGGCTTTGAGTGGCCTACCGAATTCTAACGTTTCCTCTATTCCAACGGCTGACCCCCGTCGATTCGGTACGCTGAACCACATCAACCACGTTCTCCTGGACTTTTTCGAAGCTATCCCCGACCCCAACGTCGCCATTCAATTTGTGAACTTCGTTCTGTCTTCCGCGGTGACCCCCCCATCAAGTGATACCCTTCTCGGGCAGTCTTTAAATACCATCCCGACGCTAGAAGTAGCAATCTTTGGGTCAGTCACACCTCCGGATGTCAAGGGCGTTGTCTCGTCTTTTGCGACGCCTTCAGGTGGATTGTTCTTCGGCAGCGATAACGCGCTTGCGGTGCGGGATTGGGCGTTGGTTGGTGCACAGACGAGCGTGACTTGGACGGAGTTTGCCAACTCGCCAGAAATTGTAAACGACAAGTCGTTTACGGACACTGCTTTCAATCAGGTGTGGGACCCGGCGTTCCTTTATTTCCATTTTTCCACAAATGCTACAGTTGACGTGGGGAATATCACTGCAGCATTTACCGCTGTAAATAAGTTTACAAGTACATGACAATTGCCATTCCTGCCATTGTTTAAGCTCTGTCCTGTCGTATTGTTATCTATATTATACTCTACGGTGTTTCGTTATATTAACTGTGCCTCTGTACCCTTCCTTTTGAATGGCACACGCGATGGCCTCAGGTGAGATGAGAACTCAAGCAAGAAAAAATAATAACACGTAATCTCGCCTACTCGAACAAGTCGAGATGAGACGACCATTCGGGGGGATTTACAGTTCGACTGCCAGTGCTAACATCTGCATCCCATATCCTCCTCTCCGCTTTCAACGGCATTAAGCCTGTCCCTGTCCGCTCTCGCGAGCTCTTCTATACTCTTCCTTACCATTGGTGCCTATTAAAATGCCCAAGTCATCAACCACTAAGCATGACTCGGCCACCACCACCACCTCGGGCCCGATGGGCTCGGCCAGTCACCCGAACGTGCTCAAGAGGAATCAAGTGCGTCCTCAGTCATCTTCTCTGACAGGTTCTCATCGTCTTTTAGGCATGCCATCAATGCCGTAGACGCAAACTCGTACGTTTATTTAGTTCTCACTGCAAGGCGCCTTTCCTTATTACCTACCGTCTTCGCAGAAATGGTAGTCCTCCTTCTAATCGAAGCCCACCTCATGTTCATTCTTGTAACAGTGACGCCCAAAGACCTTGCTCGACCTGCGTTAGGTCTCATGCCCATGCCCTCTCGCATGCTCCCGCTGGTGTAGAACCACCCGAGCGTCCGGAATGCACGTTCGACGAAGGTATTGCCCACTTCCCCGTCTTCATAGAGTATAGTGTTCACAACTGATGCCAGTGGTAGGCCCAATGGGGGCACAAGAGGCTCCTAAAAATCGCTACGAAAAGCTGGAGAACAGAATCAGTTCGTCCGCAATTCTGTGTCATCCATTATACCTCCTCACGTCCGTTTATTTAGACGAGCTCGAGGCGATGCTCAGGGACCAAGGTTCATCCTCTGCCAGCAAGTCCCCCCAATCAAGTCTTTCGCCTCCGTCCGCGCACTCCCCAAACGTTCCGATCCACCCCGGCCTCACGGGCGCTACCATTCCCACTCCTCCCGTTTTCCACAGCCCCAGCCTTGGACTTCCGCAGAGCTACCAATCGTCCCCTGGCGACTATCCAGGGATCTCATCGTCCTCCACGAGTTTCATCGCGTCAGCGGAGAACCCTTCCAATGAGGTTCAAACCGACACTCCGTTTCTCTCCCCAGGCCTAGGCTACGACGTTTACTGGCCGGGTTGGCCCAAGGACCTCCCGTCACCCGCTCTTGTTCGCCATCTGTAAGTGATAATTTGACTCACTGCAGCGTGCATGTCAACTGAACGCGTCAAAACAGGGTCGAAGCCTTTTTTTCTTTCCACCCTCACGCTGGCAGGCTCTTTCACGTGCCCACTTTCATGGCTTCAATCGACCTACCACCGACGCATCCGAACTTCCCGTCGCCTGCTATCATTCACGCAATCTGTGCAGTCGGAAGTCTATACACCGTAGCTGTTCCCCCGACCCCTCCGCCAGAAAAATCTATGGGGGCGAGTATGTCTGAACATGCTAACCTCGGCGATGGTTCTTCCGACCACAGCCCATTAGCAGATGAAATTTTCGGCAGCTGGTACAAGCGGAAGGACTACATCGATTCTTTTGCCGAAAGACACGTAAAACTGGCTAAACAGACTGCTGAAGAGCAGCTGCTGGCCGGAAAGACGCTCCTTGAAGATGTCCAAGGTAAGGAATCCCACCGTTTTTATTATTCGGCCAGAGTGCCGATAGTTCATTCCGCGGAATACAGCTATGTTGATCATCACTTGGTGGTATTGGTGCAACGCAAGGTACGCTCTCCGAGCTTTTCGAGCTGCATCTCCCTTCATCATTTCGTGAACTCAGATGGGTGGAGGTAATGTTTTTTGCACGTCTTCTTCGACACTCAGTTAATAGCAATGGAACACCTAGAGCTTCACGACCATAGGTCAAGCAATCCGAGCTGCGATTCCTTTAGGGATCAATGTCAATCCCCCTTTCTTCCCGATTTCGGATTCTCTGAGGACACCCTCCCTCATTCTCCTCCCCAAGGACTCCGTGGAAGACGAAGTTCGAAGAAATACATTTTGGTTATTGTATGCCATGGAACGCATGGGGGGTTGCAGTAATGGGTGGGCGCTTAGTCTCGACGACCAGGACGTTTCACAATTACTCCCCATGAGGGATGTTAACTTTGATCTTGGGGTAAGCATGAGCCGGTCGTACCGTTCATTGGCTCTTGTACTCACGAAAGCTTCCCAGATTACATGGTCCGGGAGTGAACGACAACATGCCCTTGGAAAAGACATACTTCTTCACCATCCTGAGGACCAGGTGGACTCGTTCAGCTTGTACATCAAGGGGTGCATGCTGTTGTCGCGAGTCAAGGTTTATAACTTGCGCTTTCGCTCTAAGCGTTTCGTGGGTGACCCCGCATTTACATATGCCTCGACGTATGCAGAGGCATGGGAAAAGGTCGGCGACGAAGGCAAAGATAAGGCTGCTGATCCACGACGAACTTCTGGCTTCCTTGAGATCGACCATATTGCGTCGATGTTCAGACAAAGCTTCCCACTTTACCTGCGCAACCCCATTCGCGACAGTAGTGTGGACTCACACCTATACACCGCTTGCCTTACGCCCCATCTGTGAGTTTCATATTTTCACTGTCGCGTTGCATTGATTGTTATGTGCTTTTAGTGCTATCATCTTATTGCATGATCCCCATGCTCACGTGAAGAGTCCTGGTTGTGTGTCAGCTTTCAAGATCTTGGAAGCCTCTCGGGCAGTCCTTGATCTGATCTATGCCGTCCGCTCCACAAGCTTTGACGTTACTTTGCTTGATTTCTTCTGCGCCGTGCGACTTCTTACCCCAACTAGATTCCCTTCCGACAGCTGATATTATGGCATTTTGATAGTTTTGTTGGTTCAGGGCTGGCCGAGTGCTAGTGCGCTTTTGGCAAGCTGCACAACAGGCGAATTCAAAAGAGCAGACCCTGACACTGCGCTCTGAGGTCGAGTACATCATGTAATGCCAAGTTCTTCATTTAACTCAGCTTGAACGCTCACCCTCATATTTGTAGTGCCGCTCTGGCTAAGCTCGGGGAGCGTGTCCCCCTCGCCCGTCAGTAATTTCTTGGCTTTGGTGCTTCTGCCTGCTGATTTATTTGACCATAGATCGGTACTTTCTGATGCTGAGTGAGGTGGCCTCGAAGGAACGCCTTCAGCACAGTTGAGTAATAACGGCGGTGACCTACAGCACACATTATAGACTCCTCACCATCTTAGCACTGCTCGATTTCTTACGTTTTACATAGTTTCATCCCTACATGTGTACATTTACGACGTTGATAGTACTGTATCTGTATCTACGCACCTAAATTTGGAATATTTTTCTGGGGCGCCTTCCTACATGCGCCCACCATGCCAGAAGTTGACACTGACATCGGATAAATTTCAGGCCAGACGCTGGTCTTCGACACTGACTACAAAAACGAGACAGCGGTGTGGAGCGAGTTTTACATGTCATCCAATCCAATTACCGAGCAGATAACATCCAGGGTAGAGGAGCAAACCGGCGATGATACCCGTCCGGTCCTCACGTACCTTGGTCCTGCTGGCACATATTCTCACCAGGTCGGTCATTCAGCCCATTTAAGCTCATCGTCTACCGGCACCGGTTTTGAGTTTCCTACAGGCCGCATTTGACAGATTTGCCAAAACCGTGCATTATCGTGCCCTGAATACTATTTCCGGTCCGTACGAACCCCAACTTCTGTTTCGACTTCTCAATCGATTATGACGAAACGGGGCCAGATGTCTTTCATAGTGTCGGCCCCGCGGTGCACCTTGCGCTGTTGCCACAGGAGAACAGTATATTCGGGATCGTGACGGAAACTTATGATTTGCTGCGCTCGTCCGACGTTGGAGAGAGCAGGTGGGTTCGAGGCGCGGTGACTTTGCCGATCCAACACTGTCTCGTGGTCCGGCGTGGAAAGACGCTGCGCGATATCAAGAAGGTTCTCAGCCACGAGCAGGTTCGTGCAACTAGCGTTTGGCCACACACACACGCGTCTTGATTTTTTTTTTTTTTTTTTTTTTCACCACAGGCCTTAGGACAATGTCAACGGTTCCTCGCCGCAAATCTGCCCGAGGCACAACAAGTCAGCGTTGCCTCCACGGCCGCAGCTGCCGAGGTCGTCTCGAAGCAGCCGGACGCTGCCGCCGACTGCGCAGCGATCTGCTCGAAAATCTGTCTTCAACTGTTCGCCGACTTGGAACTATTACACGAGGGCATTCAAAATGAGCACCGTGGGTCATGTTCGCTTTCCAGGTGAAGAGATCCTGAATTTTTGTCCCCTCAAAAGAAAATTTTACTCGGTTTTATATTCTCGCGAATCATCCTACGACACCCTTGCCCAATACTCGGTATGATGGCCGTGGAGAATTTAATGCTTTGATCCGCCTGGAACTGCAACAAAAGGTAGATGAATTAAACGCGTCGCAAGATTCGTCACATCCTACAGTCACCGACTTGCTGGCCGCACTCTGTCTGCCCGCTATTCGCATAGACCGGCGGCCGTCAGCCCAGCACGAGTTGTTCGGTAGCGTGTACCTTGTCGAAGTGTTTGACAACGAAGCGTCAAATGCATCTCGACCCTCACAACGTGTGGGCGAAGAAGACGTAGTCACGGGGCCACTACCCCCATGGAAGGAAAGGATTCTTGATGGAATCGCGCGTGTGGTCGCCCGGGGAGGTCGTGCAGATTTATTGGGGACTTGGTAATAGCCCCATGTTTTGGTGAGCCTGATCTCAACGGCCTGGAGTGCCATTGCACATAGTGTGTGACAAGCCCCTTCGATTCACGATCTTTTGACACTTCGTGGAGAACAGGTCGCTCTCAAATCTGTTAGAAATATCTAGGAATATAATGGCTGCAGCCCGGGCTCGAGCCGCATGTTATGGGATGGCTGAGTGCAAGTGCACCTTGAGTATGATGTTTTGTGTCAAGCTATGCTGCATGCAACCCCGAACGCCATTTATATTGTCCTTACAATAACGTTGTTTGATATTCAGAAATACTCACACATTCGAGGAAATACAGGCGCGATGACCAGTACTACCGATGCAAGATAAGCTGCTAGGATCACCAACTCATCTCATAAGTTGAACGCGATCACGCGATCCCTTTTGAGTCGTCGCGGAGATCAGGTTCCGTCCGAGCGCGTCGGAGTATCCTCCCGTAATTCACACCGTCGTTTCTGAGTCCTACGAAGCTCAGTATCATATTTAAACCTAGTATCTCGTCTCTCCCATTGAGGACCATGCGTAGGGCGGCCTCGACCATATCTTCTAATCGCGTGCAGTTGCTTCAGAAGAAGGATGGCTTCGCCCTTCCCATCGCGGTTAGTTTAGCAAAGGTAATAAAGAAGCCAGCTCAAGGATGTGCCTGTCGATGAACTTCTTCACGCACTATTCGAGGTGCTCGTCGTTCTGCTGTCGTCCCTCTGCTCTGTTAAGCCACATTCCGGTTCAGGCGACTCTAGGTTAAACCATCACTAAGTCCCACCGACTGCGACATGGCTCGCCGTCAGTATAATATATATATATATATATATAAACGCGAGGTGGACTTACCGCCGTTCGACGGAGGGCGCGCTCGTGTTCGCTCGGTAGGGTCCGGGGGCAACGAGCTTGACCACAATCGCCAATTTTGCTCGTGGAGTCGTGGTCTTGTGAGTCTTGTGAGAGTGCTTTCAATCCCGGCAGGAGCTCTGGGTCAATATTTGCATTATCAACGGGTGGGGACGCCATGCCGCTGAGGGTGGTAGGGTAATTAGTCGTGGAGAGAGTAGGACGAGGGACATAGGAGAAGTCGGGGGCCCTATGCGAGGCAAATGTTGGGTGGCCCTGTCTGACTGTACCAAGTTCACACGCCGGAAGTGTGATTCCCCTTTTGAGACAGATCCTAATACTGTATTTAACCTAGACCCTACATATTGTAATGACTCTCGTCCGGCCTGGTCCGACTTATGCAAAATTTCTGACTGCCGGCGGGCTCGGCTTGATCTCGTTTTTACTGAGCCGTGACACTCATAAATCGACGATCGACGAACGCACCTCGGAACGCACACTCCACCCTCACCTCATGAGTACGTGGCGAGAATTTCTGGTCGAACATGCGAAATTCCCGTTCCCGGATTCCGTTGAAAATAAATCTGTCGGTACAACCGACATATCCCCCGAGGATGTTGGGAAAGTCGATCCGAAGTGGAGAGCCGAGACGCGGTGCCGGATGAGACTCTAGTTAAGAACCTTTGTCAAACTCTCGACAACATCCTCAAGGACACTGTTTTACCGGATGATTCCCGGAACAATCTTCTATTGTACTTTGGGCGTCATCTGCAATTCCGTACCGTTGGCAGAAGAGAGATCGAGGATCGAATATGGTCTACGAATAGAAATGAATCTGAGGTAAGAATCCTGGATTCTCATTCATGGCTGAGCAAGTCTGGCTGACTTGAGACAGAGTCGGATGATATTGGATAGAGGCTTTTTTCCAGCCGCGGCCGCCTGTTTGGAAACCTATGGTGGATACCTCTTTACGAACACCGTGGAACACGTCGAGCGAGGTCTCTCCAAGGTCGATTATCTTGGGATGGTAGACGATAAACGTGTCGTCCTTGTTGAGGCGAAATCACCTTCAGTCATGAAGGCAGTAGGCGATTCGCTACCGGAGCACACAGTCGAGTTGGACTGGACTCCCGGTGGAGATCTCGTATCGAGGGTTCTCCTGAAGGTGAGTACACAGTCCTTAGATGCAACGCCGACTTTGACAATTCATCTCACTGACCAGGCCGCCTTGTATCTGGGCCTGAGGGAAATGGAATGGCTATTCCTTACGTCCCACAACAGCTGCATCGTTTGTCGTCTCGTCAGCGACAATGACAACCCCTTTCTTGCCTTCTCGCGCATATTCAGTATCGAAGGCTCCTCTCAACCGTTTCGGGCATTTATGAGTACCATTTTGTCAGTTCTAAATGGTGCTCCCGTTCAGGCCAGCGAATTCCACCCCGCTGTGGCGCTTGACACTGTTCCGGAAGAAGGGGAAGGTGGATCCTCATCTTCACCTGAAGACATCGACGGTTCAGGAGAATATCGGGGTCGTTCAACCGCAAACATTTCATCAACGCGCCCGATAACCCATTCTCGCGCAGCCACCAGTCATGATGCTGTGGAGTCCGAGTTAATGGTTCGTCCGATACCCGGTCATCTCCTGTCAACTGGCTCACTCGTCTGACTCTCAGTTTACTTTATCCTCCCCACACTATCCCGAATCGTTCCAGGTATGGGCGCATCTTCATTCGCTGCCCAACAATGCATTCGCTCTTCCACACTGTGCCGAGAACGGAAACGGGAAACGACGCCTATGGTTGACCCGCCACATAGGATCTGGATCGACCGGAAATGTCTGGGAATGTCATTTCGATAACGGTGATGATTTGTTCGCGATCAAGGTCGTTAAATTGCAGCGCAGGTCTGATGTAGAGTGCCAACGACGGTTCTATAACGAGTTTGAGGTTTACCTCAGCCTGGAGATCGCGTACCAGTCTGGGCAACTACGCGACCGCATTAGTCCGCACTGCTACGGTGCATTTGAAGGCGATGGGACCGGCGTCCTGATTCTTGGACTGTGCGGTGACACCCTCAAAGACTGGGATGAGCTCAATTTTTCGGAGCAGTGAGCATCAGCGGTTATTCTATCAAAGTAATTGTTCCTAAATATTTCTGCAGAACACAGGTCTACGGACTCGTACGGGACCTTCATCGATTGGGAATCATCCATGGAGATCTTGAACCCCGGAACATTGCACGTGTTCCAGGAGGTGGGTTCCGTCTGATCGATTTTTCAGCAAGTGTAAGGCATACATGCGTGGAAATGTCGGTACGACATATGGTTACTCCTTTCACTTAATACCTGATGACCTGGAATAGGGCAAACCGAACAAACATTCCAGGTGTCTTGAACTGCAAGCAATGCGGGGTGTTTTGAAGCTCCTTCAGAGACATGCTAGTGTAAGGACCAATCTCGGACCATACTCGCCGTACACCGATCAACACCATGGCGTACTAACGCCGATGCTACCAAGTCTCTCAAGTCCAGCCGTTGTCAATAACAGCTAGTTCACTCCGGTGTATATAAGATTACCTTAATCATCAGCTCACTACTGTTCTCGGTTTCTATTCTCCTTATCCCATGCTCTCTCTCTTGTAATCGTCTCTCTTGTTCCCGTCTGCGTTGTATCCACGCGTACCTTATCGCCCCTGTATTTCTTTGACTGTCTCGAGTGATCCTTTTCTCTCTCCATTCGCAGCGGCTATTCCGAAAGTGGATATAGCGCAGTAGGTGGTCGAGCATACAGTACAAGCATTGCATCCGAGTCGCTCTCACTGGCTGGCATGAGCCTCATCGCATGTATCGGATACGGAAGACCTAACCAATGAACAGCCGGTGCCCACCGGACGCGTTCCCAACTTCGCACCCACGACCTCATGCAAAGGGCGAAGTACCCAGATTCAGAGTTGACCAGCTAAGGCGGGTGATAGGAGGCATTGCGGCAAAACGGCCTGATTTACCACGAGGTAGTTGCCATTCAGGCCGTTTGCTCACAAATGAATGGATGAACAAACATCACACATGCATCACATCAATCAGTTTTGCGCCTTTCCGTTCCGAATCTGAGTAGCGCAGTGATAGTGCACCAAATGGCACATGGGCCACTCGTTATAAAAACAGCCGTATTGTATCCAGAAATCTAGTAGATACAAAACCACATAAATTTGCTCCCCCCTATACAAAAGTACAAGCAAGGTCACCAACCTCACTGGCAGGCTCGGATCATCAACTCACTTATAACTTGAACGCGATCCCTTTCAAAGGTTCCGTCCGAGCGCCTAATTTTCTTTTGCTCAGACTCGGATATCCTCGGGCTCCCGTAGTTTACACCATCGTTTCTGAGTCCTTGATTCTTAACATCACGAAGCTCGGCATCATGTTTAAACCTGGTATCTCATCTCTCTCATTGAGGACCACGCGTAGGATGGCCTCGACCGTATCTTCATCTCGCGCGCATTTGCTTCAAAAGAAGGATGTCGACGTTGTTATTACATTCGCTAAACGAACCGCGATGGGAAGGGCGAAGAAAGGCCAGCTCAAGGACGTGCCTGTCGACGAGCTTCTTCACGCACTATTCAAGGTGCTCGTTGTTCTGCTGTCGTCCCTCTGCTTTTGTTAAGCCACATTCCGGTTCAGGCGACTCTAGAGAAAACCAGGTTAAACCCTTCGGAGATCGGTGACATCTGTGTAGGTATGCACATATGTGTCTGCGTTTTGAACAAGCGTCATGAATGAAGAATCTACGAAGGAACCTGCCATCCACCCTCACCACTATATGTCTCCCGTGCCGCGGCACTGGCGGCTGGGATCCTCGACAGCGTCCCAATTCCCACCGTCAATTGGCTCTGCTCGTCAGGCCTCATGGCCATTCGGAATATCGCGCACAGCATTCAGGCAGGAGAGATATCCCTCGGGGTGGCAGTTGGCGTGGAAAGCATGTCACTGAAGTACGTCCGTTACACATCCTACGGCCTTACAAATAACACAAATTTCCGCCATGTTGGATCTTACGCTATAGTCCTCGTCCTACACCCGTAGTATCAGACGTCGTTGGCGCAAATGCGCAAGCGCGCGACTGCATCCAGGTGTGTGTGCTGGAACCCGGACCGCCGCACGTTATTGTATTTTCAGCTGACGATCGTGCAGCCCATGGGGTGGACATCAGAGATGGTCTCTCAGACGTACAATATCTCTCGGCAAAAGCAGGACGAATATACGCTCATTTCTCACACCCGAGCAACAAGCCGGGTTCTCTCTATCATGGTCTTGTCCTCGCGAGCGGGGATTAAAGCTTCGTCCCACAGGCGTTAGCAGACGGTCTGTTTTCCGATGAGATCATTCCCATCGAGCTCTGAGGCGCCGTAGTTTCCGTCGACGACACCGTTCGCCCGAACGTCAGTGCCCAGGGGCTCGCTGCGCTGAAGCCGTCTTTCCCCGAGTGGGGCGACGCGTCGACCACGGCCGGAAACGCCAGCGGTGTCGGGGATGGCGCGGCTCTGTGCATTCTGACGACCCGCGCTCGCGCCGAGGCGGGGGGATTCGACATTCTCGCTAAATTTGTGGGCACCGCCATCGTCGGTGTTGAATCACGCCATATGGGGATCGCTCCCACTCATTCCATCCCCAAAGTTCTCAATCATATCGGACTGAACTACGAAGACATTGACGTATATGAGGTGAGTGAGTTTTTTTTGGCTCTCTTTTTGACAGACTCTGATTTAAAGTCGGTCCGACGCGTCAGATCAACGAAGCGTTTGCGTCGCAGTTCGCTCACTGCGTTGAACAATTGAAGATACCTATAGACAAGATAAACCCCAAGTAAGTCATTGGCTACCCCATCAGCGCCATCACCTCCGAGTCCGTTTTTATGTTTCGCTTCTCCAGTGGTGGTTCGATTGCCCTAACCCACCCACTGGGCATGAGTATGTTATTCAATCAGCCCAGGGTATTTGCTTATTGATTGGCATTCTAAAGCTGGTGTCCGCCAAGTTGTCACTGGCCTAGAGGAGTTGCGTAGACGTGATGGCGAACTCCTATGCAGCAGTATGTGCGTGGGGAGTGGACTGGGTGCTGCTGGAATATTTGTCAACGAGCGACAGGGATAGTTCCCATCTTTCCCGCTGCGGTGACAGTTTGTCTTGTCCCTAAGTACCCCGTGATGGAAAGTGCTATCAAAGCGTGATTAAATAGCAGTTGACAAGGTAGTCGAGACGTGCATTTCGCATGGTAGAGAACGCAAAGGCTCACTATCCCGAATGTGAGATAATGTCCTCTGTGAGCCTCACTATCCAAACATCCAGCGACCTCAGACCAACAAGGACGAGTATGCCAGTTTGGGCGAAGGAAGGAACAAGAACCACGCGAGACCGACGGTTCCCATCCTTAACTAGACGAGTCGCAAACTGCGGTTGGCACCCAATGGCATATATGTCTGGTGTCTGCGATATGATAAACGGGTCAAGTGCAAAGAACGGATGGCACCAAAGGGTATCCGGCGCCGTCGGTGCTATGTGGCGCCACTTAAGAGTTGCTTCTGCCAGATCCAGCCGGGTGGTCGGTGCAGTCGGAACATACTTGGACATGTCATTGAGCGGTTGTCCAGATGTTGCCAGTATCGTTCGGGTGGGTGCACTTCCTGACGGATCCACATCACCGTCACCTTGCTTGCATTCCTGGGGCAAGACGGAGGTATGTGGGGTTTGTCTCACAAGAGAAGATGAGTACGAGGAGGCGGGACCGAACATGGCCCGTGGGGGAGCCTGTTGAGGGAGAATTGACCCAGATGGATCGGATTCGCCTGGAAGAATGTGGACTGCCAGTGATTGCGACAAATCGTGCAGATGAGCAGAGAGGCTCTGAACGGGATGAGGCGAAAAAGAGGTGGTATCGTTGCCGCGTCGACGCTATAGACAAGACAAGAGGGGTTAGGGGGAGAGCAGGTGGTAAATTGCGAGACGCACCGGTTTCTCGTCCTCCTTATCATTATCTTCGTTGGCTGGCGCACCAATTGGTCCCAGCGGCGCCAATGAATTGCCCAGTATCACAAGGCGGCTGATTTGTGAAGCAAAGCCCTGACCATCAAGATCTCCGCACGCTCCCGTCAGGTACTCGGTCAGAACCTGAGTCTGGGCCTCAGACGCAGGGGTCGATCCTATGTCCAGACCAGAAATGAAAGCGATGTATCCATTTCTGGTGCTACCGTCAGAGCACAAGAATGTGTCTTGGACAGTTGGTCAGCATGATCTCGTCGCTACATTTGTGGTATGTACTTACCTTCAGTATCCATCTCATCGTCTTCGCCAGTCTGAGGAGCCATCCCGGCGAAACATAGATCCACCACTTCAAACTCGCCGTTACCTGTATCTGCGCCAAGAACGCCCACAATAACGCCTGTGACGAGTTGGGCGTCCGCAAGAATCTTCCCAACGAGCTTGATTCGACCGGATTCGTCCTCAAGCATGACTTGATCGTCTTGCGAATGTATTTTTTCTGGCGGCGGGGGGGCAGGAAGGGAGTGCTTCGGGGATTTCAGCGAAACGACTAGGGCAGAGAAAGTTGCTACTCACATCGCGTCCAATGTCCTCAAGGACATTCGGCTTAAGCGGCATATCCATGTACACGGTCCCAACGAGAAACAAATATTTCCCTTGAGCACGTCTAGCACTCTTGGGACAAGCTTTGGAGATCCTTTGTGCAGAGGGAACATTGGTAGCATTTAGCCAGTTATCTCGACGAGCGTGGAATTGTAACTTACCTGTGAAGTGTTCCCACGTTTTCGCCCGCCTCCTTCTCTATAAATTCTCTGGGGAGTCGTAGTCGAACAAAGCAAATGTTCACATACTGGTGCTTGAAGGACCTATCACTGGACTTGATAGAGAGTGAGGGCGTCAAGTTTGTTAGAGATAGGATACTGGTTGGAAGTCGCGTGATTTGAGTGGGGCGAATGGCACTAACAAACAGTTAGACAGGTGGGAGGTGGAGAACGAACCGACATTGGTCACATTGCAGAGAGGGAAGGTGGTCCAAGAAGAGACAAGGAGTAGATAGAGAAAAGTTTACTTTCATGGTAATCCCCAAATTGGACAGTATACTGGTCTCGGCTTGACCAAAAAATGACCACAAGCTGACCGGACCGGACCTCCGCTGACTCATTCCGAGTTTTTCGTTGTGACTAAGCCGGTCACCGGTAATCATGTGACTGGTGGATGGTAACTCCGCCCGGGCCGGGACACACCAGCCACAAGGCTTACTGTATCACTCCACCCTCACCTCATGACTACTTGGTGAGAATTTCTGGTCGAACATGTGAAATTCCCATTCCCTGATCCCGTTGAAAATAAGTCTGCCAGTTCAACCGACATATCCCCCAAGGATGTTGGGAGAGTCGAACCGAAGTGGAGAGCCAAATACACGGTCCCAGATGAGGCTCTAGTTGGGAACCTTTGTCAAAACCTTGACGACATCCTTAAGGATACTGTTTTGCTGGATGGTTACCAGAACAATCTTCTATTGTACTTTGGGCGTCATCTGCAATTCCCTATCATTGGCATGGAAGAGATGGAGGACTGAGTATGTGTTGTGACATGTCAATCTTGCAGTGTTAAACGGTGTTTAGGAAGCTAGTAAACACGACTGCACATGTACTATGAGTCCATCAGAATTACACTAATAGGTCGGAATAAAAAGGGGTGCCCACCTCAGTCACAAAAGAAAAGACTGAGGCGCATATACACTAAACCATGGCACGGCGGGCAGGAGCGGATAAGTGGAGGGCGAATAAGGGATCGACTAATGTCCAATATATGGACCACTAAGTTGACTTGATTGTCATTGTGAATTATATTAAGATAATGGAATAATTTATAAACCTCTCTTTATGTGTCAGAAAATTATAAATAAAAATACTCAAACAATTAAATATTAGTCTATTGCTTAAGAGAGCTCTAATTATTTCTGAGCATATTTACACTTAATTGTTTATGTTGGCTGGTGCCTGACAACTAAGTTTAAATACATTTGGAAATAATCAGAGCTCTCTTGAGCAAGTAGCAAATATCTAATTGTTCAAGTATTTTTATTTATAATTGTCTGACACATAGAGAGAGGTCTACAAATTATTCCATTGTCTTGATACAGTTCACGATAACAGTCAAGTCAACTAAGTGGTCAATATATTGGACATTAATTGACCCCTTAGTTGACTATAAGCGGATTCCGCTTACCTGCTCCCACCCACCATGTGGCCTTAAGAGTAAAAGTGGTACTGTACAGTTAATTAAGCCCCTTGGGGCATACATTAGGAAAGTGTCTGTCCAAAAGAGAAATATAGTACTTCTGCCACGATCCAACCACAGTCTGCGCTACTGGCGATTGACTCGTCCAACACTCCCCCTCAAGTGCTAGGGTGTTGCAATTTCTGCTTTTTGTGGTGTACGCCTTGACTTGTTCTATCACTTACTGTACGATACGCAGTTTCCACAGGCTTCTCATTTGCCATGCGCCCATCCGTTTTGCCTCGTTCCACTTGCGCCTGACTCCTTTTGACTGGCGGTTTGTGCCATCGAAAACCACCATACATTTCCAAGCTGATCTAACACACACACGGACCCATGTGCCCCCATAACTCTCGTTATAGTATATCCCTTTGTACTTGATTCAGTGCGAGGTGTCATTCTGGCATCATGTGTTTGGCCTAGCCAAACACCCTGTATTAGTATATAACTTGTGCCCTACCTAGCTTGTACGGTAGACTTGACTTCTTGTGTAATACCACATTGTCTTTGACTTGCCATTGCGCTTGAGTCCCTGCCTCTGCTTGCTCTTACGCTTGAGCCCTGACTATCTGCTACTATCCTTGTGTCCCTGGGAGGCCAAGTGATACTTGTTCACCACTGAACTGAGTCTTAACCAACTTGCGCTCTTCCGATCCCGTTGACTTGTCAAAGCACACGTCGTGCTTAATGCCCCTGTGGTGGCATTACATTAAGTCAAGTCTCTCACCGTGGCTATGTCCAGTCGCAGCCGAACCAAGTTCAAGCCTGAATATATTGACCATCTCAACTCTGATGAACTATCTGACAGAGTTAAGGGGGCAGTGGTCTGGGCAGAAAACAACGGAGTTGAAGGATATTTCATCTTCAACCCTACAACAAGATCCTACTGACAAATCCACTACCTTGAAGACAAACACCTCTGGGCATTCATTGAATACTCCCTGAACAAAGGAGTGTGGTACACTACCAGACCAGTACCCCTCACCCTGCAAACCGGCCCTTTGGGATCGTCCAATCCCTCAGGAATTGATATCAACCTCCAAGATACCACGTCCCCAAGCGTATCTGTACCAACGACAAACCTCCCTGTTTCAGCATTCCCCTCCTACGCAATGGCTCAGCAGGGACAGACATCTGCGTCAGCAAGTACCACCCTCACCAGTGGGGGAGGAGCACCCAGTGGAGGAGGAGCCCCCATCAGAGGAACCCCCACCAGTGGTGGCAGTGGCGGTGGCAGAGGTGGTGGTGGACCGGCCCCAGCCGGAGGAGCCACACCACCTGCACCAGTCCTAGGAGGCAATGGCCGCCTAGGAGGAAACCCACCCCCAGAATTTGATGGAAATTGGGAGCAAAGCAAGGCATTCCTACAAGCCTTCAAGTTGTACCGAGGAATGAACCCCACGGTAGACCTGCTAGCAGTGCTGGCCCAGCAGGCCATGACATTCTTATCCTACATCAGAGGACCACTCGTCAACAATTGGGTCGACGAACAAATGAAGTGGATAGAAGCCTGGCTAGCAGGAGGAGTTCTATGGACCAAAGAGAACCTCTGGAATGAGGTTGAAACCCAGTTCACACAAGCTTATACTGACACTGCCAAGCAGACCAAGGCCTGCAAAGCCTTGCAAAATCTTGCAATGAAGGGGGAAGATATTGACTCTTATATTGCACAGTTTGGCAACTTAATTGCAAAGGCCAGGTACAACCCAGATGAAGCCACCACATTGGAATTATTCCAAGATGGACTCCCAAATCAGTTAGTGATCAATGCCATCTGCTTCCAGCACCCCATCACATGGGAAGACTGGAAGTGGGCCACCCATCTACAGCAGGCTGAGTACCTGGTTTTGAAGGATCGACTTGGCAAAAACTGAACCCCACGACAAAAGAAAGGAGGACACAACCGTGAACAGTGGGTACAAGCCCTCAACAAGAACTGTGACCCAAACACCATGGATGTTGAACGTGCCTGAGCCTCTGTGGCTCTTATGGATGCTGACCGACTCCAACTCCAAAAGGAGGGATGCTGTTTTAGATGCTGTGCTACAGGGCACATCTCGCATAACTGCCCACAAAAAAGCACTTGAATTGCTGCATCCTCCATGACCACCCAACAAGCTCCTGCCCCTTCTTCCTCAGCCATATCAGCTCCCACTGTCACTACTATCACCATACAATCTAGCCGCATACTTTCGGTGGAAGAACAGGCTGAAGCACAGATTGCTGTGATGAAGGCACAACCACAAGAGGTGTGGGACCTTATGGTGGAAAAGCTATTTGCAAAAGAGGATTTTCTCGATGCTTGAACCTGACAGCCTGGGCTAGAGTGTTAAATGTAAATGTGTACCATAGCAGATATTGATCCATGCGAATCCCAGTTCTTTTCAAATCTGCACATGCAACGGCCGAATGACAAGTACTCCTAGATTCAGGAGCTACTGACAACTTTATTTGCACCTTGCTACTGAAGTGGCTGCAAATTGGAACACATAATGTCACACAACCAATACGCATCTGGAACGTGGACGGAACTCACAACCAAGATGGGGCTATTACCCAATACACCAATCTGAGTGTCCGCACCAGAAATGACACCAAGATGCTTTGCTTCCTAGTAACAAACCTAGGAAAGGACGAAGTTATACTAGGCTACCCTTGGTTCTCAGCATTCAAACCACTTGTGAAGTGGGGAGAAGCAACACTGAATGAAGAATTCCAGCCAGTGGTGATATCCAGCCTCCAATCATCAGATGAAGCCATGCCTGTAGAAGCATCCATATGAGCATTGGAGATGTATCAACTTGATGAGGAAGTGTGGGAACAGTTGATGGATGATGAACAGGAGCCCTGCATGGCATTAGTGTGCAAAACCACAACAGCATCCAAATTAGCGCAGCAGGAGGCAGCAAAAAGGAAGGCACAAACCTTCGAAGAAATGGTCCCACCAGAATATCAACGGTACCACAAAGTCTTCAGTGAAGAGGCATCCTGTCAATTCCCACCAAAACGACCGTGGGACCATGCTGTCATGGACATGTACATTATTTTCCCTATTTTTCTGTATTTATGCAGAATTATCTGAGGAAGATATAAAGAGCCAAACTACGAGACTTTGTCAGTCATGTGTTGCCACCATGTGCACCTTTAAGCACGTGACCCTGAGATAGTTGCACCCTTAATGGGACAACCTAATCTGGTCACATTCCATATATGTTGTATGTGCTCAAAAGTGTGCAAGTGAGTAAGAGAAGGCTGAGGATGGGACCAAACAGAGGAGAGGAAAAGGGGGGAGTTGTTGCCAAGTCTTTGCCGGAACGAGGGCCCAAATCGTGAACATTGAACGAACGAGTGAAATTCAAGACTTAGAAGACAAGCGAGGACGTCAAGCGAGGCTCGATTCACGCGTGGCAGCGACATGGAGGACAACTAGAAAAAGGGGGTAAAAGATGATGGTGAGTTGATGAAGTCGAGCGGGTGTCTTCGATTCAGACCGGCCCCGTCAAACTTAACCCTTGGTTCACGTGAGAGAAAAGAGACGAGAGCAATGAAGACGCAGGGAAGGAAGATGATATTTTGGAGCATGAGTCTGAGTCCTTATATACTGCATGTATCTGTAAGTAAGGTGTCGTCGTCGCAAAATGCTAAGTCGAAACTTGTGAGGGAAGGTAGGTAGGAGTGGGGGAAAGTAAAGCGAAAGAGTCCAAGTGAATGCAAGAGACTACGAGAGGCAGACGGATGGTTGTAAGGCTAAGGTAATGTTCTGTCCCTGGCGCTAGTGGCGTCGTCGGCATGTACTGTACTTGGGCAAGCATTGAGATGAAACGGGGGGTAAAGGAAAGGAGAAGAATGGTGACAGGGAGGTGAGACGAAGAAGGAGAATGGTGAAAAGGAGTCTAACTGGTTGAAGGAGAGAGGTCGAAGAGGCAATGTGGGTGGCATCAACGAGGTGCACTAAGTCAATAAATGAGGGTGAGAAGTGGGCAAAGAAAATAATGAAATGTCAGGCGCGCCTTTGTCCGAGACAAAGACCGCCACTCTAGACTGCTCAATGGTCGTGGGTGTAAGCATGTACCAAGTTCCAGGGTTCCGAGGGCAGCAAAAGTGACGGAGGGATGGAGTGAAGAATGATGGGGAGAGCTTTCCGAGGCAGGCCCCTTGACGACATCGCGGATGAGGAGTCGTTTGAGGGATAGTGGATGATTGAGGGTCAGAATCAGGAATGTTAATCATATTTGGCCATAGAAAAGAGTGACGAAGGTTGAGTCGAGATGATGGAGAGACGGAAGAGTGGGGGAGACGAGGTGAGGAGGAAAGGGACGACGAACACAAGTTGGTGGCAGTTGGCGATCATCCACGATAGGAAGTCAGGTCACGTGCCGAGCCAATGAGACCGAAGTGGTCGATAGTGGGTGGTTTTGTGCTCAAGGGCTGTGATGCCCTTACAACGTACGGACTCATACGATTGGTAGATAAGGAAGGAACATTCTAGATAGTTCTAGACTTCGCTTAGTAGTATACACTTATGCACTGTATTAGGTTTTACTCAGCAAGATAAGGCATCGTGTCAGCACCATGACAAGTGCATCAGTCAGCACAATAGATAGCACTATTAATAGACACAACACATCAGCTCCTGAGTCATGGAGTCTTACTATACACTTAGTAATAGTGTTTAGACTCAGTTCAAGCTCAGCTCCAGTAGCATATATAAACCCTCCTGTAGCATCCTGAGTGGAACCAACTTGTCCTCTTGGTTTCCACTCAGGTGTGTCTCTATCCTGTATTCCTTACTCTATGCAATCTAACTTGTCCTCTTGGTTTCCACTCAGCTTACCACCATGTGATATCACAAGCCACGACTCTGCATAAAGGTCGCCTCTGCTCTTGCACGCTCCATGTTGACTGTAAGTTCGGTGTGTGATTTATCTCTGCACTAGGCTTGAGTCCTGAAGACCCGGCAGTTCACTCTAAACTATCCTTTCACTTGAGCTTAGCATAGCAAGGTGTCATACCGCTACATTAGGACAAGTTCCCCTTACACTCCTGAGCCCCCTTCGCTCACCAGTCCCTTCATCTCTTTCTTTAGGTGGTTGACGACCACAAGTCCCTCATGTTATCTACCTCACTCTTTGCCTGGGGAAGTCCGTAAGCAGAATCTGTGCATTTGTGGTACAACTGTAGTGTCCATAAAACTGGCATACATTGTGCTTGCCTTTATTTGGTCTATCTGGTCATCAGTAGACGCCTCTGGGTACTGGCTGCAGAACTGGTCACCACGCCAGATAAGCTGCAGTTAGACATCGAGCCAGCCAGGCCTAGCCTGCGACAGCTGTACATGTACCAACCAGAAAAGTTTGAGAGCGCTTTGGTGTGAGAGGCAGCCAACAGGTCAAGAAGACTGAGGCAGACAGCCTTGTAGCTCTACACATTCCCCTACACCATTCCTGAGTGTCCCTTTATTGCTGCAGCCTCGCGCAGTGTGAAACACCACTGTGTATTGGTCTTGCTTGATAGGGCATTCCAATCACCTTCAAGTTAGCATTGCACGCTTGTTGTATCTTGTCATCTAAATCCACCCCATACATATTCCAAACTGCCTTGCATATTTGTGAACGTCTGCACCCGCCTTCATCATCTCTTTAGGAGGAGACAAGCATCTATCACCCCGCCCCCTACTCAAGCCTCTGCGTCAGCATCGCTTCATGTTCACCAGGACAACCAGTCTGAACAAGACCAGATCCCATCACCAGTGTACACATCACCATCACCTACTATCTCAGTGGAATCCTTCCACTCTGCCCACTCCTCCTCCCAAGTGACACTCGCCCAGTCAGGTGAAAGCTTCATTGACGAAGACAGTGTCAACATCTGTTACCAGGGATTCCAGTTGGAGCAACCCCCTCGTAACATCGCTGAGCAATATGTGCAGGCAATTTACCATGACCCTGAGTACCGTTACAGCCTATTGGAACTCTACAGCCTAGAGATCCCCATCCTCGGTACCGAATTTACAGTCCCACAGCTAATCGCTATTGCTGCAAACCTCATTCCACGCCTCGAAACACCTCCTCACCCTCTCCTCTCCCACATAAGGGAAGACGAAGAACATGGCTCCCAAGAAAGGGAAACAGACAGCTCGTCTAGCACAAGCTCAGTATCCCAAAGGAGCTTGCTCGAAATTTGCCCTCCCTCCTTCCACTAAAGCCGAAAAGGAATTTATATCTCACGTCCAAGACTGGGATGAGATCTCGCCAGATGAACAATTACTCCTCTTAGAAGACTTTCATTGGGCACAGGAGAAGACCGAGCAGGAAGAGAGACAGAAAGAGTTAGACAGAATGTCACAACCAAGTGGAAGCACCCTCCCCCCTGCTGCACCACCCATGCCAGCACCCCCTCCCATAGTCCAGGACTGCCTGGACCTCATTAACCACCTCGGCATTGCTGTAGGAAACCTCGCACAACAAGTCACAGCACTGACAGTGCAGGTAGCCTCAGCAACCACCACTTGCCCCGGAAACGGGAAGAACAAGGAAATAGTGGCCCACCCCAAAGCCTGGGATGGGAAAGGCTCCTCATCAGACGCCCATCATTTCCTTGCTGCCTTCCACAACTGGGCAGGATCACTCAGGGATGCCATGAACACATGGCATGCAACAGATAGCAAGTGGTATGCAGACGAACACAGATGGATCGCTGCTGCCCTCAATTTGATGGAAGGGGATGCCAAAACCTGGGCACTCCCGTACTTGGAGTCGGCCAACAAGGGAACTATTCCCTTCAGTGGAAATTGGTCCAACTTTGTCAAGGAGTTCAACTGCAGGTTCAGCCCCCTAGATGTCCAAGATATAGCTCGAGAGGAGCTAAAGAAAACAAGACAGGGTAAAAAGACGGTTGCCGAATACGCATCAGTATTCGAGCAGTACTCTGGACAAACCAGGTGGTCTCTCATCGACCTCCGCACCCACTTCTACGACAGTCTCACTGATGAAATCAAAGACCTCCTCGCCATCACAGACAAGCCCCACAACACCTATGACAAGCTCAAGCAAAGCGCACAAGTCATTGATCAACGACTATGCCAACGCTAGAGCAAGAAGAAAGGCAAATCTTCATCGTCATCACCTAACACAGCCTTGGACCCCAATGCCATGTAAGTCAACGCTATGCATCAGCAAAGGGAAAGAGGAATTCTTCAAAACTCGGGGCAAGTATCAAACATGGATGAGAGGAAAATGTTACAGGTGTGGATCAAAAGATCACACCAAGAAGGATGGAAATCACAAACGTGACGTGTGCAACTGGTGTCAAAGAGTAGGACACCACACCCCCGTTTGCCAGAATAAGAAAATGGGGAAACCAGCCAAAGCAAAAGTAGTGGCAACAATGGAATCCCCTAGCCCACTGTCCTTGTCCATTACTGCAGCAGCAGCTGCCACAAGTACTTCCCCCACCCAGACATCCCAGGCAGATGTGGCGAAGTTGTTGGGAATGTTGGAAAAGCAGCAAGAACAGCTAGATGCGTTCAAGGCGGCTTTTTAGATCAGGGGTCATGTATAGCTGTGACTGGCCCCTCTACAGTAGATGACTCGGCTTCATGTAGTTGTAATATATGCTTATGCTCTCACCTCATTTCGGACTCACCTCCTGTAATTCGTACTCACCAAATTTCTGCCTGTAAGTTAGATAGTAGTGTTAGTTTGGTTTCTTGTTTTTCTGATTCTATTACATCTACATCTGCCTTGGAGATGAACAATAGTAGTGTTCCTTTTGCTCCACCTTCTTCAGAAGCAATGCCACACGTGATGATTTCTGATGCAGCACTGTCTTCTACTATTATTCCTGAAACAAAAGATAAACAATCACACTTTCATATTTCTGTGTATTTAAAAGGACGTCATTGTACTGTAAAAGTAGCAGCAATGGTAGACTCTGGGGCAACTTCATTGTTCCTAGACAAGAAGTATGCTGACCCCCACAAGATGTTGCAGGTTCCTCTTGTGAGCCCCATCACTCTATATAATATAGACGGGACTCTCAATGAAGCCGGTAGTATCACCCACAAAGTCAGACTCACTCTGAAAGTCAGCCCAAGTGAAGAAAGTTATGACTTCCTTGTCACTTCACTAGGCCCAGAGAATGTCATTTTGGGACTACCCTGGCTCAGACAGCGGAACCCGCAAATAGATTGGCAGGAAGGCACCATGCACCTCAACTCAACCGCTGAAATAGTGCAACCAGAGTTGGAGGTAGAGGTGACATGCATAATGGCAAACCGCATGAAACGCCGCCATCTCCTCACAGAGAAAGTGGTAGACATGTTCCAGGACAAAGTTTTCTGTTTGGCAGGCTTCACATACTCTCAGCAGATCGCCGAGAAAGCCACCGCCGCCAAACCTAAGAAAACCTTTGAAGAAATGGTACCTGAGCACTGTCGTGACTTCGCAAAAGTATTCTCTGAGGAGGAATCCCAGAGGCTCCCTAAGCATCAACCATGGGATCACGCTATAGACCTAGAACCAGATGCAGTCAAACACTGGAAGGTCAAAATGTATCCAATGTCCCCTGTGATGAACACTCACTCAGAGTGCTCATGCAGTACACTTGGCTGATGAGGAGCATGGGGGACGAGGAAGAAGGCAGGGAAGACTTGGTAGAGTTTGACAAGAACGAGGATAACTATGAGATCACGAATCCAAGCTATTGTGATAGCGAAGAAAGGCACTGGAGGGTTATCCAAGTGGGAGTCACAAGTGGACAGTCTGAGGGACAGTCTGTTCTATTGCTCTAGCTTATATACCTGGGTACATGGTCTGTGCGTACTTTAGGGGAGGCTTACTACTTCCCACAGGTGCTGCGCAATGGAAGGTTCTGGAAGGGTTCTAAATATATCAACCAATCAGAATAACTGTAAGTATCGTACGACTCCTCCGCAGTTGATTGCACAAGATTGTGCCATAGTGGTGTGACTGCTCCGCAGTCCAATAAGATTAATCCAAAGAGTGGTACGACTTTCAGTCATCAGGTGACTTGATAAACATAGGATAATCACGTGACCATCGGAGTACGAATTTGGAACTCCGACTTCGGATTTCCCCTTTAGGAAGTTGATTACGTAAGACCAGTCCGACATGGATCGGTCTTAACTCTTGAGTCACGACCTAAGTTTACAGGTTTGTGACATCCCCAAGCGAGCAAGTGAAACTCAACAAATTCCTGCAAGAGCACATCTCTAAAGGATATCTGGTCCCATCTAAGTCACCGATGGCCTCACCAGTGTTCTTTATCAAAAAGAAAGATGGCAAGCTCCGTCTAGTGCAGGACTATCGGTGTCATAACAAAATCACCATTAAGAACCCATACCCACTTCCACTCACTGCAGACATTATTAACCAGTTGAAGGGAGCAAAGGTATTCACTAAATTCGACGTAAGATGGGGCTACCACAATATTCAAATCTGAGCCAGAGACGAATGGAAAGGTGCTATCGTCACCAATCGTGGGCTATATGAACCAAAGGTCATGTACTTCGGTATGACCAACAGCCCCACCACTTTCCAAGCCCTAGTCAACACTGTATTTGCCAATCTAATCGCATCAGGAGAAGTCACCGTATACATGGATGATATCCTCATCTATAGCGACTCTCTGGAACACCACCGTGAAATCGTACAAGAGGTGTTAAGGAGACTAGAGGAATACGACCTCTATCTCAAACCTGAAAAATGCAAATTTGAAAGGCAGGAGATGGAATACCTAGGGATGATTATCTGCCCTGGAGAAGTGCAGATGGACCCTGGCAAGGTTGCTGCAGTAAAGGAGTGGCCTACACCCAAAACGCTAAAGGAAGTCAGAGCATTTATTGGGTTTGCCAACTTCTATTGTAGATTCATCAAGGACTTCGTGGCCATTGCTCAACCCTTGCATGACCTCACGAAGAAGGATACTCCATGGCACTGGCATTCTGAACAGCAGAAAGCCTTCAACCACTTGAAAGAGAGCTTCGTACAAGAACCTATCCTCAAGGTGTACGATCCACAGCTCCCTACAAGAGTCGAGACTGATGCCTCAGGATTTGCTACTGGCGGTATACTTACTCAAAAGTATCCTGACAGTCTCTGGCACCCCGTTGCATATCGCTCACAGTCAATGAGCAAGGAAGAGGGCAACTACAAGATCTTCGACCGTGAAATGCTCGGCTTAATCTGCGCCCTAGAGGACTGGAGACACTTCCTTGAAGGCATCTCCTTTGAAGTGATCACTGACCATAAGAATATGGAATGGTGGGCAAGCATGAAGGACTTAAACTGTCAACAGGCCTGCTGGGCCCTGTACTTAAGTCGCTTTGCCTTCAAGATCACTTATAAAAAAGGAGATTCTATGCAAGCAGATGCATTAAGTAGATTCTCGACAGATCACGTCAGAGATAACAAGGACAACTGCCAGGTTCAGGTTTTACAACCTAAGCATTTCCTCAATGCCGCCCAAGCACACTTCCACCCAGAAGTGGACTCCCTAGGGAATCACATAAGACTCGCATCCATTAGAGAGGCAGAAGTCATAGAGGGTCTTAAAAGTTTACAAAAGACTGCTCTGAAAGCCCTCATGGACGGAGTCGCGATGTGGGAGGAAGATGACGGCCTAGTCTACCACAAGGGAAAACTGTATGTTCCCAACGACTGGACTCTGCAACAAGATGTGGTCATGCCATGACTCTGTCACCACTGGTCACCCTGGTAAGAATGGCACCATCAAGCTAGTCAGTCGCTACTACCGGTGGCCACACATGGCAGGCTTCATAAGCTCATACGTAGAAGGATGCGATCGTTGCCAACACTATCGCAAAGATCTACACCCCAAAGCTATTATCCAGCTGCAAGAAATACCCGAGGGACCCTGGCAGATAGTCGGAGTCGATCTAATTGGCCCTCTGCCCATATCATGTGGAAAGGATATGATCCTTAATATAGTGGATCACTACACAAAACAGATCCATCTATTTCCAGTGACCTCTCAGATTATGGCTGATGGGGTAGCATCCATCTACTTTGAGCAAGTCTTCCCCTTGCACGGGATCTGTTACGATTTTCACCTTACTATATGACGTGTTCTGTTTCCCGTCTCGCCTCACCTCATGTTCGCATGTACTTTTACCCATGACCCGTTCCGATTCATTCCCCGACCCTTATCTCGCATCAACCCCATGACCGTAGGGGGGTCAGACCAATGACTTCTAGGACCCGCTGACGTCCTTTGAGCACTGCGTGCCCCCGCGGAATCCCCTTGTACTTCTTATGGACTTCCCCTTCACACTTCCTTATTAGCTCGCTGAGGCCAGTACCTCAGGATCGCGCCATGTGTTTGTACTTTACAAACACCCTGTACTAGTATATAAGTCACGCCCTATCTAGCTTGTACGGTAGACTTGACTTCTTGTGTAATACCACAATCGTCTTTGCCTCACGAATGACTTCGACTCGCCATTGCGCTTGAGTCCCCTTTTTGCTCGCCTCTCCGCTTGAGCCTTGACCTTCCGCTACTATCCTTGTGTCCCTGGGAGACCAAGTGATACTTGTTCATCACTGAACTGAACCCTAACCGGTTCACGCCTTGCCGATCCCGTTGACTTGCTGAAGTACACGTCGTACTTAACACCCCTGTGGTGGCGTTACAGGATCCCTAAGAAATGATGAACAGCGCACATGAAGGGATGATACTCACAGTGACAAGAGGACTGTGGTGAGATATCAAAGGTGGCTGGAAGCAGCAACAGAGTGAATCAAGCAAGTGAAGCAGATGTGGGGTCTGGCACACAGCAGATGAGAACTGATGTTTCATTTGGAGAGGTGGAGACATACCTGGCACACAGCAGATGAGAACTGATGTGGACCAGGAGCGTACAAGCTACACTACTTATACAAAGCTAGAGGGTGACGCAGGTAACAGCTTGGTCACGGTAAATACAAGGCGCATTGTTCTACAAGTGGACAAAGGAGTGTACTGTTCTGGAGAACAAGGTGTATAGAACAAGAAGAGTCTAGACTATGATATCATAGTGACATCACAATAAAGATAAGACAAGGGAAAGTACAAAGATGTAGTATAAGGACAGTCCAGAGGAGTCCATGATGTCATGTACATAAGTGATGTCATAGATAAGAAGATACAAGAAGTCCGAGATTGTACAGATTGTGGAGCAGGCATGGGGAGCAACAGTATATTGCGTACTACTTTAGCTTACCTGTGAGGCCTGTACTTTACGACTACTTAGTTGTTCTGAATGAACTCAGTTTATTGGGTGTGTCCTTGGTGTCTTATATACACTTCAGAACACTATATAAATAACTATCTATCATATCTAAAGGCCTAAGGCCACTCAACTGAGTGCAGACGCTGTCCACGCTCTGATTCGTACTAGCGAGGCCACAGCTCACTGCTGTGGCCGAGCCTGTGGCTCAGCGTTGTGGCACTCACCGATTACTTGGCTCGCAGTGCACACACTCGCTCGCTCTCGCTCAACACTCCCCCTCGCTTTGCACACCAGTAGAGGTGTTCAGAGTGTTCTTAGACGAATATATTTCGAGTCCAAGAGTGCCCCGAAACTGTGTGAACTTGATGCGGCCCAAATTCTTAGTGAACATGTCTGCAGGATTATCAGTGCCGTTTATGAAGAATAACTCCACTTGGCATTGCTGAACCACTTCCCGAATGTAATGGTAGCGTATGTCTATGTGTTTGATCCTGCGCTCTTGCACAGGGTTTGATGCCATGAATATAGAGCCCTGATTGTCGCCACACAGTGGAATCGGTCCCATGTTAATGTCAAGCTCACTAAGGAGCGCTTTAATCCACACAAGCTGACGGCTGGTGTCTGACAGGGACATGTATTCCGCTTCTGTTGAGGACAGAGCAACTGTGCACTGGGCTCTGGAATTCCAGCTGAATATTCCATCTGCTAGTTTGACCATATATCCGGTAGTGGACCTGCGATCCACAGGGTTTGATGCCCAGTCAGAATCTGCGCACGCGAATAAACCCTTATTTGAGTGGCCACTGTACACCAGTGCGTAGTCTGCAGTGCCTGCAAGATAGTGGCATATGTGCAGTGCACGATTCAAGTGGTCTTGTGTGGGGCTCGCAGCGTGCTGCGCCATCTTAGTTACAGCAAATGCAATGTCTGGGCGTGTGCCCAGCATGATATACATGAGCGAACCGATGATCTGCTGGTATTGGGTGCGCAGTGTAGTGTCCACAGTGTCTGTGTTTGGTAGGGGGTGATATCCCTCGGGCAGCGGTGTTGCTGCATGCTTAGCGTTCGTCATTCCAAAGCGCTGCAGCACTTTATTGAGGTAGACAGTCTGATCGATGCAGATGTTGCCATCCTTCTTAAGTATGCACATGCGCAAGAACTCCTTCGCTTCACCGAGGTCACGACACTCCCATTTGCGCATAAAGGCATCTTTCAGTGTGTTCACAAGTGTCTTGTTGCTGCCCATGAAGAGCGCGTCATCTACATACACTATGACCACTACTGTAGAGCCTTTGGACGTGTGCACAAACAGTCCAGAGTCTGAGAGGAGGCGTTTACAGCCAATGTCACCCATGGATTTGTCCAGCGCTCGCCACCACGCGAGAGCTGCTTGCTTAAGTCCATAGAGTGCACGCTTAAGGCGCAGTACTTTAGTTTCCTGTCCTTTAAGCTTGAAACCTTCGGGCTGCTCCATATAGAGCTCCTCGTCCAATTCCCCATAGAGGAAGGCACTTTTAACATCTAAGCCAGTGATATACCACTGCTCAAGTGCTGCTAGGGCGAGCATGAGACGTACTGACTCAAAGCGCACAACAGGAGAGAATATCTCATTGAAGTCGGTGCCTTCTATCTGAGAGAAGCCCTTGGCCACAAGACGAGCCTTCTTACGGCCATCTGTATTCTGGTCAAAGACCCATCGGTTCTTAATGACCTTTCTCCCCTTGGGGAGATCCACAAGCTCAAAGACATTGCGTTTGTGAAGTGCCTCTAGCTCTTCGCGACACGCAGTCTTCCACTCCTTTCTCTGCACCTCAGGCAGTTGCAGAATGTCTTTATAAGTCCACTCCCGAATGGAAGTGGTGTGCATTAAGTGTGAATCGTTTGGTACCACTTTGGCAAGCAGGTAATTGACGAATTCTACTCCCCCTTCCTGGGCTAGCTGTGCCAGGAGTAGGTCTTCGACCTCTACATCACTTGGTAGGGGTGTCAGCGGTGAGTCATCGTGCTGGTTGGCCAGTGCTAGGTCCAGGAACCTGCCTCTGGCGAGTGTTGGAGGGTGGCTGAGAGCGACCCGGCGCATCCCCCACAATATCTCTCCACTGTCGCATCCGCTGAATGTCTCTGTGTTGCTGAACGGGGTGCCTATCTTCCCCATAGACATTACCAGGTCGTGATGGTATTCTCCTTTCCCGCCCAGAGCGTCTGGGGAGTGGCGGCGGCTGTGGTGCATCCGCAGGCACATCCTCAGGCTCTGGCACTGGTGCAGGGGAAGGCGAAGTGTGCTCAGGCTGCCGTGGTGGCGCCAGACCCTCGTCAGGATCTTGAGACACTTCCATTGGTCTGGAAGGAGGAGGGCGATGTGGGGTGTCCCCATCATCGCCGTTGAAAGGAGTAAACTGTGGTGGTGTACCATGTTGTTCGACTGGCTCTTCCAAGCGAGTAAAGCCACGCTTTCGAGTGGTTTCGCACTTAGGGAACATGTTCTCATCGAAGAGAGCAGTTGCTCCTGTGTACACAGTGTTCTTAGTGAGGCGCATGAATGTGTACGCCTTGATGCCTCCAGTGTGGCCAATATAGACCATCAGCTCAGACTTAGGCGCAAGCTTGTTCACTCGACGTTCCTCAGGGATGTGGGCATATGCCGCACAGCCGAACACTCGAAGGTGCGAAATTTCTGGCACTGTGCCATGTAGTGTCTCGTAGGGCGTGCGCCACTGCAGGCGGCGCACAGGAGTCCTATTGTACACATGTACGGTGTGTAGTACCGCGAATTCCCACCAGGATTCAGGGAGGCAGGCATCGAGGCGCATAGCCTGTGCCTTGTCCATGCAGGTGCGCATGAAGCGCTCTGCGCGACCGTTCTGCTTAGGAGTGTATGGCGCGCTCTGCAGTATGCGTATCCCATTGTCCTTAAGAGTGGTAATAAAGTTGTCTGACTTGTATTCACCACCCGCATCTGACATCCACTCTTTAACAGTGGTGCCAAACTGATTCTTAACGAGTGCGATGAAGTGTTTGAGTGCGCCTATGGCAGCACCTTTGGTGTGCAGGCACACCACCCAAGCATACGACGTGAAGTCATCAATGAAACTGACAAAGTACTTGTACTTGTGGTAAGATTCCACTGGGAAACTCTTCAAGTCAGAGTGGACTTTTGCGAAGGGTGCAGAGGCACGCATTTCAGATGGCAAGTGTGCCTGCGAAGGCATCTTGCCTTGCGCACATCCTGGACACACTGGCACTTCCGCAGGGAAGTCCAGGTCCTTTTGGAAGCCCTTGGTGTGGTTTCTAGCATGGCGAAGCACATCCTTGGAGGGATGACCGAAGCGCTTGTGCATAAGAGTGTAATCCACTGCATACACAGTGGCGTTTGCACTCGCATCTGCGATTACAGACTCCAGCCAGTAGATAGTGTGGCCAGGGTACGTCGGCACACACTGCATTAGTGGTGTTGTGGTGTGTTCTCTGCACAATACCATAGTCTGCGCGTCCCCATAAACGCGCAGGCCTTGCTGCAGGAACTCGCCCACAGAGAGCAATCTTCCTGTGATTTCAGGGATATAGAAAACGGGGTAAAGGCGTGTAGTACGCTGCCTAGTGTGCCCATTGTGTGTAACTTCATGCTTAATGAGAACGGCGCCCTTTCCTTTAATGTGGATTGGCTTTGAGGCCGTCTTCACAGGGATAGGCGTCCCGATGTCCTCATAGTCTATGAAGTCTTTCATTGAATAGGTAAAGTGCGAAGATGCACCAGAGTCTAGAAGCCACTTTGCGCTGCCATCGTCTTTTCTCATTCCCTTGCACTTAGCACACTCAGCAGTGTCCACGCCATGTGCGCCACTTTGTGTGCATTTATTTAACGATTCTACACAACCATGTACAGTACTGTACTTAAGCTTCATAGCTAGTTGTGAGACAAGGCGTTCATGAGTGCTGTGAGGCATCAGGAAGAGGGACGGGACAGACCTGAGGTCATTCAGGCCAGCGGCGTTGCAGACCATAGCGTTTAGGTCCCAGTCATCGTTTCCGAGACTGACACAGTCTTCAGCAGACTGGCGCTGAGTGTCGGGAGAGGGTGAGCGGGTAAGGAGACTGTCTCCTTCGTCCTCATGGTCAGAGGGCTCGGGGGAAGACTTGCTGCGTTTGGAAATGCGCTGGTCATCATCAGAGTCCTCTGGATTGGGCGCAGTGATGCGCTGCTCAAGAGTCTTGAGGGTGTTGGAGGTGCCAGCCACTCCAATGTCGCGCACAACTTTGCGCGCTTTGTTGAGTGTGGCATACGGTCCTACAGTGGCAGAAGGGTGCCTGGTGTGTCCAAGGACAGTGCGCACAGTCTTGCCACTCGGGGCAAAGTGTGCAACCGAAGCTGAGGTTGGGGAAGGCAGGGCAGCCTCACTGGCGAGATGAGAGTGGTCGTGGGTCTCTTGACCTTGCTGCTGCGACTGGGACTTCTTCCCACCGCGCTTGCCACGCTTCTTCTTGCCTTGGGCGTTGCCTTGGCTTTGCCCAGACTGCTGGGTGTTGCCGCCACCACTCCCAGAGCCGCCGCCATAGCCAGTGTTGCGCTGCTGTCTGTAGTTGGGGTCGCCACGCTTGCGTTTGACGGCGGAGAGCTTCTGTGCACTCTGCTGCGGCTTCCCTTTGTTCCTCTCAGTCTCCCACTGTCCCATGACGGCTTCGCACACATGCTTGAGGTTAAGATTGGCGAGGTCATAACTGGTGCAGAGGATGGAGACGAGCATCTCCCACTTGGGTGGGAGTGCAGACAGCAAGATCATCGCCTGGATGATTTCTGGGATGGCCACACCATTAGTAGACAGACGGTGCACTGCAGCCTGCAGTTTGTTGATCTGCGGCAAGGGGTGCTTATTAGCGTTGATCCTGATAGAAATAGCTTCCTTGAAGTCCTTGAACAGAGTGGTGGGCTGGACGACATCAAAGTGAGTCTTGAGGCGGTTCCAGATCGTATCTGCTTTGTTCAGGGAGGCTACTTCTTCCCTAATGGTGGGATTGATGCGCAGGATAAGGTTGGCGAGGGCTTTTTGATTGCCACTCTTCCAAGTCTTGTGCACAGCACGCTCGGCATCGGTAGGAGGGTTAGAGACTGCAGGTTCAGATTTGTCTCCATTGGCATACTCCCACAAGTCCATGGACATGAGATAAGCTTCCATCGCCTGTGCCCACTCTTGGTAATTAGTGCCATCGAGCACCGGGACCAGAGAAGTGAGGGCGTTCGACATATTATGTTTCTGTGAGGGCAAACCGAGTGTCAGCAACCATGCGACGACCGGGCACATGCAGAAAGTGTTTAGAACGCTCAGGAAACTCTTAGATTAGTGGCAGCCACTAGGGCGCACACTTGGGCATCGTGCAGCCATGTAGGCGCACTGCACATGGCGCTGCAGCCATTAAGGCGCATTGCCTGGCAAGCCAGAGAGCACACAGTGCACAACTCAATTAAGAGTGCGCTGTCGCTGCCATTGAAGGTGCAGACGGTGCCCCAGGGCCCATAACCTGTGGAGCAGGCATGGGGAGCAATGGTATATTGCGTACTACTTTAGCTTACCTGTGAGGCCTGTACTTTACGACTACTTAGTTGTTCTGAATGAACTCAGTTTATTGGGTGTGTCCTTGGTGTCTTATATACACTTCAGAACACTATATAAATAACTATCTATCATATCTAAAGGCCTAAGGCCACTCAACTGAGTGCAGACGCTGTCCATGCTCTGATTCGTACTAGCGAGGCCACAGCTCACTGCTGTGGCCGAGCCTGTGGCTCAGCGTTGTGGCACTCACCGATTACTTGGCTCGCAGTGCACACACTCGCTCGCTCTCGCTCAACACAGATCATAATATCTAATCTACAAGTCCTGTATATCTAATCTAAAGCAGTCCATTATCTGCATGTCCATTGAGCCGCTAAATGTGCTCAGGCCACTTATCAACAAGAAAATCATCAGTGATAGGGGACCCCAGTTTGCTGCAAGAAGAATGTGGGCACTATACAAGCAACTCGGGATAGATGCAGGTCTCACCACAGCCTATCACCCTCAAGCTAATGGACAGGTAGAGCGCAAAAATCAAGAAGTAGAAGTCTACTTGCGCCTATTCATTAGTAAGAGGCAGGATGATTGGACAGACCTGCTCCCTACTATGGAATTCGTAGTCAACAGCAGACTCAACTCAGCCATGGGACACACTCCCTTTGAACTGCTGTACGGTTATACACCAGACTTCACCATTCCCAGCACCACTGGTAGGCCCACTGGTATCCCAATGCTCAACAAATGTCTACAGCACTTAGTTTCCATAAGAAGGGACGCCGAGGCAGCTCTACACCTAAGCAAAAGGTGAATGCAGACAGACATTGAACAAAGACACAAGCCATACGTCTTCAATGTTGGGGATAAAGTTTGGCTGCAAGCTAAACAAATAGAAGTACATCAGCAGTCATCCAAACTGGGCCCTAAGCAACTAGGCCCATTTGAAGTCACTGAAGTTAGAAGTGACGTCAACTACAAACTTGCACTCCCCCCTGCATTACAGATCCATGATGTATTTCATGTAGACTGCCTCTCCCCTTATAAGGGAAACAAAGTTAATGGGCTTACGCCACCACCACCTGACCCTGTCACAGTCGAAGGAGAAGAAGAGTACAAAGTTGACCACATAAGAGATTCTAAACTCTTCGGTCGTACTCTTAAGTACCTCATTCGCTGGAAAGGCTACGGTGAGGGCAAAGACACTTGGGAACCAGCTAAAAACCTAGCCCACACCCCGGACAAAGTCAAGGAGTTCCACTCCTCTAACCTGGGCGCACCTAGAAAAATAGCTGCTCTCATTTATGCGTCCTTGCCTTGGCAAGCATCTCAGATGTACACAGAGGCCAATGCAGACGTCGACCCTTAAGAAGGGGGGTGATGTCATGGACGCGTACATTATTTTCCCTATTTTTCTGTATTTATGTGGAATTATCTGAGGAAGATATAAAGAGCCAAAGTACAAGACTTTGTCAGTCACATGTTGCCACCATGTGCACCTTTAAGCACGTGACCCTGAGATAGTTGCACCCTTAACGGGACAACCTATCTGGTCATATACATACGGACTCATACGATTGGTAGATAAGGAAGGAACATTCTAGATAGTTCTAGACTTCGCTTAGTAGTATACACTTATGCACTGTATTAGGTTTTACTCAGCAAGATAAGGCATTGCATCAGCGCCATGACAAGTGCATCAGTCAGCACAATAGATAGCACTATTAATAGACACAACACATCAGCTCCTGAGTCATGGAGTCTTACTATACACTTAGTAATAGTGTTTAGACTCAGTTCAAGCTCAGCTCCAGTAGCATATATAAACCCTCCTGTAGCATCCTGAGTAGAACCAACTTGTCCTCTTGGTTTCCACTCAGCTTACCACTGTGTGACATCACAAGCCGCAACTCTGCATAAAGGTCGCCTCTGCTCTTGCACGCTCCACATTGACTGTAAGTTTGGCACATGATTTATCTCTGTGCTAGGCTTGAGTCCTGAAGACCCAGCAGTTCGCTTCAAACTATCCTTTCACTTGAGCTTAGTGTAGCAAGGTATCATACCACTACACATGCCATCGACCTAGTACCTGATGCCCCCACAACAATGGACTGTAAGGTGTACCCATTGACACAAGAAGAGGACAAAGCCCTTGAAGTGTTCCTCACCAAACAACTTGAGAGGGGGTACATCCAACTGTCGAAATCCCCATATGTCTCACTGTTCTTCTTCATAAAAAAGAAAGATGGGAAGCTTAGACCCATACAAGATTATCAACACCTCAATGAGATCACCATTTGCAACCACTACCCACTACCCCTCATTCCCAAACTCATCGACAAAATCCAGGACGTGCGGCTCTTCACCAAACTGGACATTCACTGGGGATACAATAACATCCATATAGACAAAGGGGACAAGTGGAAGGCTGCCTTCAAGACAAATAAGGGCACCTTTGAACCACTTGTAATGTACTTCGGACTCACGAACTCCCCAGCCACATTCCAAGCAATGATGGACTTCACATTCAGAGACCCAGTCCTGACAGGTGAAGTAATTGTGTACATGGATGACATCCTTATCGTGACTATCGATAATCTTGAATGCCATCATGAAAGGGTCCATCAAGTCTTGACAATTTGCGAAGAAAATGACCTCTACATCAAACCTGAGAAATGCGAGTTTGAAGTACGTGAAACAGAGTACCTTGGACTCATCATTGGACACGGGAAGCTGCAGATGGACCCCGTAAAAGTACAAGGTATCTGCGACTGGCAACCCCCAAAGAACCTTAAAGAAGTGCACGCCTTCATTGGCTTCTGCAACTTCTACTGCTGATTCATTAAGGGATTCTCGACACTCACATGCCCCCTTCATGACCTTACAAAAAAAGGACGTCCTGTGGCACTGGGGGCCAGACCAACAATGTGCATTTGAGTGTGTCAAGGACCAAATATGCCAAGAACCAGTCCTCCTATTCCCTGATCTGGTGAGACCGTTTGAGTTAGAGGTAGATGCATCTAACGTTGCAATTGGTGCAGTACTCAACCAACTAGGAGACAATCAGAAACTCCACCCAGTTGCGTTCCACTTGGAATCATTATCCCAAGCTGAGTGGAATTATGACATTTACAACCAAGAATTACTTGCAGTGGTCAAAGCTCTTTGTGCCTGGCGCATGTATCTTGTGGGATCCCCCCACAAAATCATCATACACACCAACCATGCCAACCTTCAATATTGGAAGGAACCACGAAAGATCAGCCACTGAGTGGTGCACAAGTTTCTAGAACTATCGGAGTATGACTTCATGTTGAAACACGTCTCCAGTATCAAGAACAGTCGTGCGGATGCCCTATCATGCAGAGCAGATTACGCACCAGGAGATGAGGACAACAACAATGTCATAGTCCTCCCCACTGAATGTTTCATTTGAGCCATGGAAATGTCAATGCACAACATGGACATTTGGACGCATTTCATGATCTGAAGCTCAGTCTGACACTGAGTCAGTCGCAATGGTGAACGCGCAGGGTGTGGGCTTGATACTGGGGCTGCGTACGATGGATTCGGTCGATTATGTAAGACGGCTTGCACATGACTGGATGCAAGTGAATGGCAATAGAATTGAAACCTGAGACAAGCTAGGGAAGACAAGACTAGAACACAGAATACAGGCGTGCTACTGTCTCCTTAAATACTGTACAAGAAGCGCTATTTCTGTAGTATTTTTCTATGTTTTTCTTCAGAACACTTATGCCTCAGATCTGGATCTGTGAGCTGGCAAGAAGGTGAGAGAACATTCCAGAATAGAACAGAAGAGTGGAAAGATGGGAATACTTCCAGAAATCAAACATGAAACATGAGAAGCAAGACTACACTATCCAGAAAGCAAAATGGAACAGAAACCTGAATGGAATATCCGATGGCACGATCGGATCGTGACAATGCAAATCACGCAGAACCTTGACGAGTCACAAGTGTTGCGATGGATCGAACCACACAACCTGAAGAAGCATGACGGGTTATGGTGGAAAGGCAAAGCCCTTGTCGTTGTCAGGGACAACGATCTTAAGTGGGGGGTAATCACCTTTTTCCATGACATGCCAGCCACAGGTCACCCTGGAATCACAAACACCTATGAACTCCTACGATGGGACTATTGGTGGCCCAACATGCGCAAAGATGTAGAAGAGTACGTCAAAGGATGTGCCACATGCCAAGCTAACAAAATCAATCCCCATCAGCAAAAACCACACCTCTTCCCTATTATGACAGACCCAGAAGCGGAACCATTTGAAGTCCTAGCCATGGACTTTATCACAAAATTACTGCCATCGCAAGGGTATGACTCAATCCTTACCATCACTGACCATGACTGTTCAAAACCAGCCATCTCCATCCTGTGTAATGAAACCATCACAGCAGAAGGTGTAGCTTGGCTGTACCTTCGCCACATCTACCCTCACTACAGAATACCCTGCAAGTTAATCATGGACTGAGACCCCTGGTTCACGTCAGCATTCATGAAACAACTCTGCCAAGTCCTCAGAATCCGACAAAACATCTCATTGGCATACCACCCTCAGACAGATGGCCAATCTGAGTGAACAAATCAGTGGTTGGAGCAGTACTTACGCCATTGGAGTAATGTGCAGCAGGAAAATTGGGCAGAGGCCCTCCCAGTGGCACAATTTGTGCACGACTCATGGGCCAACGTGACCACAAAACACTCTCCATTCTCGCTAATTATGGGCTGGGAACCACGCACCACATGGACCCTGAAACCCACGACATCCCCATCTGTTGATCGGCAGTTAGAAGACATGGGCACCCATCGACAACACATGCAAGATTGCATCAAACATGCTCAAGAACTCATGATGAAGCAAGGGTGTACCCACTTTATCCCCTATTAGGAAGGGGTGCAAGTGTGGCTAGAAGGGACAAACCTTAAAACATTCTACCCCACAGCCAAACTAGCCCCCAAACATCATGGGCTGTTCTGCATTAAGAAGGCCTTATCAGCGGTATCTTATGAACTGGAACTCCCGTAGTCATGGAAGATCCACCCCATATTCCATGCCAACCTTCTCACCCCATATAAGGAGACAGAGCTGCATGGGGAAAACTTCACATGACCACCCCCCGACCTCGTGGATGGAGAAGAAGAGTTTGAAGTGGAGCAGATCCTCAGATCAAGGCTTCATGGCCGAGGGCGCAAACTCCAATTCCTAGTCCAGTGGAAGGGATTCCCTGTAAGCGACAGCTCATGGGAACCACTCAAAAATGTCTGACATGCACCTGACTTAATTGCCGACTTCTACCAGCATAATCCTACCGCCGAAGGGGCTGGACAAAAGATATAAAAGGACGTCCAACAAGCCCAAAACGACACACCCCCCCCTCTTATTACTACTATCACCATGACTTCCACTCCTATCATATCCAAAGTGCCCTTGCGCCCACCAGTGCAGATTATACTTGAACTGACCATACCATCACAGGACTTGGGTGTCCCCTCACAACCAGAGGGTTGTATGCTGTATTCTGTGATCACTAGTCCTGATCCCCCTGTTTTGTCCTTGATCGCTCCCACTCTCGACTGCCTTGCCTGTAACGCCACCACAGGGGCGTTAAGTATGACGTGTACTTCAGCAAGTCAACGGGATCGGATAGGCGTGAGTCGATTAGGACTCAGTTTGGTGGTGAACAAGTATCACTTGGTCTCCCAGGGACACAAGGATAATAGTGGGAATCAAGGCTCAAGCGAAAGGGCAAGCGAAAGCGAGGACTCAAGCGAAGGGGCAAGTCAAAGTCGGTTCATGAGACAAAGGCAATGTGGTTTTACACAAGAAGTCAAGTCTACCGTACAAGCTAGGTAGGGTGTGACTTATATACTAGTACAGAATGTTTGTAAAGTACAAACACATGGCGCGATCCTGAGGTACTGGCCTCAGCGAGCTAATAAGGAATCATGAAGGAAAAGTCTGTAAGAAGTACAAGGGAACTCTGCGGGGGCACACGGGGCTCAAATGACGAGTGGGTCCTAGAAGTCATAGGTCTGGCCTCTCCACGGTCATGGGGTTGGTGCGAGATAAGGGTCGGGGAGTGAATCGGAACGGGTCATGGATAAAGGTACACGCGAACACGAGGCGAGGTGAGAAGGCAAACAGAACGTATCGTATAGTAGGGCGAAAATCGTAACATTACCCCCCCGTCAGACTCGAAGTCGCCACAACTCCGACTAGTCACTGGTGTAGTACCAGTCATCCTCAACAGGTACTGTGTCAGGGATCAGTGAAGGGGGGCGCGGACAGGTGTGGCGGCGCAAGAAGAGGTGACGACCTCGCTCACCACACTTTCGACACTGCTCATACTGAGGGCAGTGTATCTCTTCGTGTCTTGCGTCATACCGCAAACACTTTCCGCACCACTGATGTCACGGTACGCGAGAAACGGACTCTTACTATACGGATATGACCCCTTAGTAAGTAGTAATGTGTCATGGACTTAACGCATCAGTCAGCAGTCGTAGTATCACATGTTAGATACTATGACTCATTCCTAGTAGTAGCTGTAGTAGGGTTCGAGCTACTTATGCTACTAGTCGTCTCAGGTTCAAGAGGAGCTTTAAAGCGTCCTCTCACATGTATAAATAGTGGCTCGACAAGACCAAGATAAGCCATCTTGGTCTTCTTCAATCACCACTTTCCCTTCGTCTCTCTCACGCGTGATTCGCTTGCCTCCTTGCGCAAGTCGTCTTTATCCATCGGATTACCTAGTGGCACGACCTGCCCTAGTGTACGATCAGATCACGTGCTCGACAAAGCGCTGTGTATCTCGTGGTCGAGTCACGTGACTCTCAAAGAATATCTCGCTAAGTCGTAAATGCCCTCTTGCAGTCCAAGTCAGACTAATGCCCGTGGTGGCGTTACATTAAGACCAAGATCTATCCATCATGGCGTTTACAACTTGAGACCAGTGGAGAAACTTTCAAACCTACTCCCTTGAACGAAGGGGAGATCACAACGTCCCAACACAATTCTTAGGAGCCGCTCGGTGGAGGGAATACAGAGGAGAAACAGGATACTTCGTAGACTTCGCGTCGGGCCCAACCCGATACCGCCCCGTTGAGTTCAACTTTGATCACCTGTGCTGGGTTGAAATTACTTGGAACCCCATAGATAACCGCTACGACGCAATTTGCCCTGCAGGAAGAAACTACAACTGTGACATCGACTCAAGAACTTTACCCACACGAACAGAGTGGGGATGTATAGATGGACAGCCAGAGGAGGAACCAAGCACCTCCGAACCCAGAACTCCTGCACCATCAGAAACTAGCAGAAACAATGAAGAAACAAACGACGACGACGAATCAGAAGTAGGAGACATAATACAAACAGCTGAGTCCCTGCGCATAAACGAACCAGAGAACATCGAAATACACCCCCCTGCAGAAATGGCCACCGCAACAATCACCCAAGTAGACCCAACAGTCGAAGAAGCCCGAAGAATCACAGAAGAAGCAGAGGCCTACTTACGACCCATTGACCCAAACACAGGGCACCGAATGACAGCTGATGATGCAGCCATCTTCCGCGCAGTGGGACCAGACATCCCCGACCCCCCACCAGGAGCAGGAGAGAAAACACGACCTAGAAGGGCAGGCGGCAACTTCGGCCAAGGACCACCAGATGGAAGGAGACCACCGTTTGGAGGAAACGGAAGACAACCACAGTTCGGAGGCAGAGGAGGAGGAGACCTGTTTGGCGGAGGACCACCCCTGCCTGTCGGAGGACCACCGCCTGGGGGACCAACCCTAGGAGCCCCTCATGGGACCGACAAACTAGTAGGAGAAACCCCAAACATCTTTGACGGAAACAGAGATGAGTACAAATCTTTCCTCACACAATGGCACATCTATTGGGGACAAAATTCAGAGGCGCTGATCATGACCAACGTCTACCAGCGATGCCTATTATTCCTAGGATTCATCAAAGGACCGCGAGTGTCGAACTGGACCCTCAGTTTCCTCCAATGGCTCAACAACGAACTACACCACGGAAGAAGTCGGTATGACCCCTTCCTATGGGACACCCTCACGGCGGGATTCTCGGATCGATTTTCGAATGTCCTAGAACAAGAGCAAGCGCAAGCCACGCTAGCAAAAGGGTTTAAAATGATTGGAGACGATATTGATTCGTACGTCACCAACTTCGAACAACTGGCACGGAAGGCTGACTATCGCCTCAACGACCGTCAAACGTTGGACCGATTCACGGCAGGCCTTCCGAAAGCCCTATTTACAAAAATATACAAGCTGGACGACCCTCAAACCTTCAACGAATGGAAGGAGGCAGCGCTGCGACGACAAAAACAATACATCCATTTACGTGCCCGCCTAGGACTCAACACAACACCCCGCAACACACTACCACCGCGACCACAGCAAAACTGCGGATACACACCACAGTGGGTGCCACCCAGGCCCCCACCACCGCGCTATGATCCAAACGCCATGGACACATCAGCGGACAGAACCCGCGCACACCTTGCGGAAGTAGGAGATCCAAACCGCGGTAGCTACCAGAAACCGCTGTTCCCACCGAGGGGAGGGTCAGGACAGAGTGGAGGGGGGGGACAGCGTCGCGACATGAGGGAAGTGATCTGTTACAACTGTAACCAACCAGGCCACTTCTCACGAGAATGTACACGCCCCAGAAAACCAAGGCAATCCTTCCCATCATGCACAAGCACAAGTCGAAGCATGGACACCAACTACTACAGTCAAGAATCAACGACGGTACGCCGCGCGGAGGCTATGCCAGAAGAACAAGCCAAAGGATGGATGGAGACGCTTAGAGGGGCTAGCGACGAGGTGAAGGACCTCGTATTCAAGGATCTCTGGACCCAAGAGGGTTTTCAGGACGCCTGAACCCATCGGCCTGGGTGAGGGCAGTCAATTGTAATTCTGTAATCATGACTCGCTACCGTTCGCTCCGAATTCCAGTATCGATTCGCACAAATTACTCTATGGCCGACATCAAAGGGCTCGTTGACTCCGGAGCCACCGATAACTTTATGAGACCCACGTTTGCTAAACGTATGGGCCTCGGGCTACAAGCCCTAGAAAAACCAAAGAAAATCTGGAACATAGACAACACAGAAAATAAAGCTGGGTCTATTACACACTTCGTCGACCTAGATGTCCAAACCAATAACATCTCTAAGACTATGAGGTTCCTAATCACCGATATAGGAAATGAAGATCTTGTCCTAGGATACCCATGGCTAGCCACATATGAACCAACCATCAGCTGGGCGCACGCCACCATTCACGAAGAAGCCCTCCCAGTAGTACTTCAATCGATCAACCCCACAGAACCACAAACCACAATAGCCAGCGCAATGACTCAAGACGAAGTGGGAAAAGTCGTCCAGGAACTCAAAGAAGAGTGCCAACTATGCACCACGGCTGTGATGAACACTCACTCAGAGTGTTCCTGCAATACACTTGGCTGACGAGGAACATGAGGGATGATGAAGAAGGCTGGGAAAACTTGGAAGAACTTGGCTAAGACGAGAATAACAAGGAGGTTGCGAATCCAAGCTATGGTGATAGTGAAGAAAGGCGCTAGAGTGTTATCCAAGTGGGAGTCACAAGTGGACAGTCTGAGGGACTGTCCGTTCTATTGCTCTAGCTTATATACCTGGGTACATGGTCTGTGCGTACTTTAGGGGAGGCTTACTACTTCCCACAGGTGCTGCGCAATGGAAGGTTCTGAAAGGGTTCTAAGTATATCAACCAATCAGAATAATCATAGGTATCGTACGACTGCTCCGCAGTCGATTGCGCAAGATTGCGCCATAGTGGTGTGACTGCTCTGCAGTCCAATAGGATTAATCCAAAGAGTGGTACGACTTTCAGTTGTCAGGTGACTTGATAAACATAGGATAATCACGTGACCGTCGGAGTACGAATTTGGAACTCCGACTTCGGATTTCCCTTTTTAGGAAATTGATTACGTAAGACCGGGCTGGTGCGGACCGGTCTTAGACGCTCGAGTCACGACCCAAGTTTACAGGTTCGTGAGAGTATCCCCTCTTTAAGGGGTTGCTGCGCCGTTCAGCAACCATCAAGGTTCTGAGTTTGGGTGCTTGTGGATTCTTGTGGTGAAATTGTCGAACAAGGTCCTGGGCGTGTTTCATTTGTGAGGCTGGGAGCCAGGAGTTTTCTGAAGAAGGGTATCCTTTCCACTTCACTAGGTATTGTATGCCTCTCTTGTTCAGAGAGAGCCTTGATTGGAGGACCGTTTCTACTTCATAGTGCTCGTCCTCTCCTTGGACTATTTCTGGGGGTGGTCTGGTGAAATTGGGTCCATGGGCTGTGGTTTCGTTGTAGGGGGATACAAGGGATATATGGAACACTGGATGGATCTTCCAAGCTTTGGGCAACTGGAGTTTACAATTAACTCCCCACGCGGATATGACTTTGAATGGTCCATGTCGTCTAGGGGCTAGTTTGGCCTTGGGGTGTGTGGTGTGGATATTGGTTCCTTCTAACCAAACTTGGTCGCCCGGTTGGGGTACGTAGGTGGCTGTGGATACATGGGTATTTTTCATGACTTCGGCTGCTACCTTTAGTGCAGCGGATACTTCAATGCGAATTTGTTCTAGGGAATGAAGGTGTTCTTCTACTGTGGGTATTTTGGACGCAAAGTTGACTGGTGGAATGAATTCTGGTTTGTAGCTGTACCAGATCTCGAAGGGTGATTTTCCTGTGGCGCTGTGTTGTCTTGCATTGTGGGCGAATTCCATGAAGGGTATTAGTTCTACCCAGTTGTCGACTTGGAAATTACAAAAGACGCGTAGGTATTGTTCTAGTTCCTGGTTGACGCGTTCTGTTTCTCCATCTGTTTGTGGATGGAATGCTGTAGACATGGTTGACTTGACACCTAGTTTGCTCCAAACTTCTTGCATTACTTTGGAAGCAAATTGTGGTCGTCTATCAGATATTACTTGGTGTGGTAGACCTGTTCGTCTCCAGACTTGTTCTAAGTATAACTTGGATGTTTCTTCGGCAGTGATGGTCTTGTTACATGGAGCAATTATCGTTGCTTTACTGAGACGATCCACTACAACGAATAGTGAATTGTATCCTTGTGACATGGGGAGATCCGTGATGAAGTCCATAGTGATTATTTCCCAAATTTCGTTAGGGACTTGATTTGGTTGCAGGGGTACTTGGTTTCTTGGTTTAACTTTTGTTGCTTGGCAAGTGGCACATCCATCCACATAGCTCTTGACAAAGGTGGACATGCCTGGCCACCAGAATTCTCGTGAAATTAGTTCGTAGGTCTTCCATCTTCCAAGGTGTCCTGTGGCAAGATGGTCATGGTATTGCTTGACTATTTCTCTTCGGAGATCTTCATTCTTGGGGACGTATACTTGTCCTTTGTACAGGATGATTCCATCTTCTAAGTTCCAATCTTCTAAGCCCTTTGTGAGGGATCTAGGGCCATTCTTTAGAAGGGTTTCTAAGGCAAGGCTACCTTCTTTGTCATATTCTTGAGTGTTCTTGATTTGTTGTCGTAACGTGGTGTTTCCTTGGACTGTGATTGTTGTGGGTCAGTGTCACGGTACGCACGGAACGGACTCTTACTTACGGTGATGACCTCGTCTGTAAGCAGTAATGTGTCATGGACAGTAGTATCAATCAGCGGAGTAGCACAATCACATGCCGATGAGGCATTAGTCAATACTAGGATAGTTGTAGTAGGGTTCGAGCTACATACGCTATTCGTCATACGGATTCGGGAGGAGCTTTAAAGCGTCCTCATACATGTATAAATAGTGGCTCGATAAGACCAAGATTCGCCATCTTGGTCTTCTTCAATCACCACCTTCACCTCATCTCGTTTACGCGTGCTTCACTTGCCTCTCCGTGCAAGTCGTCCTTATCGATCGGAATACCTAGTGGCACGACTTGCCCTAGTGTACGTTTGGATCACGTGCCGGATAAGCGCCGTGTATCTCGTGAATAGGTCACGTGACCTCAAGAAGATATTCCGCTAAGTCGTGAACGCCCTTTCGCAGTCCAAGTCGGACTAACGCCAGTGGTGGCGTTACAGTCAGACTGCATGGATTGCGAAAAATTTGTTATCCAAAAGCACACGATCATTTTCTTTGTGCGCTATCCCCTCTTTAAGGTCTGGACGCCTGGACAGGGCATCCGACTTGTTTTGGGTACCGGGTTTGTGGACTATGGTGAACTTGAAACGCGAGAGGAAGAGGGCCCATCGTGCTTGGCGCCGCGTAAGTTTCTGTTTCGTGGAGAAATAGACCAAATTTCCATGGTCCGACCAAATTTCGAGGGTGTCTTCACGTCCTTCAAGGTAGTGGCAAAAAATTTCCAGGGTGCGGATGATAGCGAGGAGTTCTTTATCATGGATTTCATAGTTCCGTTCGGCAGGCTGTAGAGACTTGGAGTGGTACGTGATGGGGTGCCAACAGTTGAGTGCATCAGGTTGTTCTAAGATGGCGCCAGTGGCAAAGTCACTAGCGTCCGTGATTAAGCGGAAAGGCTTATCGTGGTCTGGTAGGGCAAGGACAGGTGCAGTGGTGAAAGCTGTGATGAGTGTCTGAAAGGCTGTGGATGCTTCTGGGGTCCATAGGAAGGGTACTTCTTTCTTGGTTAAGTCAAACAAGGGGCGTGCAATGGTAGAGAAGTCCTTGATGAAGCGTCGATAAAAGTTGCAAAATCCCAGGAAGGCTTGAACTTGTTTGACCGTCTTAGGAGGTGGCCAGTCTCTTATTCCTGCCACCTTAGCTGGGTCCATGGCAATTTGTCCTTCGGATATAACGAGTCCAAGGTATTCTATGGATGTCTGGGCAAAAGAGCATTTTTCTGGTTTCAAGTAGAGGTCATATTTTGCTAGGCGTGATAGTACTTTGTGGGTGAGCCTGGTTAATGTGGGGAGGTCCTCTGCAAATATCAGGATATCATCGAGATAGACGACAATGTGTCCTTCATCTATCAAGTCTTCAAAGATGGTGTTCATGAATGTTTGAAACATGGCAGGGGCGTTGCAGAGGCCGAATGTCATGACTGTGGGTTCATATAGTCCGAGGGGTGTCTTGAAAGCAGCTTTGTACTCGTCGCCTTTGCGGACTTGTATATTGTTGTAGCCCCATCGGATATCTAACTTGGTGAACCATCTTGCGCCGCGTAGTTTATCAATGAGCTCGGGGATTAATGGCAATGGGGCGGCGTTCTTGATCGTAATATTGTTTAATGCTCGATAATCTTGTACTGGGCGTAACTTGCCGTCTTTCTTATCTATAAAGAAGAAGGGGCTGGCCATGGGTGACTTGGAAGGGCGAATATATCCCCTTTGTAGGTGATCTGTGATATAAATCTTCAATGCTTCTGATTCTTTGGGCATAAGACGATAGATGGAGCAATTCTTCATGGTGGCTCCGGGTTTCAATTCTATGGCATGGTCCCATGGCTGGTGCTGTGGTAGTCTTTGGGAAGCTGTCTCGCTAAATACCTTAGCATACTGTGAAAACTGGGCTGGGATGTGTTCCGTGGATGTCTTGGGTGCTGTTCTAGCTGCAATTTCTGTGCTTGTGGTGGTCTTGGCTCTAATGAGTATATCTTCTTCCTTGGTTTCTTGATGTAGGTACAGGAATGGCTCCATGGCTTCTTGACTAAAGGCAGGTTCACCTGCGACTTGGTATTCTTCCGTGGTTTGTAAAACATTGATCGTGGTTGTTCGTGTCTGCGGCTTCTTGGCTGTAATAACTAGGGACTTGGTGGATAGTGTGCAGGTCTTGGGGCATCTTGTGAAGGCGAGTTGTGGCGTGGCCCAGTTAACTTCTGGGTTGTGTGCTTTGAGCCAGTCTGTTCCTAGGATAATATCGTGGTCGCCTAGCATGGTTACATAGAGTTCAGCACATTTGTCGTGGTATTCTCCATCGGAAGTCTTTATCTGGATTGTCTGGATTGTAGTATATCGAACTGATCCTTGTTTGTTTAATGTTCCATCCACATTTTGTACTGGAAGTGGGTTGACTAGGGTTCTGAGAGTTAGGTTATTCCTCTTGGCAAAGTCTTGATCTATGATGATTCCTTCTGCGCTGCTGTCTAATAAAGCCTGTGCACTGATTTCTCGACCGGTTTTCTTTCCTACTAGAGTGATTCTGAGCGTAATTGAAGGTGATCGTCTATTTCATATCATATCACCGGGTACAGGCTCAGAATCTAACATCTCTAGTAATGAGTATCCTTGGGTAAAACTATGGTTGGCCACTCGTAAAGCCCTAACTGACAGTGCTTCAGTAGGGTAGTTCAAAAATCCTCTGGAAGGGGGGCTGATTGAGGGCGTGGAATCGTGATGTGTGCTGGGGGACTGTGGTACATTGCCGCTATCTGGGCAGGGTGATCTTTGGGGGGATCCTCGTAGGATTCTTCTTGAGTTAGGGTCGCGCGTGCTCTAAAGTCTGACCGCTGATTACTGGGTCTTCCATTCCCTTGTCCTTGTCGTTGGGAGCTATTCCTGGTCCGGCAGTCCTTGGCTCGGTGGTTCGGCTTTCCGCAATAAAAACAGAGCTTCTCCTTGAAGCGTCGATCTTTTTCTTCCTTGGTTATTCTGCCTGCTTGCTGAGGTCTTATACTCGTGGCTGTGGTGGCGTTGACGTGAGCGCCGTCTTCTTCGGCGTACATGGCCCTATTTCTTGGCCCTTGAAGTCTTTGTCCTGTGAATGCTGGGTTACTGTAGAGGCGCCATACGCGGTCGAATTCTCTTGCTAGTTCGACCAATTTGTCTATGGTTGTGGGCTGTGGTGATACACCAATAATCTTCTGGTGTATGTTGAGACGCGACTGATTCAAGTCACATGTCTCGTGGGATATGATTGAGTCATCCCATATACTAAATACGGTATCTGTCCCTTACGGACTGATTTGGACTTGGCCGGACTCTTACGGACCGCTTTTGTTTATCTTTATTGTTAGAGTCATATATGGCTCTTATTGTTCTTCATTGTTAAGATACCGGTATTGTCTGCTTTAGGCAGCTATTGTTCTCTGCCCTCCAATGGCATTTCTCCCTCTGGCGCACAGACCACCTGTATTGTGTTTGGATCACCTGTGCGCACAGACCATTCTTAGCTAAGCGTCCTGTATATAGGGACTGCTGTTTTCGCCTCTACACTTCAGAGTTTACTTCCTCTCTGAAGTGTAAGTCCCTTTATTATTACTTCTCTTATTTACCTTTACTCATGAGACGTTCCTTTATAGTAACTTGTCTCTACTAGGTATGCAGTTGTAATAGAGTTTACTTCCCCTCTGAAGTTAACTTGTCTCTACTAGCTCTCTTGCTATTAACGCTTCGCTCATTAGTTCTGTGCTTCAACAGTGTAGAGCTGCAGGGAGTGCCTTTCTAAAGGCGAACATCTTGGTTTCTTCGTTTGCACCTGATCTGGACGCGTACGTGGACCATTCTTGGTACCAATCATTGAAGGGTTGATTTCCCATATGACAGGAGTACATGAGGTTGGTTGATTCTAACTTGGTGTGTGACGGAATGAAGTGTTTCTTGAACGCGTCTCTGAAATTGTTCCAGGTGCCAAAGTCTATGGGCGTGGCTGTGAGGGCTTTGGTCTGCTGATCTTGGGCCCAATCTCCTGCCAGGGTACCAATCTTGAAGTGTGTTAAGGCAGCTGATACGCGCTTGCCTTCGTTGGTGTACGTGGATTCATTGAGATAGTAGTAGTTTTCAACACTACTCCAAAAGGCTTCTGCCTTGTCTTGTTTGCCATCGAATGGTTCTGGGGGTGTTCCTAATAACTTGGCGCCTCCTCCTGAAGCCATGGTGCTTGTTACTGGGGGTGTCGGTGGTGGAGAAGGGGATTGACTCTTGGTACCAAAAAGCTTTGGTTGTCTTGGTGTGAACAGTGGATAACTTGGTTGACTGGATGGTCCTGGGGTGCTTGGGAGTGCGCCTGGTAGCTTTCCTGCTGATGGTGACTGGGGGGTGTGTGTTCCTGATAAACTAGCTAGTACTGAGGCGACGGTCTTGGTGGTTTTGTCTAGGAGGCCTGATACTTCTGCCTGTTCTGTCTCTGAATTCTCTTGGTCTGTACTTGGCGGTGGGGATAAGTCTGATCCTTCTTGGTCAGAGTCTGGGAAGACTACTCTTCTGTTATTCTTGTAGACCCAAAGTTCTCGTTTGGTCGACCAACGGACTTCCTTTCCGTTGTACTTGGCTGTGAGATTGTGGTGATCGTACAATCCTTTGTCAAATTTGCTATATCCTGGGTACGCGTCTTCAAAATTGTCTTTGCTGACAGTGTCATCTGTCCCAAAGAATTTCCATGGGAACTTCCCGTTTAAGCTCGTGAGTTCTTCTGTGTTCCAGATAACGTGGATTAGATTATCCTCAAGGGAGAAGAACGGGTTCTTGAAGTAGATGGGGACTCTTGCTAGTTCTTCAGGGGTAAGGTCTCTAGTGTTTTGGTCTGGTTGATTGCTCATTCACTAGAGCGTCTTTGTAATCTTGATACAGTCCAACCGTCTGAGTCCCAGGCGTAAAAGATTTTATACCCTGGTTGTAGTGTTATCCCATGAGTTGCACTTGGTCGTTGGCTAGATCGAATCCAACAGTATTCTTCAAATATCCCGTAATGCGATATTAGGACACTAGATCTCCACAAGAGTCCTTGGAACCCTACTGGGTCTGTGGTGATGTTGCGGATGTTGTTGACTGTGTGCTGGAGGTTTAGGGGAACTCCGTGTCTCTGGAATATGTGTTATGATTTTCACCTTACTATATGACGTGTTCTGTTTCCCGTCTTGCCTTGCCTCGTGTTCGCATGTACTTTTACCCATGATCTGTTCCGATTCATTCCCCGACCCTTATCTCGCATCAACCTCATGACCATAGGGGAGTCAGACCAATGACTTCTAGGACCCGCTGACGTCCTTTGAGCACCACGTGCCCCCGCGGAATCCCCTTGTACTTCTTATGGACTTCCCCTTCACGCTTCCTTATTAGCTCGCTGAGGCCAGTACCTCAGGATCGCGCCATGTGTTTGTACTTTACAAACACCCTGTACTAGTATATAAGTCACGCCCTATCTAGCTTGTATGGTAGGCTTGACTTCTTGTGTAATACCACAATCGTCTTTGCCTCACGAACGACTTTGACTCGCCATTGCGCTTGAGTCCCCTTTTTGCTCGCCTCTCCGCTTGAGCCTTGACCTTCCGCTACTATCCTTGTGTCCCTAGGAGACCAAGTGATACTTGTTCATCACTGAACTGAACCCTAACCGGTTCACGCCTTGCCGATCCCGTTGACTTGCTGAAGTACACGTCGTACTTAACGCCCCTGTGGTGGCGTTACATTAAGTCAAGTCTCTCACAGTGGCAACATCCAGTCGCAGTAGAACCAAATTTAAGCCCGAGTACATCGACCGCCTTAGCTCCGACGGATTATCAGACAGAGTTAAAGGAACCACGGTCTGGGCAGAACACAACAGAGTCGAAGGATACTTTGTCTTTGACCCCTCGACACGATCATACCAACAGATCCACTACCTTGAAGACAGACGCCTCTGGGCAACAACCAACCTACCTACCTCGGCATTCCCATCCTACGCAATGGCTCAGCCGGGACAAGCATCTGCGAGTACCACCCTCACTAGTGGAGGAGGAATACCCAGTGGAAGTGGAGCTCCCACCGGAGGAACCCCTGCTGGTGGTGGTGGTGGTGGTGGCAGTGGCGATGGCGGTGGCCCAGCCCTAGCTGGAGGAGCTGCACCGCCCGTACCAGCCCCTGGCGGCAATGGTCGCCTAGGAGGGAATCCCCCGCCAGAGTTCGACGGAAACCAAGAAAAAAGCAAGGCCTTCTTACGTGCCTTCAAATTGTATTGCGGAATGAACCCAGCAGTAGACCTGCTCGCGATACCTGGACAACGGGCCATGGCCTTCCTCTCCTACATCCGAGGACCACTTGTCGACGAGTGGGTCGATGAACAAATGAGATGGCTCGACGATCAGGTAGCAGCGGGAGTCCTACGAACCCAAAATAACCTTTGGAATGAGGTAGAAACCCGATTTCTGCAGGCATACACCGACACTGCAGAACAAATGAAGGCTCGCAAAGCCTTGCAAACCCTGGCGATGAAGGGAGAGGATATCGACTCCTACATCACCCAGTTTGACAACCTGACAACGAAAGCCGGATATGGCCCGGACGAAGCCACGATGTTGGAGTTATTCCAAGACGGACTTCCAAACCAGTTAGTGATTAATGCCATTCGCTTCCAACACCCCGTTACGTGGGAGGATTGGAAGCGAGCTGCTCAATTACAGCAGGCTGAATACCTGGTACTGAAGGACCGACTCGGCAAGAACCGAACCCCGCGCCAAAAGAAGGGAGGGCATAACCGAGACCAGTGGGTACAGGCCCTCAATAAGAACCGCGACCCGAACGCCATGGATGTTGGACGCGCCAGAGCCTCCGTGGCTCTTACCGATGCAGACCAAATCCAACTACAAAAGGAGGGCCGCTGTTTTAGATGCCGTGCTGCGGGGCACATCTCGCGTAACTGCCCACAAAAGGGCACTCGAATTGCTACTTCCTCAACGACCACCCAACCAGCTCCCATCCCCGCTCCCCCGCCCATATCAACTCCCGCCGTCACTACTGTCGCCATACAATCTAACCGTGTACTTTCGACGGAAGAACAGGCTGAAGCACAGATCGCTGCGATGAAAGCGCAGCCCCAGGAAGTACAGGACCTCATGGTAGAGAAGCTGTTTGCAAAAGAGGATTTTCTCGACGCTTGAACCCGACGGCCTGGGCTAGAGCACTCAATGTAAACGTGTACCATAGCAGATATCGATCCATGTGAATCCCAGTACTCTTTAAATCTGCACACGCAACGGCCGAACGACAAGTACTCCTGGACTCAGGAGCAACGGACAATTTTATCTGCGCCTCACTTTTGAAACAGCTGCAGATCGGAACACGTGATGTCACACAACCAATACGCATTTGGAATGTGGACGGAACTCACAACCAAGATGGGGCAATTACCCAATACACCGACCTGAACGTCCGCACAGGAAATGACACCAAAACACTTCGCTTCCTAGTAACGAACTTGGGAAGGGACGAAGTCATACTGGGCTACCCATGGTTTTCAGCGTTTGAACCACTTGTGAAGTGGGGCGAAGCGACGCTGACTGAGGAATTCCAACCGGTAGTCATATCCAGCCTCCAGTCATCGGACGAAGCCACGCCCGTAGAAGCATCTATACGGGCGTTGGAGATGTATCAACTCGATGAGGAGGCGTGGGAACAGATCGTGGACGACGAGCAGGAGCCATGTGTGGCACTACTGCGGAAAACCACGACGGCATCAGAACTAGCACAACAGGAGGCGGCCAAACGAGGGGCACGCACTTTTGAAGAAATGGTTCCACCAGAGTATCGGCGATATCGCAAAGTGTTCGATGAGGAGGCCTCGCATCGCTTCCTGCCAAAACGACCATGGGACCACGCCATCGACCTAACACCGAACGCACCCGCATCAATGGACTGTAAAGTGTATCCATTGACGCAAGAGGAGGACAAAGCCCTAGACGTGTTTCTTGCCGAACAATTGGAAAGAGGGTACATCCGACCATCGAAATCCCCATATGTATCACCATTCTTCTTCATAAAGAAGAAAGACGGGAAGCTCAGACCCGTACAAGACTACAGACGACTGAATGAAGTCACCATCCGTAACCACTACCCCCTACCTCTCATCCCAGAGCTCATCGACAAGATCCGGGACGCACGACTCTTCACGAAGCTAGACATCCGTTGGGGGTATAACAACATCCGTGTAGACGAAGGAGACGAGTGGAAGGCGGCCTTCAAAACGAACAAAGGAGCCTTCGAACCACTTGTGATGTACTTTGGTCTCACGAATTCCCCCGCAACGTTTCAAGCAATGATGGACTTCACGTTCCGAGAACCAGTACTGACGAATGAAGTAATTGCATACATGGATGACATCCTCATCGCCACCATTGACGATCTCCAACGTCACCGAGAAAGAGTCCACCAAGTCCTAACTATCTGCGAAGAAAACGACCTATACATCAAACCGGAAAAATGCGAATTTGAAGTACACGAGACGGAGTACCTCGGACTTATCGTGGGGCACAGGAAGCTGCGAATGGACCCCGTAAAAGTACGAGGGATTCGCGAGTGGCAACTCCCGAAGAGCCTCAAAGAAGTACGCGCTTTTATTGGCATTTGCAACTTCTACCGCCGATTTATCAAGGGATTTTCAACACTCGCACGCCCTCTCCACGACCTCACAAAGAAGGACACCCCATGGCACTGGGGAGCGGAACAGCAGCGTGCGTTTGAACGCATCAAAAACCAGATATGCCAGGAGCCCGTCCTCCTCTCCCCCGATCTGACAAAACCGTTTGAAATGGAAGTAGATGCGTCCAACGTTGCCATCGGCGCAGTCCTCAACCAACTGGGGAGCGATCAGAAACTCCACCCGGTAGCATTCCATTCAGAATCACTATCCCAAGCTGAACGGAACTACAACATCTACGACCGAGAACTACTCGCAGTGGTCAAAGCCTTGCGTGCTTGGCGCACGTACCTTATTGGTTCCCCCCATAAAATCATTATACACACCGACCACGCCAACCTTCAATACTGGAAGGAACCGCGGAAAATCAGTCGACGAGTGGCGCGCGAATTCCTGGAATTATCAGAATACGACTTCGTATTGAAGCACGTATCGGGAATCAGGAATGGCCGCGTGGACGCCCTGTCTCGACGAGCTGACTATGCACCAGGCGATGGAGATAACAACAATATCATCGTCCTCCCGGCGGACCGCTTCATCCGAGCCACAGAAATGTCAATGCACGACATGGACATTTGGACCCAGATAGCGCAAAACCTCGACGAATCACAAGTGCTGCGCTGGATTGAGCCGCACAACCTGAAGAAACACAGAGGGCTATGGTGGAAAGGTGAAGCCCTTGTTGTTATCGGGGATAACGATCTTAAGCGGGGGGTAATCACCTTTTTCCACGACACACTCGCAATGGGACATCCCGGAATCTCAAACACTTACGAACTTTTACGACAAGACTACTGGTGGCCCAACATGCGCAAAGATGTCGAGGAATACGTCAAGGGTTGCGCTACATGCCAAGCCAACAAAATCAACCCCCACCGACAAAAACCACACCTCTTCCCCATCGCGACCGACCCAAATGCAGAACCTTTCGAGGTTGTGGCTATGGATTTTATTACAAAGCTACCACCATCACAAGGGTATGACTCGATACTCACCATTACCAACCACGACTACTCCAAAGCAGCCATCTTTATCCCATGTAACGAAACAGTCACAGCGGAAGGTGTAGCCCGGCTATACCTTCGCCATGTCTACCCCCATTACGGCATACCCCGAAAGCTGATCACCGATCGAGACCCTAGATTTACATCCGCATTTATGACGCAACTCTGCCAAGTCCTCGGAATTAGGCAAAACATCTCATCGGCGTATCATCCCCAAACAGATGGGCAGTCGGAACGTACCAACCAATGGCTGGAGCAATACTTACGCCACTGGAGTAATGTGCAACAGGATAACTGGGCAGAGGCCCTCCCTGTGGCACAGTTTGCACACAACGCATGGCCCAACGCAACGACAAAACACTCCCCCTTCTCACTTATCATGGGATGGGAACCACGCACCAATTGGGTTTCGAAACCCATGACCTCCCCATTGGTTGACCAGCGATTGGAAGACATGGGCAACTTCTGACAACATGCACAAGATTGTATCAAACACGCCCAAGAACTTATGACAAAGCGGGGGCGCACTCGCTTCATCCCCTATCAGGAAGGGGCGCAAGTGTGGTTAGAGGGTACGAACCTTAAAACATTCTACCCCACGTCCAAATTAGCCCCCAAGCGCCACGGGCCGTTCCGTGTCAAGAAGGCCCTCTCCGCGGTGTCTTACAAATTAGAACTCCTGGAGTCATGGAAGATTCACCCCGTATTCCACGCCAACCTCCTTACTCCATATAAGGAGACGGAACTACACGGGACAAACTTTACATGACCCCCACCTGACCTTATCGATGGAGAAGAAGAGTTTGAAGTGGAGCAAATCCTCGGGTCAAGACTCCAAGGCCGAGGGCGTAAACTTCAATTCCTAGTCCAGTGGAAGGGATTCCCCATGAGTGACAGCTCATGGGAGCCTCTCGAGAATGTTCGACATGCACCTGACCTCATTGCCGACTTCTACCGGCATAATCCGACCACCGAAGGGGCTGGACGAAAGATATAAAAACACGCCCCACGAATCCAAAATAACGCATCCCCCTCCTTCCTCCCCTCTCACTCCCCATATCATGACTTCCACTCCCATCGTCTCCACCGTGCCCGTACACCCTCCGTCGAAACTTATACTCGACCAACTGACCGTACCATCACAGGACCAGGGTGTCCCCTTGCAACCAGAGGGTTGCACGCCGTACTCTGTGATTCTCAGCCCAGAACCTCCTGTCTTGTCTCTGATCGCTCCTACCCTCGATCGCCTCGCGCAGGAAGAGGTGGCTACCTTGCTACTCACCCTCACCGCTCCACCAGTTGATACTCCCGTCCCAGTGCATATCCCCGCCGTCCCTACTCCTCCTGAACCACAACAACGTACCCCACCACCACCACTCGAGCATGTACCACTTCCCCCATTCCCGCCTGGCATTGGCCAGGTGACCACACCTACTATACCACCTCGACTCGTTGAACCTGATCCCACCTATGCATTCCTCGATGATGAGGAAACAGGGGAGGATGTCACAGACCCGGGACTCCCCTTCCTTCGTAACGACCCTGATCTCTCCTATCTCTACTTCCTGCTGAAGATCGGGGAGGCGGGGTACCCGAAACAAATCGCGCGCTTTATCTACTATCGGAAAGATTACCGGGAAGTCGTGGGAACCATGGGGAAGGGGCACCCATGCTATGTGCAGTCGGTTTACTTGCGAGGGATGTATGAGGGGCAGCTACCTCAGCATGTCACGGACCAACAGCTCGCAATGTTCCACCCACACGGCCCACGAGCCATATGCGTCAATGAAGTCCTGACGGAGTTATGCGACGTCCGTCTTCACGCAGACGTGGCGCGTCTCCGGGATTGCTTGCTGCGGAAGGACACAATCACCACGCGCAAGTCTGAGCTTCGACGGATGGAGATGGACCTCACCCGCGATCGCTTCCATATGGACATGGATCTCGCGAGCGTGCGGAAGCGGTTGCAGTATGCCCGTGCAATACCGCTGATATCCGAGAAGTATGACGAGCTCCAGGCCAAATTTATACGCCCACGCCCCACTCCTGATTCCATTCCCATTCCCCCGCGTACCGGAGGACCTTGCGAGATGCCACGCCTTCAGGATGAGGGCAGTCGGCACCTGTGCAAGTGCTTCCAGTGTAAATCGACGGACCATTTGATCGCGCAATGCCCTCAACGGAGGGCCAAGCAGCCATGTCAATGGTGTGGCAGTCGTACTCATCAGTACAATGTGTGCCTCATCCGTCGAATCTCCCCCATGTCACCCGCCTACATCGACCCAGACGACCGTCCTTGGTGGTGTGGAAAGTGTCTGCGGTATGACGCAAAGCACGAAGAGATACACTGTCCTCAGTACGAGCAGTGTCGGGAATGTGGGGAGCGAGGTTGTCACCTTTTCTTGCGTCGCCACACCTGTCCGCGCCCCCCGTCGCCGATCCCCAACACAGTACCCGTCGAGGATGACTGGTACTACACCAGTGACTAGTTGAAGTCGTGGCGACTTCGAATCTGATGGGGGGGTAATGTTACGATTTTCACCTTACTATATGACATGTTCTGTTTCCCGTCTCGCCTTGCCTCGTGTTTGCATGTACTTTTACCCATGATCCGTTCCGATTCATTCCCCGACCCTTATCTCGCATCAACCTCATGACCGTAGGGGAGTCAGACCAATGACTTCTAGGACCCGCTGACGTCCTTTGAGCACCGCGTGCCCCCGCGGAATCCCCTTGTACTTCTTATGGACTTCCCCTTCACGCTTCCTTATTAGCTCGCTGAGGCCAGTACCTCAGGATCGCGCCATGTGTTTGTACTTTACAAACACCCTGTACTAGTATATAAGTCACACCCTATCTAGCTTGTATGGTAGACTTGACTTCTTGTGTAATACCACAATCGTCTTTGCCTCACAAACGACTTCGACTCGCCATTGCGCTTGAGTCCCCTTTTTGCTCGCCTCTCCGCTTGAGCCTTGACCTTCCGCTACTATCCTTGTGTCCCTAGGAGACCAAGTGATACTTGTTCATCACCGAACTGAACCCTAACCGGTTCACGCCTTGCCGATCCCGTTGACTTGCTGAAGTACACGTCGTACTTAACGCCCCTGTGGTGGCGTTACAATATGAGTTGACAGTGCTGCTTGAAGGTCTGTAATTCTCTGGGGTTTCTCGTGGGTAGTGTTCTTGATATGAAGGGTACTTCTGGGAGGTGGTAATACATGGGTTGGGTTGTTAAGAATTGTCCTTCTTCACTACTAGTGGAGGGTTGACGAACGACTGGGGGGAGCTTGTGATAACTTGGATAAGTGGGGGTTGCTTGAACTGGGTTACTTGGACGTGTACTTGTTGCTTGATTTACTCTCCTAATGTCTCTATTAGGGATTACTGGGGGGTGTTCTTCTGGAGAGGGAATAGGTGTATCCCTTCTTATAAACTGGTTTCGTTGTCTTCGGTTTCTGTGCCGTTGGGATACTTGTTGAGATGCCAGGGTGATAGCCCAATCGAGTGCGCTTTCTGCCAGGGTGATTTAAGCAAGGAACCTTCTATATTCTTTCTCTAGAAGGTAGGTAGTCTTGGCCTGGAGCCCACAATACTACACTAGGTGGAGTAGGTGGGGTATCTGGTCTGTAACCACAAGTACAGACTTCTTTACTACACCAACAGACACCGTTACTGATCCACTGGTTGGCAGGTTCTCCCCAACCGCTATCAGTATCTGTGAATGGTGTAGGGGGACTTGGACTTGGACTTGGTGGATTACTTGATGGGAGAGGTTCGTCTCCGTTCTCTTGGATGTCGAGGCATGTGACAAAGTCGTGATCGTCGGGGGTGTCTGGGGGTAGGTGAAAGATTCTTGGGTTGACGATGTTGATGTCTGGGTTTTCAAGGGTTGTTTCCCAGAAGTTTCCCCACTTGAAGGTATATTTGCAACCTTCAGTGATAACTAGGCGTGGTCCGAGTTGGGTAGATTCTAGTCGAATCTCTTGGAAGGATATTTGGACTTGTTCGTAGTCCAATCAAAATTGTTCAAGGAAGTATTGTCTTTCTCCCCTTAGGAGCTTTTCTATGATGCGCTGTCTTCTTGGGGCAATGTGGACAAACCAAAGATAGTCATCTTTGTTCCACAAAAGGGTTGATTCGATGGGAGCGCTGTGGACCGTGAGTGTCTTGGATAGGTGCCAATACAGGAGTTGTTCTTGCGCGAGGTTGCTAAGCCTATCTAGCTTGCTGGTGACGAAGTCTTGAAACTCGACTAAGGCAAGTATCCTTCCAAATGGAAGTATAGCGTCGAGGTCTTTAAGGAGGAGAGTACTGTCACTCCAAACTTCTATTGTGTTGGAGTGGGCAAGGTTAACGAGAGTGCTGGAAGGATAGTACAATTGGAGTTGTCTTTCTCTGTGGGTTTCAAAGAGTGCTTGAGAGCGATTAATTTGCTCTTGTTCAGGGATTTGAGTCGGACGAAAATGTGACACTAAACCCCTTTTATTTTTCTACCAATGACCAATCTGACTACAACTACTTACTTGTAAAGTAAATAGTTATAGTTCCTGTTGATCTAAGTGGGTAGAGATATACAGGAAGGGGTCAGTGGGGAGTCGAGGCGTGAAACAATATGAAAGAAGGGAGGGGCTGGTCCTAACGGCGTCCTCAAAATGATACCCTTGATCAATCACAAAGATCCGGTCCTGCCAAAAGGCCAAGTATCCGTACGTGGAGATGATCCTACCGTCCAGAAAGTCTTGGAGCTCAAGGGTGACTAGGGTTCCAATGTACGCCTGCCGAATTACTTGGTTCAAGGGGGCGAATGCCCGACGAATACCTTCCCGGAAATTGTACTTGATAGAGCCGAGAGGGAGGTCTTGGCTGGGAAGGTCAAGGATGGCTTGGGAACAGGCGTACAGGGGGGGAATTCCGAGAGCGAGGGCGAGGGGACGGTGACGTGGGTAGAGCTGGATGTAATGTGGGGACCGAAACCGGAAGGGGGTGACGCCGGGGAAGTTGGGGGGGTACATGAGGAGGTGATCGATGGAGGGGAGTTGTGTTAGCGAGACCTGGTAGAACTCTGAGATAGGTCTCCACTCTTCTCCCTGGGGTGTCTGAACGTTGATGAATTGGTGGGGGTGTGGGCCGGTGGTAACGTTGACACAGGACGGGGGGTGGACAATGGGCAAGGCAGGGGGGATGTTTTCCTGGTTCTCGTGGGAGAGGTCGTTGTCCAGGGTGTTGACACGTGGAACGCCTTCTGCTACACGATTGTAGTTGATGGGCAAGTCGGGAGTGGCAGGGCGAGTAGGAAGCGACGAGGACCGGGGGCGAGGCGAGACGAGGCAGACCGACGGGGACGGGAGATCAGAGAGGGGTGACAAGGGCCCGAGTAGGGGGGACTGGAACACTTGAACCGGATCTGGGTACACCAGTTCCGGGGACGGGGAGCAAGTACGAGGGGTGCCGGATCGAACAGCTACTTGAGATCGGATATCAAAATCCGGGGACGGGGACGAGGGGCGAGAGACTGGGGACGGGACACCAGAGAGAGCAAGGTAGTTTTCGTCGAGTAAAATGTACTCGACGCCGGGGGATGCCTCTGCGTAAGAGAGGGGGGTAGCCGGGCGAGGTGTCAGGGGGTGGGAGAAAACTGGGGACGAGGGCGCTACGAAAGCAGCCGGACCTTGGGGGAGAGCGACTTGCTCAACTTGGACAAGGGGGGTGTTCAACCCCACTGGAGACAATGGACGAGTGAAAGGAGAGGAGGGGGACAGGCGACGACGAGGGGGGCCACGATACTGGGGCTCCCACGCGGTATAAAAGGAACTGGAATCACCATCCCAGTGACCGAAATCGTCTCCGAAATCAGACACTACCAAGGAGCGTCCAGGTCAGATAATGAGACTGTCCAAGTGTGATGAACACTCACTCAGAGTGTTCCTGTGTTGATAAGTGACCTGTGCGCACTTAGCGGCTCAATGGACATGCAGATAACGGACTGCTTTAGATTAGATATATTGGACTTATGTAGATTAGATTATACTATATGATCTTTACAATCTCAGACTTTCTTATCTATGACATCATCTATGTACATGACATCATGGACCCCTCTGGATTGTCCTTGTACTACGTCTTTGTACTTTCCTTTGTTTTATCTTTATTGTGATGTCACTATGATATCATAGTCTGGACTCTTCTTGTTCTTTATCGCCTTGTTCTCTGAACATCCACTCCTTTGTCCACATGTAGAACAAATGCGCTCCTTGTATTTACTGTGACTCTGTGTTACTAGCGTCACCCTCTGTAGCAGTATAAGTAGAGTACCATGTACGCTCTGGCACCACACCAGTTCTCATCTGTTGTGTGCCAGGTATGTCTTATCCTCTTGTATAAACACCAGTTCTCATCTGTTGTGTGCCAGACACTACCATCTGCTTCACCTGCAAGATTTACTCTGTTGCTGCTTCCAGCCACCCTCTGTATCTCACCACAGTCTACCTTGTCACTGTGAGTATAGTCCCTTCATGTGCGCTGTTCATCATCCTGCAATACACTTGGCTGACGAGGAACACGAGGGATGATGAAGAAGGCTGGGAAAACTTGGAAGAACTTGGCTAAGACGAGGATAACAAGGAGGTTGCGAATCCAAGCTATGGTGATAGCGAAGAAAGGTGCTAGAGTGTTATCCAAGTGGGAGTCACAAGTGGACAGTCTGAGGGACTGTCCGTTCTATTGCTCTAGCTTATATACCTGGGTACATGGTCTGTGTGTACTTTAGGGGAGGCTTACTACTTCCCACAGGTGCTGCGCAATGGAAGGTTCTGGAAGGGTTCTAAGTATATCAACCAATCAGAATAATCGTAGGTATCGTACGACTGCTCCGCAGTCGATTGCGCAAGATTGCGCCATAGTGGTGTGACTGCTCTGCAGTCCAATAGGATTAATCCAAAGAGTGGTACGACTTTCAGTTGTCAGGTGACTTGATAAACATAGGATAATCACGTGACTGTCGGAGTACGAATTTGGAACTCCGACTTCGGATTTCCCTTTTTAGGAAATTGATTACGTAAGACCGGGCTGGTGCGGACCGGTCTTAGATGCTCGAGTCACGACCCAAGTTTACAGGTTTGTGACAATGGCCACGGAACTAGCCATCGCAGCTAATCAAAACACCGTCGTAGAAGCCCTTCCAGAACCATACCAACGCTTAGCAAAAATCTTCAGTGAAGAAGCATCCCATCGATTCCCGCCATCAAGACCTTGGGACCATGCAATCAACTTCAAACCGGGTACACCCCCCAGCATCGACTGCAAAGTCTACCCAATGTCACAAGATGAAGACGGACAACTACATGAATGGCTAGACGAACAACTCAAGCTAGGCTATATCCGACCCTCAAAGTCACCCTACGCCTCATCATTCTTCTTTATCAAGAAAAAAGATGGAAAATTGAGACCGTTGCAAGACTATAGGCGAATCAACGCCTGCACGGTGCGCAACCAGTATCCACTACCTCTCATGGCAGAGCTCATTAACGACCTTGGGAACGGACACATATTCACCAAACTTGACGTCCGCTGGGGATACAACAACATACGGATCAAAGAGGGTGACGAGTATAAAGCCGCATTCAAGACAAAACACGGACTATTTGAACCCCTCGTCATGTACTTTGGGCTCACAAACTCACCGGCAACGTTCCAGAACATGATGAACGACATCTTGGGCGACACAATCCGCGTCTTCGCAGCAATGGGTACAATCATCCGCGTTTACATGGACGACATTGGCATCGCAACACTTGAACACGCAGGACTCCAAGCACACATAGACGCAGTATGCGCAGTACTCCAGGTTGCAATGGACCACGACCTCTACTTCAAACCGTCCAAATGCACCTTCCACCAACCGCGAATGGATTACCTGGGGGTAATCCTTGAAAAGGGGGTAACTCGCATGGACCCCATAAAAATTGCTGGCATACGTGACTGGCCCACACCCACGAAGGTACGCGACGTATGCTCCTTCCTAGGCTTCTGCAATTTTTACCGCCTCTTCATTCGCGGTTTTGCCACACACACATGAGCCCTCAACAAACTTACACGCAAAGATGCGGAATGGACATGGGGCAAAGACGAAGATACAGCCTTCCAAAACCTCAAACGCCTAGTCACCAGCGAACCGGTACTCGCACATCCCATGCTGACGGACCAATTCGAGCTAGAAGTAGACGCGTCCGGATATGCAGTGGGCGCAGTGCTCCTACAAAAGAAACAAGACGGAAAACGCCACCCCATCGGATACTTCTCGGCCACTCTGAATGAAGCAGAACGCAACTACGACATCTACGACTTGGAACTCCTAGCCATTGTCAAAGTGCTGCGACACTGGAGACACTTCCTAGCAGGATCGCCACACAAGGTCAAGATCTTTTCCGACCACCTCAATCTCACACACTGGAAATCACCACAAAAGATAAGTTGTCGCGTAGCTCGAGAAGTTCTAGAACTCATGGAATACGACTTTGAGATCCACCACATCAAAGGGACAAACAACGGCCGCGCAGACGCACTATCACGAAGACCAGACTACAACAGAGGAGAAAAAGACAACGAGGGAGTCATAGTTCTACCAGAAAAGGTATTCGCACGAAGCCTCGCCACACAAAGCCCAGAGGTACACGATCAAGATGAACACGCGATACTCCCTTGGGTAGACCCACACAAACTCAAAAGGATCGACAGAACCTGGTACCGCCAAGACGCACGAGTAATTACCGGAGGACCAGAAGAGATTCGCACCATCATCACGAATCACCACGACCCCCCAGTCTACGGCCACCTGGGAATTAAGCAAATGGCAAAAATTATCGAAAGAAGCTACTGGTGGCCAAATATGACAAAGCACATAACCGAATATGTCCAAGGATGTGCAGAATGTCAATGACACAAGGTCAACAATCGCCCAACGAGGGCTCCACTAGTACCCATCACACCGAAAATCGATGCTAAGCCTTTCGAAACCATTGCACTAGACTTCATCACTAAACTACCGGAATCACAGGGCTATGACTCCATTCTCACCGTAACCGACCACGACTGCACCAAAGCATCGGTCTTCATCCCCTGCAACGAAGAAATATCGGCAGAAGAAACCGCAGCCCTATACATCACCCACATGTTTCGGAGATTTGGATTACCAGCAAAAATCATCAGTGACCGCGACCCACGCTTCGCATCAAAATTCACACAAGAACTTTGCCGAATTCTCGGCATCTACCAGAACATCTCCACAGCATATCACCCCCGAACGGACGGACAATCAGAACGCACCAATCAATGGCTAGAACAATACCTCCGGTTCTGGACCAATGAGCGTCAAGATAACTGGCCGCAATTCCTACCCATGGCAGAATTCGCGCACAATAACTGGCCCCACGAAGCCACAAGGAAGTCTCCATTTTCGCTCATGATGGGATACGACCCCCGCGCTGATTGGATCGATAAGCCATCACCCATCCCACAAGTACTCACGAGACTCCAACAATTCTGGGACGCACGGAAAGAAGCCCAAAACCTTATCCAAAAGGCACAAACCCTATGGATCAAACACCGAAACACACCCAAGTATCAAGTAGGGGATCAAGTATGGCTAGAAGGACGACACCTCCGAACCAATCAACCAACGGCCAAACTCGCGGCGAGACACCACGGCCCGTTCTGAATCACACGAATTCTGTCACCGGTCAATTATCAACTCGAACTTCCCATGCAGTGGAGTATTCACCCCGTGTTTCACATCGATTTACTCACGCCTTATCGAGAAACGCCCATGCACAGGGAAAATTTCCAGCGCCCACCACCGAATTTAGTAGATGGAGAAGAGGAGTATGAGGTGGAGCGTATTCTAGACTCGAGACGCTTCAGCCGGAACAAGAGACTGCAATACCTCATGAAATGGAAAGGGTACCCAGACTCAGAGAACCAGTGGGTTAACAAAAATGACGTATTCGCTGACGAAGCCCTAGCGGAGTACAAGCGGAGTACAAAGGCAAGGAAGGTACTTATAAGAAGAGGGCGAATCACAACACAACCCCCATCTCCTCACACTGGACTCCCCAATTACTCAGAAATGTCTTTTCCCGCTTCCTCCTCTCCCTCCTCTCTCGCTGCCCGCCTTGTTGACAGCCTCACCCACGAAGAGCTCCGGGCGGCCCTCAACAACGCGCAATCCATCATCGATGTCGAAGACCCAGACCAGCCTGCCACGTACTGGCTCCTTAACTCCAACGGCGACCACCTCAACATGGCACCATACACCGAGGCCGAAGTTACTCGGCTTCGTACAGCCGTTGGACTCTTTGCGAGTCCCCCACTTCGACCTGACCCAGTACGGGTCGAAGTCAAGCAAGAAGAAGAAGCCCGCGACGTTGAGGTGGCAGGACTGGATGAAGGTACTGGACTGGAAAGAGTCGGCGGGGGACTGGAAGCGGCGGCAACTGGCAGTGGCGGCAGCCAGGCGAGCCGTTATCTATCACCGATGCCGCCAACACACCGAGATGCTGAGAGGGCAGCATACGAGGCAGTAGAAGGGATGTTGAAGGAATGGTACCCAGTTGAGCAGCCATACCTAATCACCGCAACTGACTCTGACGACCCCTGGGAAACGCCGTACGCATGCGACTTGTAACGCCACCACAGGGGCGTTAAGTACGACGTGTACTTCGATAAGTCAACGGGATCGGTTAGGCGCGAACCGGTTAAGGTTCAGTTCGATGATGAACAAGTATCACTTGGTCTCCCAGGGACACAAGGATATTAGCGGAAGTTCAAGGCTCAAGCGAAAAGGCGAGCGAAGAGGGACTCAAGCGCAAGGGCGAGTCAAAGTCGTTCGTGAGGCAAAGACGATTGTGGTATTACACAAGAAGTCAAGTCTACCGTACAAGCTAGGTAGGGCGTGACTTATATACTAGTACAGGGTGTTTGTAGAGTACAAACACATGACGCGATCCTAGGGTACTGGCCCTAGCGAGCTAATAAGGTAGTGTGAAGGGGAAGTCCGTAAAGAGTACAAGGGAATCCCGTGGGGGCACGCGGGGCTCCAATGACGTCAGCGGGTCTTAAGAGTAACGAATCCGGCTTCCCTACAGTCATGGGGTGGGTGCGAAACAAGGGTCGGAGCATGAGTCGAAGTGGGTTATGGGTAAAAGTACACGCGAACACAGGGTCAGGTAGACAAGGCATATCGTACAGTAATGCGGAAATCGTAACACGACTCCACCGGCCGCCCCATATACCGCGGCGGCGTAGTAGTCGACACTCAAGACGCCACCCTGCCCACCGTTCGCCTCCGATACCTAGGAGGCTCATCACGAACCGCCCCACACGGGTACAAACACAATCGGGGGGAGGACTTCGTCCACTACCCCTTCACCGACGCCCAGGGGGTGACGCGCCAGGCCACCTATGTCCAAGTCATTGCTGGACCAGACCCCCTGGTCCTTGGTCTCGTGGACGACAGCGACAAGGTATACAGTCGCCCCCTATACGCCGAACCCCATGTCCGAGAGGCAGGCAAACCCCATTACGCCCCCGAAGACCTGTATGCCCTTGTCGGAGGGCACAGCAACCAACACCGGGTAGACCGAGCCATCAACGAGTTGAAGGATGTAGGGTTGAAGGCGGAGGTAGTCCGCTTCCGGGCCTACAAGCACGAGGTGGAAAGGATGGAGCAGCACCTCCACACCTTAGCCCAGGCGCTCGGAGGGGTACAGGCGGAGTTAGCCTGGTGCAAGTTCCGGTTGGAGATGGCAAATACCCTAGATCGGATTACGGAGAGGCAGGAGGCATGGGTCGGAGGGATAGGCCCCACTCGGCACCGTGGTCGTCACGGCTGAAAAGGGGGTGATGTCACGGTACACGAGAAACGGACTCTTACTATACAGATATGACCCCTTAGTAAGTAGTAATGTGTCATGGACTTAACGCATCAGTCAGCAGTCGTAGTATCACATGTTAGATACTATGACTCATTCCTAGTAGTAGCTGTAGTAGGGTTCGAGCTACTTACGCTACTAGTCATCTCGGGTTCAAGAGGAGCTTTAAAGCGTCCTCTCACATGTATAAATAGTGGCTCGACAAGACCAAGATAAGCCATCTTGGTCTTCTTCAATCACCACTTTCCCTTCGTCTCTCTCACGCGTGATTCGCTTGCCTCCTCGCGCAAGTCGTCTTTATCCATTGGATTACCTAGTGGCACGACCTGCCCTAGTGTACAATCAGATCACGTGCTTGACAAAGCGCTGTGTATCTCGTGGTCGAGTCACGTGACTCTCGAAGAATATCTCGCTAAGTCGTAAACGCCCTCTCGCAGTCCAAGTCGGACTAACGCCCGTGGTGGCGTTACAACTGAGGGCGGTCGTCTGGGTCGATGTAGGCAGGCGACATGGGGGAGATCCGACGAATGAGGCACACATTGTACTGATGGGTACGACTGCCACACCATTGACACGGCTGCTTGGCCCTCCGTTGAGGACACTGTGCAATCAGGTGGTCCATCGATTTGCACTGGAAACACTTGCGAGGGCGCCTACTGCTCTCGCCCTGAAGGTGCGGCATCTCGCAAGGTCCTCCGGTGCACGGGGGAATGGGAATGGAGTCAGGAGTGGGGCGTGGGTGTAGAAATTTGGCCTGGAGTTTGTCGTACTTCTTGGATATCAGCGGTATTGCGCGGGCATACTGCAACCGCTTCCGCACACTCGTGAGATCCATGTCCATATGGAAGCGATCGCGCACAAGGTCCGTCTCCATCCATCGAAGCTCGGACTCGCACGTGGTGATCGCATCCTTCCACAGTAAGCAATCCCGGAGACGTGCCACGTCTGCGTGAAGATGGACGTCGCGTAACTCCGTCAGGACTTCATTGACGCATATGGCTTGTGGGTCATGCGGATGGAACATCGCGAGCTGTTGGTTGGTGATATGCCGAGGCAGTTGCCCCTCATACATCCCTTGCAAGTAGACTGACTGCACGTAGCATGGGTGTCCCCTCCCCATAGTTCCAACGACTTCCCGGTAGTCTTTTCGATAGTAGATGAAGTGCACGATCTGCTTCGGATACCCGGCCTCTCCGATCTTCAGTGGGAAGTAGAGGTAGGAGAGGTCAGGGTCGTTGCGAAGGAAGGGAAGTCCTGGATCAGTGTCGTCCTCCCCCGTCTCCTCGTTGTCAAGGAATGCATAGGTGGGATCAGGTTCTACGAGGCAGGGTTGTGTGATGGGTGTGGTTACGTGGTCGATGCCAGGCGGGAATGGGGGAAGTGGTACGTGTTCGAGAGGTGGCGGTGGGGTGTGTTGTTGCGGTTCAGGAGGGGTAGGGACGATGGGGACGTGTACTGTGATGGGAGTGTCAACAGGTGGGGCGGTGAGGGTGAGTAGCGAGGTGGCTGCCTCTTCCTGCGCGAGGCGATCAAGTGTGGGAGCAGTTAATGACAAGATAGGGGGGTCTGGGCTAGGGACTACAGAGTACGGCATACAACCCTCTGGCTGTGAGGGGACACCCTGGTCCTGGGAAGGCATGGTTAGTTGTTCGAGTATAAGTTGCGCTGGTGGGTGCAAGGGGATTTTGGATATGATGGGAGTGGATGTCATGGTAGTGGGAGTGGAAGAAGGATACGTTGTTCGGGTTTGTGGGGGTGTCTTTTTATATCTTTCGTCCAGCCCCTTCGGCGGTAGGATTATGCCAATAGAAGTTGGCGATAAGGTCAGGTGCGTGTCGAACATTCTCGAGTGGTTCCCATGAACTATCGCTCACGGGGAATCCCTTCCATTGGACCAGGAACTGGAGCTTACACCCTCGGCCAGAGAACCTTGATCCGAGGATTTGCTCCACTTCAAATTCTTCTTCTCCATCAATAAGGTCAGGGGGGGGTCGCGTGAAGTTCGCCCCATGTAGTTCTGTCTCCTTATATGGAGTGAGGAGGTTGGCATGGAACACGGGGTGGATCTTCCATGACTTCAGGAGTTCTAGCTCGTAGGATACTGCTGAAAGGGCCTTCTTGATGCGGAACGGCCTGTGGCGTTTAGGAGCTAGTTTGGCTGTGGGGTAGAACATTTTGAGGTTCGTTCCTTCTAACCACACTTGCGCCCCTTCTTGGTAGGGGATAAAGCAGGTGCGCCCTCACTTGGCCATAAGTTCCTGGGCATGCTTGATACAATCTTGTGCATGTTGTCAGAAGTTGCCCATGTCTTCCAAGCGTTGGTCAACTGACGGGGAGGTCGTGGGTTTCGAGACCCAATTGGTGCGTGGTTCCCACCCCATAATGAGTGAGAAAGGGGAGTGTTTTGTCGTTGCATTGGGCCACGTGTTGTGTGCGAACTGTGCCACGGGGAGGGCCTCTGCCCAGTTATCCTGCTGCACGTTACTCCAATGGTGTAAGGACTGTTCCAGCCACTGGTTGGTTCGTTCTGACTGCCCATCTGTTTGAGGATGATACACTGATGAGATATTCTGCCTAATCCCAAGAACTCGGCAGAGTTGTGTCATAAATGCTGATGTAAATCGGGGGTCTCGATCGGTGATCAATTTTCGGGGTATACCGTAGTGGGGGTAGATGTGGCGAAGGTATAGCCTAGCTACACCCTCCGCTGTGATTGTTTCGTTACACGGGATGAAGATGGCTGCTTTGGAGCAGTCGTGGTCGGTAATGGTGAGGATTGAGTCATATCCTTGTGACAATGGTAGCTTCGTAATGAAGTCCATGGCTACGACTTCGAATGGCTCTGCATCGGGGTCAGTTGTGATGGGGAGGAGGTGTGGTTTTTGCTGGTGGGGGTTGATTTTGTTGGCTTGGCATGTGGCGCAACCCTTGACATATTCTTCGACGTCTTTGCGCATATTGGGCCACCAATAGTCTCGTCGTAGGAGTTCGTAAGTATTTGTAATTCCAGGGTGTCCCATGGCAGGTGTGTCATGGAAAAAGGTGATTACCCCCCGCTTAAGTTCATTGTCCCCGACAACGACAAGGGCCTCTCCCTTCCACCATAGCCCTCCAAGCTTTTTCAGGCTGTGCGGTTCGACCCATCGCAGTACTTGTGATTCGTCTAGGTTCTGTGCAATCTGGGTCCAAATGTCCATGTCGTGCATTGACATTTCGGTGGTTCAGATGAAGTGGTCCGCCGGGAGGACAATGACATCGTTGTTGTCTTTATTGTCTGGTGCGTAGTCTGCCCATCGGGATAGGGCATCCGTGCGACCATTTTTTATCCCGGATATGTGTTTCAGTACGAAGTCGTACTCGGACAATTCTAGGAACTCGCGTGCCACTCGCCGACTGATCTTTCATGGCTCTTTCCAGTATTGGAGGTTGGCGTGGTCGGTGTGTATAATGATTTTATGGGGGGAACCAACGAGGTACGTGCACCAGGCGCGCAGAGCTTTGACTACTGCAAGTAGTTCTCTGTCATAGATGTCGTAGTTTCGCTTGGCCTGAGATAACGATTCTGAGTGGAATGCTACTGGATGGAGTTTCTGATCGCTCCCTAGTTGGTTAAGTACCGCGCCAATTGCGACGTTGGATGCGTCTACCTCCATTTCAAATGGCTTTGTCAGGTCAGGGGAGAGGAGGACCAGTTCTTGGCATATTTGGTCCTTGATGCGTTTGAACGCACGTTGTTGTTCTGCTCCCCACTGCCACGGAGTGTCCTTTTTGGTGAGATCATGGAGGGGGTGTGCAAGCGATGAGAAGCCTTTGATGAATCGGCGGTAAAAGTTGCAGAAACCGATGAAAGCACGTACTTCCTTGAGGTTTTTTGGGGGTTGCCATTTGCGAATCCCTCGTACTTTTACGGGGTCCATTCGTAGCTTCCCATGTCCAATAATAAGCCCCAGGTACTCTGTCTTGCGCACTTCAAATTCGCACTTTTCCGGTTTAATATAAAGGTCACTCTCTTTGCAGATGGTCAGGACCTGGTGGACCCGTTTGCAATGACGTGCGAGGTCGTCGATGGTCATGATGAGGATGTCGTCCATGTATACGATTACTTCGTTTGTCAGTACTGGCCCTCGGAATGTGAAGTCCATCATCGCTTGGAATATCGCAGGGGAGTTTGTGAGTCCAAAGTACATTACGAGCGGCTCGAAGGCTCCCTTGTTTGTCTTGAAGGCAGCTTTCCACTCGTCCCCTTCGTCTACGCGAATGTTATTATATCCCCAGCGGATGTCCAATTTTGTGAAGAGTTGCGCATCACAGATCTTATCAATGAGTTCGGGAATGAGCGGCAGTGGGTAATGATTACGGATGGTAACTTCATTCAGTCGTCGATAATCCTGTACGGGTCTGAGTTTCCCATCTTTCTTTTTTATGAAGAAGAATGGTGAGACGTATGGGGATTTCGATGGTCGGATATATCCCCTTTCTAGTTGCTCGGCTAGGAACACGTCAAGGGCTTTGTCCTCCTCTTGTGTTAGTGGATACACTTTGCAGTCCATGGTTGCGGGTGCGTTAGGTACTAAGTCGATGGCATGGTCCCATGGTCGTTTTGGCGGAAAACGATGCGATGCTTCCTTGTCGAACACCTTGCGATACCGCCTATATTCTGGTGGGACCATTTCTTCGAAGGTTCGCACCTCCCGTTTGGCTGCTTCTTGTTGTGCTAGTTCTGACGCCATTGTGGTTTTTCGCAGCAATGCCACACATGGTTCCTGTTCATCGTCCGTGATTTGCTCCCATGCCTCCTCATCGAGTTGATACATCTCCAACGCCCATATGGATGCTTCTACAGGCGTGGCTTCGTCCAATGACTGGAGGCTGGATATGACCACCGGTTGGAACTTCTCGTCCACCGTCGCTTTGCCCCACTTCACAAGTGGTTCGAACGCTGAGAACCACGGGTATCCTAGTATAACTTCGTCCCTTCCCAGGTTCGTTACTAAGAAGCGAAGCGTCTTGGTGTCGTTCCCCGTGCGGACGTTCAGGTTGGTGTATTGGGTGATCACCCCGTCTTGGTTGTGTGTCCCATCCACATTCCAGATGCGTATTGGTTGTGTGATGTCTCGTGTTCCGATCTGCAGCCGCTTTAGGAGTGAGGCGCAGATGAAATTGTCCGTTGCTCCTGAGTCTAGGAGTACTTGTCGTTCGGCCGTTGCGTGTGCAGATTTAAAAAGGACTGGGATTCGCATGGATCGATATCTGCTATGGTACACGTTTACATTGAGTGCTCTAGCCCAGGCCGTCGGGTTCAAGCGTCGAGAAAATCCTCTTTCACAAACAGCTTCTCCACCATGAGGTCTCACACCTCTTGGGACTGTGCTTTCATTGCAGCGATCTGTGCTTCAGCCTGCTCTTCCGTCAAAAGTACGCGGTTAGATTGTATGGCGACTGTAGTGACAGCGGGAGTTGATACAGTTGGGGGAGCGGGGAAGGAAGCCAGTTGGGTGGTCGTGGAGGAAGTAGCAATTCGAGCGCTCTTTTGTGGGCAGTTACGTGAGATGTGCCCCGCAGTGCGGCATCTAAAACAGTGCCCCTCCTTTTGGAGTTGGATTCAGTCAGCGTCAGTGAGAGCCACGGAGGCTCGGGCGCGTCCAACATCCATGGCGTTCGGATCGTGGTTCTTGTTGAGGGCTTGTACCCACTGGTCACAGTTATGCCCTCCTTTCTTTTGGCGTGGGGTTCGGTTCTTGCCGAGTCGGTCCTTCAGAACCAGGTATTCAGCCTGCTGTAATCAAGCAGCTCGCTTCCAATCTTCCCATGTAACAGGGTGTTGGAAGTGAATGGTGTTAATTACTAACTGGTTTGGAAGTCCATCTTGGAATAACTCCAATGTTGTGGCTTCGTCCGGGCCATACCCAGCTTTCGTGGTCAGGTTGTCAAACTGGGCGATGTAGGAGTCGATGTCTTCTCCTTTCATCGCTAGGGTCTGTAAGGCTTTGCAGGCCTTTGTTTGTTCCACGGTATCAGTGTATGCCTGAAGGAACCGGGTTTCCACCTCGTTCCAGAGGTTGTTTTGGGTTCATAGGACCCCCGCTGCCAGTTGGTCATCGAGCCATCTCATCTGTTCGTCAACCCAATCGTCGACGAGCGGCCCCCGGATGTAAGAGAGGAAGGCCATGGCTCGTTGTCCTGGTACCGCGAGTAGGTCTACTGTTGGATTCATACCGCAATATAGTTTGAAGGCGCATAAGAATGCCTTGCTCTTCTCCCGGTTTCCATCGAATTCAGGTGGGGGGTTTCCTCCTAGGTGGCCGTTGCCTCCAGGGGCTGGTGCAGGTCCTCCGGCCGGTGCCGGTCCGCCGCCGCTGCCACCGCCACTGCCACCGCCACTGCCACCACTGACGGGGGTTCCTCCGGCAGGTGCTCCACTTCTGCTAGGTACTCCTCCTCTGCTTGTGAGGGTGGTGCTTGCGGATGCTTGTCCTTGTTGGGCCATTGCATAAGACGGAAATGCTGATGCGGGTTGGTTGGTTGTTGGTACTGACACACTTGGGGATGGGGTGTCAGAGGGATCGACGTTAATGCCTGAAGGATTGGAAGATCCTAGAGGTCCAGTGTTTAGGGTGAGGGGTACCGGTCCTGTAGTGTACCATGCTCCTTCAGTTGGGGAATATTCAATAAAGGCCCAGAGACGTCTGTCGTCGAGGTAGTGGATTTGTTGGTATGATCATGTCGAGGGGTCAAAGACGAAGTACCCTTCGACTCCATTGTGTTCTGCCCAGACTGCGGTTCCTTTAACTCTGTCTGATAGTTCGTCGGAACTGAGGCAGTCGATGTATTCGGGCCTAAACTTGGTTCGACTGCAACTGGATGTTGCCACTGTGAGAGACTTGACTTAATGTAACGCCACCACAGGGGCGTTAAGTACGACATGTACTTCAGCAAGTCAATGGGATTGGATAGGCGTGAGTCAATTAGGACTCAGTTCGGTGGTGAACAAGTATCACTTGGTCTCCCAGGGACACAAGGATAATAGCGGGAATCAAGGCTCAAGTGAAAGGGCGAGCAAAAGCGAGGACTCAAGCGAAGGGGCGAGTCAAAGTCGGTTTGTGAGACAAAGGCAATGTGGTTTTACACAAGAAGTCAAGTCTACCGTACAAGCTAGGTAGGGTGTGACTTATATACTAGTACAGGGTGTTTGTAAAGTACAAACACATGGCACGATCCTGAGGTACTGGCCTCAGTGAGCTAATAAGGAATCATGAAGGGAAAGTCTGTAAGAAGTACAAGGGAACTCCGCGGGGGCACGCGGGGCTCAAATGACGTCAGCGGGTCCTAGAAGTCATAGGTCTGGCCTCTCCACAGTCATGGGGTTGGTACGAGATAAGGGTCGGGGAGTGGATCGGAACAGGTCATGGATAAAGGTACATGCGAACACAAGGCAAGGTGAGAAGGCAAAAAGAACATATCGTATAGTAGGGCGAAAATCGTAACATTGCCCAAGACGAAGCAGCTGCCTTACTACTCACACTCACCGCCCTGGCTGTTGACACCCCTGTCACCATACATGTCCCTGCTATTCCCACTCCTCCAGAACCACAGTTGTCCACACCTCCACCACCCCTTGAACGCACGCCCACTCCCCAGTTCCCCCTAGGACTCAATCACATACCAACACCCCCCTCTCACCTGCGTTGTGTAGAACCCGACCCTACTCTTGCCACCCTTGATGACAATGACAAAGAAGGTGATATGGAAGACCCAGGACTCCCCTTCCTCCGCAACGACCCTGACATCATCTACCTATACTTCCCCATGAAGATCGGAGAAGCCAGGTACCCCAAAAGAATTGCCCAGTTCATCTATTACCGGAAGAGCTATCAAGAGGTCGTCGGTACTATGGGCAAAGGGCACCCTTGCTATGTGCAGTTGGTGTACCTGAAGGATGTATACACGGGCCAGCTTGCCCAACACGTCATGGATCATCAGCTCGCTATGTTCCACCCTCACGATCCCTGCACTATATGCCTTAATGAAGTCTTGATGGAGCTTCGTGATGTCTGCCTCCACACTGATGTGTCTCATCTTCAAGAGTGTCTGCTACGATGAGATGCCATCACCACACATCAGTTGGAGCTTCGCCGGATGGAAACCGAGCTTATGTGGGATCACTTCCACATGGACATGGATCTCGCAAGTGTGCAGAAGCGGCTACAGTACGTGCAAGCCATACCCCTTATCTCAGAAAAGTACAATGAGCTTCAGGCTAAGTTCTTACGCCCGCATCCCACTCCTGAGGCCATCCCCATTCCCCCACACACTGGAGGGCCCTGCGAGATGCCACGCCTGCAGGGGGAAGGCAGTAGGAGAATCCACAAGTGTTTCCAGTGCAAATCCACTGACCACCTGATTGCGCAATGCCCACAGCAGAGGGCCAAGCAGCTGTGTCAGTGGTGTGGAAGCCACACTCATTGTGATGAACACTCAATCAGAGTGTTTGTGCAGGACACTTGGCTGACAAGGAGCGGGATGAGGAAGAAGATGAGAGAAACTTGGTATAACTTGGTGAGGACAAGGATAACAAGGAGGTCGCAAATCCAAGCTATGGTGATAGCGAAGAAAGGCACTGGGGGTCATCCAAGTGGGAGTCACAAGTGGACAGTCTGAGGGACTGTCCGTTCTATTGCACTAGCTTATATACCCAGAGGGATGGTTTGTGCATAAGTTTAGGGCAGGCTTAAGGTCTGCCCACAGGTGCTGCGGAATACTGCAGAATGGAACATTCCAGTAACATCTAAGTATAGTGTCCAATGAGAAAACTAGGATAGTGTTGTACAACTGCTCCACAGTCGATGACGCCATGTGATGTGACTGCTCCGCAGTCCAATCAGATAAATCCAAGGAATGGTACGACTCTCAGTTGTCAGATGACTTGATAAACAATGGGAGATCATGTGACACATCACGTGATCGTCAGAGTACGAAATTCGAACTCCGATTCCGGATTTCCCCTTTAGGAAGGTGATTATGTAAGACTGGGCCAGTGCGGACCAGTCTTAGATGCCCGAGTCACAACCCAAGTTTACAGGTTCGTGACACTCATCAGTACAATGTGTGTGTTACGTTTCGGATTAATCGGCGCCTCGGGCCGGGAAGTGGACACTGACGCGTCGACTATGACATCGCCGTCAGCAGGATATCGTCATGGACTTGTAGGATCAGTCAGCCGGGTAAGCTCCGGCACATGTGATTGTACGATAACGGATCGGATCTCGGAATGGCTCGTAGTGACTCACAACTAGGATAGCTGTACTAGGGTTCACGGTACTTACGCTATTGGCTAGTTAGTATCCAAGCGGCGCTTCAAAGCCCGCGCGTAACTGTATAAGTAGATTAGTGCAAAGACCAAGAACGGCATCTTGGTCTTCTTCCAATACCACTATCTTCTACTCGTCTTTACTAAGAGGCTCTCCCCCTCTTAAGTGAGTGTCCGGCATATCCCCTTAGACCAGGGATCCCCGTGACTTACCCTTTGCCTGTCCCTTCGCGGATCAGTGGACTTCCCCGCCGACATCGCAGCATATCAAGTCTTCCTCTATCGCAACGATCGCGTAGCTGCTCCTTATCATACCTTCTATATCCTCGACAGTGCCACTTGGGCCAACGCCAAGTACATCGATCGGATCCCATCAGGAGTCCCTCAGCTCGAAGACCTCCACGCATACTTCGGACGCGACGAAAGCCTTCAACCTCATCCCGCCTTCTACGCAAGCACTTTCGCCAACCGCAACTATCGACTTCTTAGGATCGCCACTAGACAAGAGGCCTAAGTCAGGCAGACGTCCGTGGTAGACGTTACATTAAGACCAAGATCCCACCGTGGCCAATCCTACAACCAAAGAACTTTGGGTCCCATTCAGACCCTACTACATCGACAGGAGAGGAGATCGCAACGTCCCAAAAAGATACTTGGGATCCGCATTTTGGAAAGACGACGCAGAGACACCAGGCTACGTCACTTACTATTTCGATCGGCAGAACAACTCGCAACTTATCCCGGTAGAATTCAACTTCGACAACCATTGTTGGGTAGAAGTTCGTTGGGACGCCGGAAGGGAGAAACTCCAAGCCACCAGACCAGCAAGCTCAATCCTCAACCTAGACATCAAACAATCAGAAGTCGTCACCAGAGACCAGTGGGGAACAATCGACGGAGAAGACGAAGAACCCATTAGATCCCCAACACCTAAAACACCCGCACCATCGCCATCAATCAAAAGCAACCCAGAAGAAATCGTCATCAGAGACGAACAAGAGGAGGAACAACTAAAACAAATCGCTGAGTTAATTCCCACTGATATGTCAACAACCATCCCAACCATGGCCGCAGCACGAACGGCCCTACTAGGCAAAGGCACCGAATACCAACCACTCCCCGGAGGACCACCCGACGGAGGAGGAGGAGGACCACCAGGAGGAAACCCAGACGACAACCCACAAGACGACCAAACAGGCATACCAACGTTCACAATGCCCGACACTGATAAGTTCATTGGGAAGGAACCCAAAATCTTCACTGGAAATCGCGACGAAGCAGAAGCCTTCCTCGCCCAATGGAATCGGTTCGCAGGGGTCAATGCCGCTAACAAAAGCCTCAAAGTCCCCTACATCAAAGCGATGATGTTCCTCACCTATGTCCAGGGACCACTCGTCGACGAATGGGCAACAGAAACAGCCAAATGGCTCGACGCCCAAGCCAACAGGAACGACCCATGGCTTTGGGCAGGAGTGGAGCTCGCATTTAAAGGACAGTTTCGCGACAACCTAGAAAAAGATCGCGCAAGGGTAGAACTCGACAAAGGGTTTAGGATGATGAATGAGGACATTGACAGCTACGTCACTAAATTCGAAAAGCTGGTTCGACAGGCTGACTACCGGCTGGACGAACCACTCGTCCTCGACAAGTTCACCAGGGGCGTTCCTCTCAAACTATACCAAAACGCCTACCAATTCCACAACCCGCGTAGCTACTCCCAATGGAAAAGCGCGCTCATCGAACAACAGAAGAGGTACCTTCACATAAAAGCCAGGGAAACCGGCTTTGGAAGGCAACCACAAACTGCACAACGACCTCGCCCGAATCAGCCACTCCGGTTCCAACCTCCGCAACGACAAGGAAACCAACAAGGGTGGCAGCAATATCGCAACCACCCGGACGCAATGGATACCACACCCGGAAGAATCAGGGCGAGAGTCGCGGAAATAGGCGATGTCAACAGAAATCACCCAGAAGATCCCAGAGATTGGGTCCCGGGAGGAAGACCCCCATTCCCACCAAGAGGTGGATTCATGCAACGTCGGGGAGGAGGACGAGGAGTCCTGAATATAAGGGACGTAACCTGCTACAACTGTAACCAGAAGGGACACTTCTCACGAGACTGCAATCAGCCACGAAGGGCGCGAGGAAGAAGCGCATACATCGAAGAAGTCCCTACCGCACCACAAAGCGTAGCGGAGGAACCCCTCATCGACCTGGACGAACCAGTCCAAGGCAACAGAGGCACCGCCAGCTCTCAAGTGGGTGACCTGCTGACTCAAGTCGTAGCGCTACCGGAGGAACAGAGGGGAATGTTTATGAGGGAAATGATGGGGAGACAGGATTTTCCGAACGCCTGAACCCAACGGCCTGGGTGAGGGCTTTAAATTGTAACTCAACATTTATCACGCACTATCGATCTATGCACGTTCCAGTTTCGATTCGCACGAGTTACTTCATGGCCGACAAAAGAGCACTAGTGGACTCCGGAGCCACACACAACTTCATACACCCAGACTTCGTCAGAAGAATGCACCTGGGAACCAAGGAACTACCAAATCCGCGCAACATATGGAACATTGACGGAACGCACAACAAAGGGGGAAAAATCACCCATTATGTTGATCTAAACATACAAACTGATGGGAAACTCAAAACCATTCAGTTCCTAATCACCAACGTAGGAGGAGAAGACATCATCCTCGGCTACCCCTGGTTAGCAACATTCCAACCACAAATACAATGGGCCTCTGCCACGATGGATACGAAACAATACCCCATCATCATACGAACCACCAATCCCAATAAACCACCAACCCAAGCTACAGTCCAAGCAGAACTTCGAAGCATCATCACAAAAATGCAGGATGATGAACGAATGAAAGCTTTCGAAGAGCTAGAAGAGACAGTCCCGATACACCTACGAACGACAGCAACCGACCTGGCAATAGCGGCACACGAAACGACGGAAAAGAAGGAACTCCCGGAAGAATACAGAAGACACGCAAAGGTATTCAGCGAGGAGGAATCCCATCGATTCCCACCGTCTAGACCCTGGGATCACGCCATCGACCTTAAGCCAAACGCCCCAGACCACATCAACTGCAAAGTCTACCCACTCAATCAAACGGAAGACAAAGCGCTGGAGGAGTTCCTGGACGAACAACTGGCAAAAGGATACATCAGACCATCCAAATCACAGTACGCAGCCCCTTTCTTCTTCGTCAAAAAGAAGGACGGAAAACTACGCCCGGTGCAGGACTACAGAGAACTCAACACATGGACCATACGCAATCAGTACCCTCTCCCACTCATACCCCAGCTAATCGCAGATCTCAGCGGGGGATGGATATTTTCGAAATTCGACGTCCGATGGGGATATACCAACATCAGAATCAAACCGGGCGACGAGCACAAAGCAGCGTTCAAGACCAAACGAGGATTCTTCGAACCTTTGGTAATGTATTTCGGAATGACAAACGCACCGGCAACTTTCCAAGCCATGATGAACTGGATCTTCGCCCCTCTTATTGAATACCACGAAAAGAAAGGAACTATCATTCGTGTATACATGGACGACATCGGCGTAGCCACGGCCACAACAAGGGAAGCACACACGGAAGCTATCCACGACATCCTAGACCTACTGGAGCAAAACGACCTCTACCTCAAGCTAGACAAATGCACATTCCACTCAGACACCCTCGATTACCTGGGGGTAATCATTAAGAAGGGGGTGATTCGCATGGACCCTGTCAAAATCTCTGGAATCCGCGAATGGCCAGTCCCCAAAAACGTCAAACAGGTACGATCATTCCTAGGATTTTGCAACTTTTACCGCGCTTTCATTCGGGGATTCGCCAATCACGCACGACCACTTAACAAACTCACACGCAAAGACACGGAATGGCAATGGGGAACAGAACAACAGGCAGCGTTCGACAAACTCAAAACCCTAGTAACGGAAGAACCGGTGCTCAAACACCCGGAACTGGACAAACCCTTCGAACTGGAAGTCGACGCCTCGGGATATGCGGTAGGGGCAGTACTGCTCCAACGCGATAAAGACAACAAACGACACCCAATCGCCTACTACTCCAACACCCTCAACGCAGCAGAAAGGAATTACGACATCTACGACCTGGAACTGTTAGCCATCGTCAAAGCCCTGAGGAACTGGAGGCCATACCTCGCTGGATCACCCCACAAGATCAAAGTATTCTCAGACCACATGAACTTGCAGTACTGGAGATCCCCACAAAAGATTAGTAGACGGGTAGCAAGGGAAGTGCTAGAACTCTCCGAATACGACATAGAGATTCACCACATCAAGGGAACGGCGAATGGAAGAGCAGACGCCCTGTCAAGGAGACCCGACTACGACCAAGGAGAGCACGACAACGAGCAAGTCACAGTACTCCCGGATCACATATTCGTCAGAGCTGCAACAATCGACACAACGGACAACCCAACACGCCTAAGCGCAACAATCCCGGTGGAAGAAATGCAGCCCACATACCCAGTATACACCCAGGACAACGACATTGCCATGAAATGGGTAGACCCGCACAAACTCAAACGCATTGAAGGCACCTGGTACAAGGAAGGGCGAAGGGTAGTCACAGGTGACGCTCACGAACGGAAGCGTATTATACAGGCCCACCACGACACGCTTGCATACGGACACCCAGGAATCAACCGAACCATCAAACTGATCGAAAGATACTATTGGTGGCCAGGACTCCGGCAAGAAGCACAGGATTACGTCAAAGGATGCGCCGACTGTCAACGAATCAAAGTCAACAATAGACCAACACGCGCATCACTACAACCAATATTCCCAAAACCGGAAGCAACCCCGTTCGAAGTCATAGCCCTAGATTTCATCACCAAACTACCCCAATCAAACGGCTGTGACTCCATACTGACAGTAACAGACCACGACTGTTCTAAAGCGGCAGTATTTATCCCGTGCCTAGAAGAAATAAGCGCAGAAGGAACTGCGGCCCTGTACGTGACACATGTTTTCCCCAGATTCGGACTGCCAGCGCGCATTATCAGCGATCGGGACCCCAGATTCGCATCAAAGTTCACCCGCGAACTATGCCGAATACTCGGCATAGAACAGAACATCTCCACCGCGTATCACCCCAGAACCGACGGCCAATCGGAACGAACCAACCAATGGCTAGAACAATACCTAAGGTTTTGGGTCAACGAACGACAGGACGACTGGACGCAATATCTACCAATGGCGGAATTCACGCATAACAATTGGCCCAACGAATCAACCAAGGAATCTCCGTTCAACGTCCTCATGGGGTATAACCCACGCGCTGATTGGATCGATCGACCATCCCCCATTCCGCAAGTAGCGCTGCGGGCGCAGCAATTCAAAGAGGCTAGAACCCGCGCCCAGGAACTGATGATCAAAGCGCAGCAGGGGTGGATCAAACACAAGGACACCCCAAAATACCAAATCGGGGACCTCGTATGGCTCGAAGGGCGCCACCTACGTACCAACCAGCCAACGGCAAAACTCGCGCCCCGAAGACATGGGCCTTTCCAGATCGTCCAGGTGATGTCCGCAGTCAATTACCGCCTAGAACTTCCCACGCAGTGGAGCATTCACCCAGTGTTCCACACGGACCTCCTTACTCCGTACAAAGAAACTCCCACACATGGGCCAAACTATCAGCGCCCGCCACCGGATCTAATCGATGGAGAAGAGGAATACGAGGTCGAGAAGATTCTAGACTCTCGGCGATTCGGCAGGACAAGGAAGTTGCAGTATTTGGTCAAATGGCGCGGATACCCAGACTCGGACAACCAGTGGGTCTCCAAGGATGACGTATTCGCTGACGAGGCAATTCGGGAATTCAAACGTTTAAACCCCGCCAGAGAAGTACATATAAGCGCAGGGAAATCCCAAGAGACGTCCCCATCCCCTTCACCCACTCTTCTACATACTCATGTCCTCATCCCCAGTCCAAGTGCACTATGTCCTCGACGACCTACTCCCAATCTCAGTACAACCTACCCTCATCATTCAAAACGCGCCACCATCACCCCTGTCGCTTCCCCAGTCCATTCACAACGGAGACAGTCGTCCATCTACCCCCTTACCATCCCTCCTTCCTTCACCAACCTCTACAAGAGTTGGTACAAGAGATCCTTCGCCGACACACATGTCAACGACCGCGGAACCCGATACGGACGAGACTCCGGTTCAAGAGGACCGGGACTTCGACCGATACCTATCAGAGGAACATTGCCCTCTACACCAACACCTCACTTACGGCAACCACCTCACCACCACGCACAACGAAACCCCTCCGTTATGCACCACGGACGGGGAACCAATACGTATGCCGAAAGCTGCTCGACCCAAGGTCCGCATCTACCGTGCGGAGGAACACAGTCCGATTTCCCGACGCCAAGTGGAGACTCCTCCACCCGTCGGCTTTCAATTCAACAGGGGAGTACATTATATCCCTTTCCAGATCCGCGATGCTCAAGACCGGCTGCACCCAGCTCGGTATACGCAGCTCATCCTTACGGCGGACCCTTTCGTCCTCGCCTACAGGAGAGGCAGCGACCAGCAGTACGGCAAGCCGGTGCACGCCGCCCCCAACTACGATTACCCCCGAGACACCGCGTACTGCGACGACGACCTGATCTTTTTGGATCAGCGCAGCATCATGCGGGAATCGGTGGACCGCGCCCTCATGGGCATGAAGGACCTCACGTTGACGGCAGAAGTCCACCGCTATCGCTGTGCCCAGGCGGGGGTGGAAGCGAAGGAGGCCGAACTGGCACGGCTGACAGAGGAGTTGGACAAGATCGCCAGGGTAAGACGCGAGTGCGTGCTGCGCCTCCAACGAGCCAACGCGATCACGCGCATCGAGGCAGAGCGAGACTCCTATCGCCCTGGACTGGAGGCGGGACAGCAGGTTGCGGCGTAGAGGGAGGCGGTGGTACAGCGGGGTCGAGCTGGGGCTCGACCATAAGAAGGGGGTGATGTTACGTTTCGGATTAATCGGCGCCTCGGGCCGGGAAGTGGACACTGACGCGTCGACTATGACATCGCCGTCAGCAGGATATCGTCATGGACTTGTAGGATCAGTCAGCCGGGTAAGCTCCGGCACATGTGATTGTACGATAACGGATCGGATCTCGGAATGGCTCGTAGTGACTCACAACTAGGATAGCTGTACTAGGGTTCACGGTACTTACGCTATTGGCTAGTTAGTATCCAAGCGGCGCTTCAAAGCCCGCGCGTAACTGTATAAGTAGATTAGTGCAAAGACCAAGAACGGCATCTTGGTCTTCTTCCAATACCACTATCTTCTACTCGTCTTTACTAAGAGGCTCTCCCCCTCTTAAGTGAGTGTCCGGCATATCCCCTTAGACCAGGGATCCCCGTGACTTACCCTTTGCCTGTCCCTTCGCGGATCAGTGGACTTCCCCGCCGACATCGCAGCATATCAAGTCTTCCTCTATCGCAACGATCGCGTAGCTGCTCCTTATCATACCTTCTATATCCTCGACAGTGCCACTTGGGCCAACGCCAAGTACATCGATCGGATCCCATCAGGAGTCCCTCAGCTCGAAGACCTCCACGCATACTTCGGACGCGACGAAAGCCTTCAACCTCATCCCGCCTTCTACGCAAGCACTTTCGCCAACCGCAACTATCGACTTCTTAGGATCGCCACTAGACAAGAGGCCTAAGTCAGGCAGACGTCCGTGGTAGACGTTACAGTGTGCCTCATCCGTTGTATCTCCCCCATGTCCCCAGCCTATATAGACCCGGACGATCATCCTTGGTGGTGTGGCAAGTGTCTGCGATATGATGCACAACACACAGAGATTAACTGCCCTCAGTATGAGCAGTGTAGGGAGTGTGGAGAGCAAGGAAGACACATGTTCCTGCACCGTCATACATGTCCACAACCTCCTTCACCAACCCCGGACACCACCCCTGTCGAAGACGACTGGTACTACACCAGTGACTAGTCAAAGTCATGGCGACTTTGAGTCTGACGGGGGGTAATGTTGCGATTTCTGCTTCTTGTGGTGTACACCTTGACTCGTTCTATCACTTACTGTACGATACATGGTTTCTGTGGGCTTCTCATTTGTCACGTGCCCATCCATTTTGCCTCGTTCCACTTGCACCCAACTCCTTTCAACCAGTGGTTTGCACCATCAAAAACCACCATACATTTCCAAGTTGATCTGACGCACATGTGGACCCGTGTGCCCCCATAACTCTCATTATAGTATGTCCCTTTGTACTCAATTCAGCGTGAGGTGTCATTCTGGCGTCATGTGTTTGGCCTAGCCAAACATCCTGTATTAGTATATAAGTCGCACCCTACCTAGCTTGTATGGTAGACTTGACTTCTTGTGTAATACCATATTGTCTTTGCCTCATGAACTGATCTTTGACTCACCATTGTGCTTGAGTCCCTGCCTCTGCTCGCTCTTATGCTTGAGCCCTGACTATCCACTACTATCCTTGTGTCCCTGGGAGGCCAAGTGATACTTGTTCACCACCGAACTGAGTCTTAACCGACTCATGCTCTTCCAATCCTGTTGACTTGTTGAAGCACACGTCGTGCTTAACGCCCCTGTGGTGGTGTTACACAAGCGACCTTAATGAGTCCAGGTTGGCGAGGGAGTGACCACTGTCACACTTGTCTTTGGTTCGCAGAAGATGATATTGAGTGACCGTGTGGGATAGCCTTGATGGCGCTCGATACAGGCACGCACAAGGGGTGAGCAAGACATGGGGAGGAAGTGAGCAAGACAGGGAAAAAGTGAGCAAGAGGGGGAGGAAGTGAGCGTGAGGGAGAAGAGAAGAGCGTGAGTCAACTCACGTTTCTGCCACATCCAAATGACCTTAACATCCAGGTCGGTATGAGTAATTGAGGGAGCGACTACTGTCACACTAGTCCAGGTCCGTGCACATTGAGAGCTTTGGGGTGTCAGAGGGTGAGGAAGTCGGTGAATGCGACTCTGGTAGAGTAGAGGGTTTGATGTTCAATGTCAAATTGCTGCTCCAGACATATATAGCAAAATACTAGTTTTACTCGTCGCAGATAATCTTTGATGCAAGCATAAAGGCAGAAATAAATAACCAATGACCAGATGACCCTTTAGTGGTAGGGAAGTGCGTGTCATTGCAGATAATCTTTGAAGCAAGCATAAAAGCAGAAATAAATGGTCGATGACCAGATGACCCTTTAGCAGTAGAGAAGTGCAATCACTTCATGCATGCAAAACTACCTACATGTCTACTAAACACAAGCCCAAACAGCAAACATGTATATTCAGGAAGTAGGGTAGTGTATTGGTATATAGCTAGCTCTACAGGACTTGTCCAAGTAAGTGTCATTGCAGATAATCTTTGGAGCAAGCATAAAAGCAGAAATAAATAACCAATGACCAGATGACCTTAGAGGTAGGGAAGTGCAACTCGCACAAGTGTACTTCACGCATGCAAAACCAGCAAAAAACAGTGTATTCAGGAAGTAGGTTATAGCTCTAGCTCTAGTGTACTGGTATATAGTAAAGTACTACACTAGCAATTCTCCTGAAAATGAAAGGGTCAATAAATCATTAAATTACTCTATTGTGGGGGTTGGGGGGGTGGGAAATGACCATGGGGCCAGTATACAGGGTAAGTCAAGGGATACGGGGCGTGTGTGTACATCCCGGGAGGGTAAGCATTGGGAATGGGGTACCACGCATGGGGTGTGGTGTCACGATCCAACGATCATGCCATTGATTATCTCTGATAATCAGTTTCTGGAAATATCTCAGATTTGGTTCTCGTGTTTTGGATCTTTCTATTCTGTTTGTTCTTCAGAATTCTTGCTTCTGCTTCTCGTGTTTCAAGTTCTGCTTCCTTTTCTGTCAGAATATTCTGTATGTTTCAGACTCTCACCTTCTGTTCCTGCCAGCTCACAAAATAGGAGAAAACATGGAAAAATAGATTTCTTGTACAGTATTTAAGAGGCTTGTAATACACCCTGTATTCTTCATTCTAGTCTTGTTCAATCCCAGATTCTAACCACTGTCCCTTCCTCTGCTCTGCAGAGTCCCAGTTCTCTTCTTGTGTATCGACACTTCAGATTGCTGACTAAGCTTAGTCATGCGGAATCCACCGGGAGTCTTGACTTACGACAAAGTGGTAGCAGGGGAGCTGCAAGCCCACCGCTTGATCATAAAATGTGGGGGGAGGCAAGGAATGGACGAGGTGGGTGCTGATAGGGCTGGGATGCCCATGTACTGGGGGCCACAATTCGGAGGCTGCAAGGGGGGGTGGTTTACACTGTTGGCAGCAGCTGCAGCGTGGGTGTGTGCTTCAGTGTTCCATGCTGCGGATTGTGCATCAGGTGGAGCATCTCAGCCAGAACTGAGACTGCCACTGTATGGGTCCATAATCTTGATGCATGGTTTCTTGTGGTTGAGACCCCCAATGCACTCTGTTGCTGGGGGTTCTGGAGGTGATGTGGTGGCAGGATGAGGTCTCTTTCGGTATCGCTTTGCCCCCATTTGCTCAGTGGTCTCAGTCCACGTGCCTTGATTGGGTGGTACAGTGTCCTTGTCAGGGAGAGGGCTCTCAGGAGAGCACGTGTTCTGGATGATGGCAGTCAGGTGTGTCTCGACCATTTCAAGACTCTGAACGGTCTCAGGAGATGACACCGTGCCATCACTCAAGAATGCCCTGGAGATGGCAATTACGTTCTCCAGGATTGCAGTGGCACTTGCCTCACTGCACACGTGCACTGAACCTTCCTGAACTGGTTGTGCTTGTGCTGTTTTGGGGACCACCTCCACTTCAATTTGCTGACCACTGTTCCCAAAGAAATGGGCAACGATGGTGACATGTTTACACAGCTCCACCCTGGGCCAGTCTGGACAGTCACAGGACTGTGTGCCAAGCTGAACCAAATACATATGTGATGAATTTGTTACAGATTGTATGCAATACCAAGCATTGCCTAAGTTGCAAATTGACTCGGCGTTAATTTCTGGAGTTTGCTTGAGAATTTCTGTGTGACGCTTGCTGGCCAAATTTAGACCCTCAAACCCTAGCTCCTGGTGAACATGCTGGATCACATATGACGGAAGCATAATCATGACTAATGTGTGAACAAGGTGGTCCACATGTTGATTCCACTTTCCCTCAAGCCACTTTGATTTTAGAATGTGATGATAGCTAGATAGATTTGAGTGATCCTCGCTGATCCTTGGTGCAATAAGACAACTTACACCTCAATAAGCATGTTTGTGTCACCCTCCTGAAAGATCATCTGATGCAGTCTTAATATCCCTGCCCAGAGGGGTACAATGTTCATCCAATTAGTCTTGAGATAATCAACAAAACTTGGGGGGACCACTTCAGCGGGCTGGGTCTGGATCCATTCCCACACAGAATCAAATGTTGATTGATTGGATGTTTTGACCCATTCCTGGATGCATACCCAAAGTTTTGGGAATCCTTCCATGGAGAAGCGCATCTGCATTGCACAGAGCACATGCCACCAACACAATAGTAGTGTGGTCTCTGGGTACATGGTCTTAACCACGTTCATTTGCACCCTGTCATGATCACTCGTCGTGATCTGCAGTGTGATGTCAGGGGAGTTTATTTTTACAAAATGAAGAAAGAATTCTATTGTCACTTCTGTGCTGTTTGACAACAACATCCACATGACAGGAATGCCTGCCAAGCAGAAATGAAGTAAGTGCCTGTAAATGGAAATGCACCACAAAGCATACCATAGCCCCACAAATCCCTCACAACTAGGGTAAAAAGTTGAACTCCTGTGTATTGAGTGGTATTGTGGGTGGCATCAATTGATAAAAAATTGGAGCCAAGTGCACAGAAGCAGTCCCTCTGGTACTCAGTTTGAATGCACAGGACAAAGGAATCTGGTGATAGTCCAGATTCAGGGGGAGGGGGATCCCTCCTGTCCTTCATGATGGCTGCAGAACCACATTGCTGGAGCCTAGCAACCCATAGCCTAACAGAGATCATGTCATTATCATCTAGACGGATCTCATCGTTCTCCACTATCTGACAGAGGCAGCTGATGTCACACATGGTCATGTGGTAATCATGATCTGTCGGCTTGCAGGATTCATGCACATGTTGTAACTAGATGAAAGCTGTTAGCTCAGCAAAAGCTTATTAGTCGTCACTTACTATAGCCTTGGAATCTATGCCTGTGTGAATCATTTCCATTACAAGGTCCTTGACCTTGTCTGACAGTCTAAGGAATCACAGATTCTCATCACTGAGCACGTGATTGTGCTGGCCCTCATACTTGCCAAGAACTGTTGGTGTGTGTGGATACAGTTTGATCGTCAGGCAACATTGGCAGCCAGTCTTGATTGAAGGAATTTTCTGGTCCCATTGGTGGGTCTTTTCACGATCTGGCTTGCTGCCTGAAATTCCCATGAGCACTTGAACACGTGCCGTTCCTGCCAGTGTGGTGAGTCCAATGCTTCGGTTTTACTCACAATAAGCTTTATTGTCTTCTTGTGTTCCTCGGCAGTGAGCCAGGTCAAGAAGTTGTTCTCGTTGGTCCACTCCAATGGCATCCTTCCCTTCTCACAGTCATATGTAATGCTTCCATATGGGGGCAATGTTGTGGGGCATTTGCTGCAGCACACCTTTGCTTCAGACATGAGGTAAGAAGAGCCCCTTTCAGTAATAGAGGGGCCAGTGGGGATGTCAAAAGTAGGCATTGGTGAGGGGCAGGGAAGAGGAATTCTTTGCCCCTTCCTCCCCTCCCACACAACACAAACCAATACACAAATGCAACTGCGTTATTTACATGCTATTTATCTTTATTTTTTCCTATTTTACAATGTATTTTTGTTGTAGTATTTACTCTGCACCAAAAAAACTAAGAATGACAAAAAAGTTCAAAGAAAGCGGAGTTTAAATTTGAGTGGCGCGGAAACGGTGTGAGCGGTCCGGACCGTGAGATCTCTGCGAAAAGTCAAAGACTCAAGCTGACTGGACTGCCGCTGACTTTTTCGTTTTGACTAAGCCGGTCACTGGTCACCGGTGATCATGTGACTGGTGGATGGTAACTCCGTGGCCCGGGCCGGGACACACCAGCACAAGGCTTATCACTCCCCTCACCTCATGACTAAGTGGCGAGAATTTCTGGTCGAACATGCGAAATTCCCGTTCCCTCATCCCGTTGAAAATAAGGCTGCCGGTTCAACCGACATATCCCTCGAGGATGTTGGAAGAGTCGATCCGAAGTGGAGAGCCAAATACGCGGTGCCGGATGAGACTCTAGTTCAGAACCTTTGTCGAACTCTCGACAACATCCTTGAGGACACTATTTTTCCGGATGATATCCGAGCCGATCTCCTATTGAAATTTGGGCGTCATCTGCAATTCCTTACCTTTGGCCCAAGAGAGATGGAGGATCGAACGTGGTCTACGAATAGAAACGAATATGAGGTAAGAATCCCAGATTCTCATTCACGGCTGAGCAAGTCTGGCTGACTTGAGACAGAGTCGGATGATATTGGATAAAGGTTTTTTTCCAGCCGCAGCCTTCTGTTTGGAAGCCTATGGTGGATACCTCTTTACGAACACCGTGGAACACGTCGAGCGAGGTCTCTCCAAGGTCGATTATCTTGGGATGGTAGACGATAAACGTGTCGTCCTTGTTGAGGCGAAATCACCTTCAGTCATGAAGGCAGTAGGCGATTCGCTACCGGAGCACACAGTCGAGTTGAACTGGACTCCCGGTGGAGACCTCGTATCGAGGGTTCTCCTGAAGGTGAGTACACAGTCCTTAGATGCAACGCCGACTTTGACAATTCATCTCACTGACCAGGCCGCCTTGTATCTGGGCCTGAGGGAAATGGAATGGCTATTCCTTACGTGCCACAACAGCTGGATCATTTGTCGTCTCGTCAGCGACAATGACAACGACAACCCCTTTCTTGCCTTCTCGCGCATATTCAGTATCGAAGGCTCCTCTCAACCGTTTCGGGCATTTATGGGTGCCATTTTGTCAGTTTTAAATGGTGTTCCCGTTCAGGCCAGCGAATTCCACCCCGCTGTGGCGCTTGACACTATTCCGGAAGGAGGGGAAGGAGGACCTTCATCTTCACCTAAAGACATTGACGGTTCAGGAGAATATCGGGGTCGTTCAACCGCAAACATTTCATCAACGCGCCCGATAACCCGTTCTCGCGCGACCGCCAGTCATGATGCTGTGGAGTCCGAGTTAATGGTTCGTCCGATACACGGTCATCTCCTGTCAACTGACTCACTAGTCTACTCTCAGTTTACTTTATCCTCCCCACACTATCCTGAATCGTTCCAAGTATGGGCGCATCTTCATTCGCTGCCCAACAATGCATTCGCTCTTCCACACTGTGCCGAGAACGGAAACGAGAAACGACGCCTATGGTTGACCCGCCACATAGGATCTGGATCGACCGGAAATGTCTGGGAATGTCATTTCGATAACGGTGATGATTTGTTCGCGATCAAGGTCGTCAAATTGCGGCGCAGGTCTGATGTAGAATGCCAACGACGGTTCTATAACGAGTTTGAGGTTTACCTCAGCCTGGAGATTGCGTACCAATCTGGGCAACTACGCGACCGCATTAGTCCGCACTGCTATGGTGCATTTGAGGGCGATGGGACCGGCGTCCTGATTCTTGGACTGTGCGGTGACACCCTCAAAGACTGGGATGAGCTCAATTTTTCGGAGCAGTGAGCATCAGTGGTTATTCTATCAAAGTAATTGATCCTAGATTGACAATATTTCTGCAGAACACAGGTCTACGGGTTGGTATGGGAGCTTCATCGATTGGGAATAATCCATGGAGATCTTGAACCCCGGAACATTGCACGTGTTCCAGGAGGTGGGTTCCGTCTGATCGACTTTTCAGAAAGTGTAAGGCATAGCTGCATGGAAATCTCGGTGCGACATATGGTTACTCCTTTCACTTAATACCTGATGACCTGGAATAGGGCAAACCGAACAAACATTACAAGTGTCTTGAACTGCAAGCAATGCGGGGTGTTTTGAAGCTCCTTCAGAGACATGCTAGTGTAAGGGCCAATCTCGGACCATACTCGCCGTACACCGATCAACACCATGGCGTGCTAACGCCGATGCTACCCGGTCTCTCAAGTCCAGCCGCTGTCAATAGCTAGTTCATTCCAGTACACTTTTTACCCTTTGATTATTACTGGATTACCTTAATCATCAGCTCACTACTGTTCTCGTTTTATATTCTCCTTATCGCGTGCTCTCTTTCTTGCAATCGTCTCTCTTGTTCCCGTCTGCGTTGTATCGTTGTATCCACGCGTACCTTATCGCCCCTGTATTTCTTTGACCGTCTCGGTTGACCCTTTTCTCTCTCCACTCGCAGCGGCTATTCCGAAAGTAAATATAGCACAGTAGGTGGTCGAGCATACAGTATAAGCATTGCATCCGAGTCGCTGGGAAGACCTAACCCTAACCAACGAACAACCAGTGCCCACCGGACGCGGTCCCAACTTCGCACCCACGACCTCGTGCAAAGGGCGAAGTACCCAGATTCAGAGTCGTTGACCAGCTAAGGCGGTTGATAGGAGGCATTGCGGCGAAACGGCCTGATTTACCACGAGGTAGTTGCCATTCAGGCCGTTTGCTCACAAATGAATGGACGAACAAACATCACACATGCATCACATCAATCAGTTTTGCGCCTCTCCGTTCCGCATCTGAGCAGCGGTGATAGTGCACCAAATGGCACACGGGCCACTCGTTATGAAAACAGCTGTATTGTATCCAGTAGTGGTTTGCGGGCTCGGCTTCGAAGCCTAAGGCCAGCCTAAGACGGACTCCCGAAACCGGGACGGGACTGGGACTGGAAGTCGGTCCTGGCAGGGCTCATGGCCCGGTCTTTACTTTTGGTGTCCGGCTCCCATGGTCCCCTGTCCTTGGCCTCGATTCTTGGATACACGCGTCCTAGGCTCAGGAATCAGATCACTGTGATTCACCTGATCATCCATCACCTTCAGAACTCCCTTTGGAACTCCATCCTCATGGACCACACCTTCGAGACCTCATCTGCCACTTTGCCATTGTATCCACAAATTCCTAACTTCATCCACCCCTCCAAACTGGCAACTATATTTCTTGGAATCTTGTGGTACTCATCTTTGCTGCAGTAGTACTTACACTTAAATATGAGCTGTTTTTTCTCCCTCACCAACCATCTCAGCGATGTCCCCTTGACCTGTGCAAAAGATTATCCCTACTGCCAAACTGACTGCCAACTGTTGATAAGTGACCTGTGTGCACTTAGCGGCTCAATGGACACGCAGATAACGGACTGCTTTAGATAAGATATAGTGGACTTATGTAGATTAGATTATTATGATCTTTACAATCTCGGACTTTCTTATCTATGACATCACTGTACAATGACATCATGGACTCCTCTGGACTCCTATTGTATTTCGTCCTTGTACTTACTTCCTTTGTTTTATCTTTATTGTGATGTCACTATGATATCATAGTCTAGCCTTTTGTTGTTCTTTGCACTCTTGTTCTCCTTCTGCACACTCCTTTGTGTCCCTCTATAGAACAACGCTCCTTGTATTGTGTGACTCTGTGTTACTTCTGTTGTACTAGTGTCACCCCCCTGTATAGTATAAGTATTGTACCCTGTACGCTCTGGCACCACACCAGTTCCTCATCTGTTGTGTGCCAGGTATGTTTCCTATTCCTGTATAGACACCAGTTCCTCATCTGTTGTGTGCCAGACACTCCATCTGCTTCACTGCAAGTTTACTCTGTTGCTGCTCTCCAGACACCCTTCATATCTCACCACAGTCTCCCTTGTCCACTGTGAGTATGATCTCTATGTGTTCTGTTCATCACCAACAATGCTGGTGACCTTGAACTCACATCTCATTGCATCGCTGTTGCTTCTGCCTCTGCAGCACTGACAGCTCCCCAGCTGAGTAGGACACCCACTACATCTTCTCCCCTATCTGAGTCCTCACCACCCCTGCCAACCAATACTGAAGAGGCTTCATCACCAGCTCCTCAATTGGTGTAATGCCACCACAGGGGTGTTAAGTACGATGTGTACTTTGGCAAGTCAACAGGATCGGCAGAGCACAAGTCAGTTAGGACTCAGTTCAGTGATGAACAAGTATCACTTGGTCTCCCAGGGACACAAGGATAATAGCAGAAAGCAATGCTCAAGCGAAAGTGTGAGCGAAGATGGGGACTCAAGTGCAATGGTGAGTCAAACAGTTCATGAGGTGAAGACTATGTGGTATTGCACAAGAAGTCAAGTCTACTGTACAAGCTAGGTAGGGAGTGACTTATATACTAGTACAGGGTGTTTGCAAGTCACAAACACATGGCGCAATCCTAGGGTATGGGCCCTAGCGAGCTAGATAAGTAAAGTGAAAGGGGAGTCCACCTATGGAACAAGGGAATCCTGCAGAGGCACGCAGGATCTAAATGATGTCAGCAGGTTCTAAAAGTCATAAAACTGGCCTTCCTAATGGTCATGCGGTGGGTGCGAGATAGAAGCCAAGAAGCAAATTGAAGCAGATCATGGGTAAAAGTACAACCAAACATGACACGAGATAAGGAGAAAGGTGGAATGTATCATACAAGGAGACAGAAATCATAACATTACCCCCCCCATCAGACTCGAAGTCACCACAACTTCAACTAGTCACTGGTGTAGTACCAGTCATCCTTGATGGGTGTGGTGTCAGGGATTGGCAAGGGTGGTTGTGGGCAGGTATGACGGCATAGGAACAGATGCCAACCTCACTCACCACACTCCCTGCACTGCTCATACTGAGGACAGTGGATCTCCTCGTGCCTAGTGTCATACTGCAGACACTTACTGCACCACCAGGGGCAGTTGTCAGGGTTGACATAGGCTGGTCACATTGGAGAGATATGGCAAATGAGGCATACATTGTATTGGTGCATGCAGCTCCCACACCACTGACACAGCTGCTTGGCCCTCCTCTGCAGGCACTGAGCAATCAGGTGGTTGGTTGACTTACATTGGAAACACTTGCAAGGTCTTCTACTGCCCTCGCCCTGCAGGCATGGCATCTCACAAGGTCCTTCGATGTGTGGGGGAATGGGAATAGGTTCTGGGGTAGGCTGAGGGCATAGGAACTTGGCCTGAAGTTCATCATACTTTTCTGATATAAGTGGTACAGCTCACGTGTACTGCAGACGTTTCTGCACACTCACGAGGTCCATGTCCACATGGAAATGGTCATGCGAGAGGTCCGTCTCCAGTTGACAGAGCTTGGACTGGCATACCATAATGGTGTCCTGCTGCAAGAGACACTCTCAGAGGTGAGACACTTCTGCATGAAGACAGACATCCTGAAGCTCAGTCAGGACTTCATTAAGGCAGATAGTGTGTGGGTCGTGGGGATGGAACATGATGAGCTGTTGCTCTGTGATATGCTGCGCGAGTTGTCCTGCATATACGTCCTTCAAATATACTGGTTGCATGTAACAGGGATGCCCTTTCCCCATAGTGCTGACGACTTCTTGGTAACTCTTCCGATAATAGCTGAACCGGGCAGTCTTTTTTGGATACCCAGCCTCCCCAATCTTCATAGGGAAGTACAGGTGTGAAAGGTCAGGGTGGTTGCAGATGAAGGGGAGCCCAGGGTCAGTTGTGTCTTCCCCTTCTTCCTTGTTGTCAAGCAATGCGAGGGCTGGGTCTGGCTCCACGTGACAAGGCTGGGATGGGGGCATAGGCACATGGTTGATTCCTGGGGAGAATCGGGGGTCAGGTTCATGTGGGGGTGGAGGTGTAAGCAAGTGTAGGTCAGGAGGAGTGGGGACAAGAGGGATGTGTATGGTAATGGGAGTGTCAATGGGTGGGGCAGTCAGGGTGAGCAGTGAGGTGGATCCCTCCTCTCAGGTGAGATGATCAAGAGCAGGGGCAATTGAGGACAAGATAGGGGGATCAGGGCTAGGGACTACAGAGTACAGCATACAACCCTCTGGTTGTGAGGGGACACCCAAGTCCTGCGATGGTACAGTCAGTTGTTTGAGTATGAGTTGCACTGGTGGGCACAAGGGGACTTTGGAGAGGACAGGGGTGGAGGTCATGGTGGTAGAAGTGGGGAAGGGGGATGTGTTGTTGGGGTCTGTGAGGTGTTCTTTTTATATCCTTTGTCCAGCTCCTTTGGTGGTAGGGTTGTGCTGGTAGAAGTCGGCGATAAGGTCAGGTGCATGTTGAACGTTTTCGAGTGGTTCCCACAAGCTGTCGCTCATGGGGAATCCCTTCCACTGGACTAGGAACTGGAGTTTGCGCCCTTGGCCATAAAGCCTTGATCCGAGGATTTGCTCCACTTCAAACTCTTCTTCTCTGTCAATGAGGTCAGGGGGAGGTTGTGTGAAGTTTTCCCCATGTAGTTCCGTCTCCTTATAAGGGGTAAGGAGGTTAGCATGGAACACCGGGTGGATCTTCCATGACTTCGGGAGTTCCAATTTGTAAGATACCACTGATAAGGCCTTCTTAATGCGGAATGGCCCATGACATTTGGGGGCTAGTTTGGCTGTGGGATAGAACATTCTAAGGTTTGTCCCTTCCAGCCACACTTGCACCCCTTCTTGGTAGGGGATAAAGCGGGTGCACCCTCATTGCATCATAAGTTCTTGGGTGTGTTTGATGCAATCTTGTGTGTGTTGCTGGAAATTGCCCATATCTTCTAATCATTGGTCCACTGATGGAGATGTTGTGGGTTTTGGGGTCCAAGTGGTGCGTGGCTCCCAACCCATGATGTTACATTTCGGTTTGATTGGTGCCTTGGGCCAGGAAGTGGACACTGATGCGTCGACTATGACATCGCCGTCAGCAGTATATTGTCATGGACTTATGGGATCAGTAAGCTGGGTAAGCTCCAGCACATGTGATTGTATGATAAGGGATCGGATCTCAGATGACTTGTAGTGACTCATACTAGGATAGCAGTACTAGGGTTTGCTCTACTTACACTATTGGCTAGTTAGTGTTCGAGCGGCACTTTAAAGCCCACGAGTATCTGTATAAGTAAAGGAGCGTGAAGACCAAGAACGGCATCTTGGTCTTCTTCCAATACCACCATCATCTACTCGTCTTTGCTAAGAGGTCTCCCCTCTTAAGTGAGTTGTCCAGCATATCCCTTTAGACCAGGGATCCCTGTGACTTACCCATCACCTGTCCCTTTGTGGATCAGTGGACTACCCTCCAGACATTGCAGCTTATCAAGTACATCTGTATCGCAACGAACGCGTGGCCGCCCTGTACCACTCCTTCTTCATACTCAATAGCACTTCTTGGGCCAGCGCCAAGTACATCGACAAGATCCCTCAAGGAGTTATTCAACTAGAAGACCTTCACGCTTATTTTGGGAGAGACGAGAGCCTTCAGCCTCATCCCGCCTTCTACCCAGAGACCTTCGCTAACCGCAACTTCTGACTTTTAAGGATCACCACCAAGCAAGAGGCCTAAGTCAGGCAAGCATCCATGGTAGACGTTACACATGATCAGTGAGAAGGGGGAGTGTTTTGTGATTGCATTTGGCCATGTGTTGTGTGCAAACTGGGCCACTAGGAGAGCTTCTGCCCAGTTATCCTGTTGCATGTTACTCCAGTGATGTAGGTACCACTCTAACCACTGGTTTGTCTGTTCAGATTGGCCATCCATCTGAGGGTGATATGCTGATGAGATATTCTGCTGGATCCCAAGAACCAGGCAGAGTTGTTTCATGAATGCTGATGTAAACCAGGGGTCTTGGTTGGTGATCAGCTTGCAGGGTATTCCATAATGGGGGTAGATGTGGCAAAGGTGTAGCTGAGCTATGCCTTCTGCAGTGATCATTTCATTACACAGGATAAAGATGGCTGCTTTTGAGCAGTTGTGGTTAGTGATGGTAAGGATTGAGTTGTATTCCTGTGACAGCAGTAATTTTGTGATGAAGTCCATAGCTACAACTTCAAATGGTTCTGCCTCTGGGTCTGTCGTGATGGGGAAAAGGTGTGGTTTCTGCCAGTGAGGGTTGATTTTGTTGGCCTGGCATGTGGCACATCCTTTGATGTATTCTTCCACATCTTTGTGCATGTTGGGCCACCAGTAATCCTGTTGTAGAAGTTCATAGGTGTTTGTGATTCTGGGGTGACCCATAGCTGGTGTGTTGTGGAAAAAGGTCCCACTTAAGATTGTTGTCCCTGACAATGACAAGGGCCTCTCCCTTCCACCATAGCCCATCATGCTTTTTTAAGTTGTGCGGTTTGACCCATTGCAACATGTGTGTTTCGTCAAGGTTCTGCATGATCTGGGTCCAAATGTCCATGTCGTGCATTGACATTTCTGTGGCTCAGATGAAGCGCTCAGCAGGGAGGACTATAACATCATTGTTGTCCTCATCACTTGGCGCGTAGTCTGCTTGGTGGGATAAGGTGTCTGTGCGACCGTTCTTGATGCCGGAAATGTGTTTTAACATGAAGTTGTACTCCAATAATTCCAGAAACTTGCGCACCACTTGGTGACTGATTTTCCGTGGTTCCTTCCAGTACTGAAGGTTGGTGTGGTCGGTGTGTATGATGATTTTGTGAGGGGAGCCAACAAGGTACATGTGCCAAGCGTGGAGGGCTTTGACTACTGTGAGTAGTTCTCTGTCATAAATGTCATAGTTCTGCTCAGCTTTGGACAGTGATTCCAAGTGGAATGCAACTGGGTGGAGTTTTTGGTCATCTCCTAGCTGGTTGAGTACTGCGCCAATTGTGACATTGGATGCATCTACTTCTAACTTGAATGGTTTTGCCAAATCAGGGAATAGGAGGACAGGTTCCTTGCATATTTGGTCTTTAATGCACTCAAACACGCATTGCTGGTCCATCCCCCAATGCCACAGGATGCCCTTCTTTGTTAGGTCATGGAGGGGGCATGCAAGTGAGGAGAATCCCTTGATGAACTGGCGGTAGAAGTTGCAGAAGCCAATGAAGGCATGCACTTCTTTGAGATTTTTTGGGGGTTGCCAGTTGTGGATACCTCATACTTTTACAGGGTCCATCTGCAGCTTCCTGTGTCCAATGATGAGTCCCAGCTCCATCTCGCGTACCTCGAACTCACACTTCTCAGGTTTGATGTAGAGGTCATTTTCCTTGCAAATCGTCAGGACCTGGTGGACTCTTTCATGATGATGCTCAAGGTTATCAATGGTTGCAATGAGGATGTCATCCATGTATACAATTACCTCACCTGTCAGAACTGGCCCTCTGAACGTGAAGTCCATCATTGCCTGGAACATGGCTGGGGAGTTCATGAGGCTGAAGTACATCATGAGTGGTTCAAAGGCACCCTTGTTTGTTTTGAAGGCAGCCTTCCACTCGTCTCCTTCATCTATATGAATGTTGTTATACCCCCAGCGAATATCCAGTTTGGTGAAGAGTCATGCATCATGGATCTTGTCAATGAGTTTGGGAATGAGGGGTAGTGGGTAATGGTTGTGAACAGTGACCTCATTCAGTCATCAATAATCTTGTACAGGCCTAAGTTTCCCATCTTTCTTCTTTATGAAGAAGAATGGTGAGACATATGGGGATTTCAACAGTCGAATATACCCCCTCTCAAGTTGTTTAGCGAGGAATATTTCTAGCACTTTGTCCTCATCCTGCATCAGCGGATACACTTTGCAGTCCATTGTCACGGGGGCATTGGGTATCAGGTCAATGGCATGGTCCCATGGTTGCTTAGGTGGGAAGCATTGAGACGCTTCCTCACTGAAGACCTTGTGGTACCGCCAATACTTGGGGGGGACCATCTCTTCGAAGGTGTGTGCCTCCTTTTTAGTGGCTTCTTGCTGCACTAGCTCAGATGCCATTGTGGTCTTACATATGAGCGCCACACAAGGTTCTTGCTCATCATCTACAAGCTGTTCCCATGCCTCTTCATCAAGTTGATATGTCTCCAACACCCAAATGGAAGCTTCCATGGGTGTGGCTTCATCCAATGACTGGAGGCTGGATATTACCACTGGCTGGAACTCTTTGTTCAGTGTTGCTTCCCCCCACTTTACAAGTGGTTTGAACGCTGAGAACCAAGGGTAGCCTAATATGACTTTGTCCTTCCCAAGGTTCATCACCAGGAAGCAGAGTGTTTTGGTATTGCTTCCCATTTGGACATTCAAGTCGGTGTACTGCGTGATGGCTCCATCTTGGTTGTGGGTTCCATCTATGTTCCAGATGGGTATCAGTTGTGTAACATCATGCATCCTGATTTGTAGTCGTTTTAATAATGAGGCACAAATAAAGTTGTTGGTGGCTCCTGAATCTAGGAGTGCTTGTCATTTGGCCATTGTATGTGCAGATTTGAAAAGAACTGGGTTACACATTTACATTCAGTGCTCTAGCCCAGGCTGTCAGGTTCAAGCATCAAGAAAATCCTCTTTTGCGAACAGCTTCTCTACCATGAGGTCCTGCACCTCCTGTGGTTGTGCCTTCATCACAGTGATCTGTGCTTCAGCCTGCTCTTCTGCCGAAAGTACACAGCTAGATTGTATGGTGATAGTAGTGACAGTGGGAGCTGGTATGGTCAAGGAAGAGGGGACAGGAGTTGGTTGGGCAGCCATGGAGGAAGCAGCAATTTGAGCGCTCTTTTGTGGGCAGTTATGCAAGATGTGCCCTGTAACATGGCATCTAAAACAGCATCCCTTCTTTTGAAGTTGGAGTCAGTCAGTGTTGGTGAGAGCCACGGAGGCTTAGGTGCATCCAACATCCATGGTGTTCGGGTCGTGGGTCTTGTTGAGGGCCTGTACCCACTGTTCGTGGTTATGCCCTCCCTTCTTTTGTCATGGTGTTTTATTCTTGCCAAGTCAGTCCTTGAGAAGTAGGTACTCAGCTTGCTGATGATGAACAGCCTGCTTCCAGTTGTCCCACATGATGGGGTGGTGGAAGCAGATAACATTGATCACTAACTGGTTTGGAAGTCCATCTTGGAACAAATCCAAAGTGGTCACCTCATCCAGATTATACCCAGCTTTTGCAACTAAGTTGCCAAATTGTGTGATGTAGGAGTCGATGTCTTCTCCTTTCATTGCCAGAGTCTGCAAGGTTTTGTGGGCTTTGGTTTGTTCTGCAGTGTCGGTGTATGCTTGTGTGAACCAGGTTTCTACCTCGTTCCACAGATTCTCTTGGGTTTGTAAGACCCCTGTTGCCAACTGGGCATTGATCCACTTCGTTTGCTTGTTGACCCAATCATTGACAAGTGGTCCTTGAACATAGAACAGAAAGGCCATGGCTTGCTGTGCGGGTATTGCAAGTAGGTCCACTGTGGGGTTCGTTCCGCAGTACAGTTTGAAGGCTTGTAAAGATGCCTTGCTCTTTTCTTGGTCTCCATTGAATTCTGGGGGTGGGTTTCCTCCCAGGCAGCCATTGCCTCCTGGGGCTGGTGTGGGTAGTGCGGCTCCTCTGGCTGGGGCTGGTCCGCCACCACCACCACCACCACTGCCACCGCCACTAGCAGGGGTTCCTCTGGCAGGCACACCACTTCCACTGGGCGTTCCAATCCTGCTGGGTACTCCACCTTCACTAGTAAGGGTGGTGCTTGCCGATGCAGATGCTTGTCCTTGCTGAGCCATTGCATAGGATGGGAATGCTGAGGTGGGAAGGCTTGTCACTGGTACAGATATGCTTGGGGATGGGGTGCTTGGAGGGTCAATATCAATTTCTGAGGGGTTAGACAATCCCAAAGGGCCAGTTTTCAAAGTGAGGGGTACTGGTCCCGTAGTGTACCACGCCCCTTCATTCAGAGAGTATTCAATGAAGGCCCAGAGGTGTTTGTCTTCAGGGTAATGGATCTGTCAGTATGATCGTGTCATAGGATCAAAGATGAAGTATCCTTTGACTCCATTATTTCCTGCCCAGACTGCAGCTCCTTTGACTCTGTCAGATAGTTTGTCAGAGCTGAGACAGTCAATATATTTGGGCTTGAACTTGGTTCAACTGCAACTAGATGTCGCCACTGTGAGAGACTTGACTTAATGTAACACCACCACAGGGGTGTTGAGTACAACATGTACTTTGGCAAGTCAATGGGATCAGCAGAGCGCGAGTCAGTTAGGACTCAGTTCGGTGATGAACAAGTATCACTTGGTCTCCCAGGGACATAAGGATAATAGCAGAAAGCAATGCTCAAGCAAAAGTGCAAGTGAAGATGGGGACTCAAGCGCAACAGCGAGTCAAACAGTTCATGAGGCAAAGACTATGTGGTATTGCACAAGAAGTCAAGTCTACTGTACAAGCTAGGTAGGGAGTGACTTATATACTAGTACAGGGTGTTTGCAAGTCACAAACACATGGTGCAATCCTAGGGTATGGGCCCTAGCAAGCTAGATAAGTAAAGTGAAAGGGGAGTCCACCTATGGAACAAGGGAATCCTGCAGAGGCACGCAGGATCTAAATGACATCAGCAGGTTCTAAAAGTCATAAAACTGGCCTTCCTAATGGTCATGCGGTGGGTGTGAGATAGAAGCCAAGAAGCAAATTGAAGCGGACCACAGGTAAAAGTACAACCAAACGTGACACGAGATAAGGAGAAAGGTGGAATGTATCATACAAGGAGACAGAAATCATAACAATTAGCTCAGGCTTGCACCTCTTCAAAGCGACCTTTGTGCACTACAACCAAAAGCCATGACAGTGTCATCACTGTTTCTTCCACCACCTCTGATGATGCCTCCGAAGTTGCTCTGGTCCCACCTAAATTCAAGAAGCCAAAAACATTGCCAAGTGATCAAGAGGCTGAGGTTCATACTACTGACTTCTCCATTATTGACATTGACAATATTGAAGACCCAGAAAATGAGTGCTTGAACAAGTCACACCCCTCTGCCAACATCAAGTACTTCTTTACAGCCCTCCCTTGTATCCCAGGTCAAGCTAAACAACACAAGAAGTGTAACCTTTGCACATGAGTCCTCTCTCTCTCTCTCTCTTTTGGAGTTTTGATGGTTCTTACAAAATGTGTTGACGTCACAGCCAAGGGCTTGGTTGTACCAAAGTGGAGAAGGTCATCACCAGTGAGCACTCGACGCTTTGGTGACATATGGCCTCTCTCCACTTGGTACATCTTGGACTGTTAAGACTTAAACTCAGATATTGTCTAATTCTATTTCTAGCATCAGTACAGAAAGTGGTGCGAAGCTAACAACTTTGACTTGATGCTACCAGAAGACACCAAGCAGCAGAGGGAGGCTGCTCTGGATAGTAGCCTCAAGACCCAGCGGACAACCCTTGCCACCCACTTCGATCCTTGTGAACCAGACTTGACCCCATATAGTGACAGTGCATTTGAGGCCACCACCATTGCATGGCTTATACAGACTAATCAAGTGTGTTTTTTCACTAACTTTTTCCACTGTTCTAACCCTTCACCATTCAGCCAATCCAAGCATTCAAGAGTCCTGCCTTCAAGAAGATGATGGACATCATGTCCCAAGCAACCTGTGGCATCACCCTACCAGCCCCCAAGAAAACACATGGACACATTGTTCATATGTTCAAGCAACAGATGTTCTTGCTCAAGAAGTGTCTTAATGTATGTGTCCCCACTTATCGACTCTCTTCTTACTGACTTACTCTCATTAGGGTCCCACAGTTACTGGGGAAATTAGCCTGACCTGCAATGCATGGCAGGCAGGTAACACTGATGTGTACTTTGCTGTCACAGGGCATTGGATTGAAGAATGCACTCTGGGTGAATGGTCCCTTGAGTATGGGTTGCTCAGTTTCACACAGATGAACTGTGGTCACAGTGGAACTCAACTCGGGCAAGTCCTATACAAGATCTGCAACCAGCTTCAGATCATTCACAAGGTAAGTTCTCAATTTCTTGACTCAATGTTCATTTCTATACTCATGTTTCATATATAGGTTGGCTATATCACATGTGACAATGCCAGCAACAACAACATGATGCTCCAAGAATTCATCAGGAAAACCCATGTTTTACTTATTTGTACTTTCTGTTCTTTTTGCTCTTTTAGCAAGGGAAAAAAGGACCCTTTCAGAAAAGTACCAACTACTTAAAAAAAGAAATCCCCTCTTCTTTTTCTTTACTTTTCCTACTTTTTAGGCATATTTCTGGGGAAATTTTGGATTTTGGTCTGATTTTGGTCTGATTTTTTGAAATTTTGGTCCAATTTATTACCATATATGGAAAATTTCGGACCAAAAAATAAAGTTTGGTCCAATATTTCCATTTTTGGACATTTTATTTTGTCAATTTTTGGACATTTGGTACTCTACATATCCTGTACTTTTTTTGGCAGCTCAGCAAGTAAAAAAAAAAAAAAGAGGGATGTCTTTTTCTTACTTTTTCTACTTGTTTTCTGAAAAGAATGAAAAAGTATGGAAAAGTATGAATAAGTAAATACATGGTTTTCCTGATGACTATGCGTGGGTCATGCTATTACGCACCAAAGCACAGGCCATCAATGTGTTAAGGCAGTTTGTTGCCATGGTCAAAAATCAGCATAACGCCACTATTAAACAGTGGATGTCTGACGCTGGAGGAGAATACAAGTCTGACGAGTTTACTAAGGTACTGAAAGATATGGGCATTACTATTCTACAAAGTGCACCGCATACTCCCCAACAAAATGGTTGCGCTGAACGCTTTATGCGTACTTGTATGGATAAGGCTCAGGCTATGTGCCTTGAAGCCTGTCTCCCTCAATCCTGGTGGGAATTTGCAGTCCTACATGCAGTACATTGCTATAATAGGACTCCAATAAGTTGCCTTAGTTGGCAGACACCCCATATGAGCTTGCATGGTGAAGCACCTAGTCTTTCACACTTACGAGTGTTTGGATGTGGCACATATGTGCACATACCAGAAGATCGCAGATCGAATAAACTTGACCCCAAAAGTGAACAAATGATCTATATTGGTCATACTGAGGGCATAAAAGCATATAGATTCATGCGGATCAAAAACAACACAGTGTTCACCAGCACTACTGCATTATTTGATGAGACCATATACCCTAAGTGCGAGACACAAAGGGTGTGGGGTACAACCTGCATAAATGAGCCAGTAGAGAATCAACCTCCTATGGAGGATAAACCATCACCTACACAGCCCATTCCAAGTGGTTTTGACAATGATATGCCTACTCATCGTCCCCCTAAACAGAGGCAAAATAGGGAGGATGCGCCAGACCGCGACGGCAGATCTGTGGAACCAGAGGAACCAGAAGCGCAACAGCCTCTGCCTCCTGCGCCAGAACCAGCACTACCACGATGGTCTGCACGCTTGAGGAAAGTACCTACTCATCCTGGCAACGTCTATGGGGAAGACAGGCACCCCACAAACATTACTAAAGACGTTGAATGGAGTAGCAAGTGGAAAGAAATGGTTGGAAGACAGCCTGGTCACTCCAGAGCTGATAGTATGCCAGGGCAAAGGCAGATTCCAGGAGGATTTCCTGAGACAAACCCTGACCCTCCACCTGCTGAGAGTGAAGCTCCGCCAGAACCCTCAGAGGATGAAGTAGATGATTTATTGTCACGCCTTGCTCAGGAAGGGGGAGTAAAATTCCTAGATCATCTGCTTGCCAAGGCAGTTCCATCTAATGATCTGGAACCACTGGACACTTCTAATATACAGGAGTGGACCTATAAAGATATAATACGCATGCCTGCAGCACAACAAAAGGAATGGAAGACCGCTTGTCGCGAGGAACTAGAGGCACTTCGCAGATGTAATGTCTTTGAGCTTGTGGAACCCCCTAAAGGGAGGAAAATAATAAAAAATAGATGGGTCTTTGATCAAAAGACTGATGGTCGCAAGAAAGCCCGGCTTGTTGCCAAAGGCTTTTCTCAGGTTGAAGGCATTGACTATGATGAAATATTCTCACCAGTAGTGCGCTTTGAGACTGTCCGGATGATGCTCGCGCTTGCAGCGCTAGAGGATTGGCACATCACTGGACTAGATGTTAAAACTGCCTTCCTATATGGAGAGCTCGATGAAGAGCTATACATGGAACAACCTGAGGGCTTCAAAGCCAAAGGGCATGAAAATAAAGTATTGCGACTAAAACGCGCCATTTATGGACTTAAACAAGCTGCTCTAGCATGGTGGAAAGCGCTGGATAAGTCCATGGCTGCGATGGGCTGTAAAAGGCTATTATCTGACTCAGGACTCTTTACCCATAGAGGAAAGAGTGGCGCCCTTGTAGTGATCATTGTCTATGTTGATGATGTGATCTTTATGGGATCGGACAAAGCCCTTTTAAATGAACTTAAGAATAGGTTCATGAAGGCTTGGGAATGTTGCGACTTGGGTGATGCAAAGGAATTCTTGCGTATGCGCATTCAGCGGAAACATGGAAAGATCTTTTTAGATCAAACCGCTTACTTAGAAAAGGTGCTGCAACGCTTTGGACTCGCAGATGCGAAAGCAACTGCAACTCCACTTCCTGAAGGGTACCAACCTGTACCTAATAATTCACCAGTCAACCCAAGCGTCAGGAGCAAATACCAGCAAGTTATAGGTTCACTCCTATACATAATGCTTGGGACTCGCCCTGACATCGCCTATGCAGTTGTTAAACTATCACAATTCGCTGCAAACCCTTCAGAGGACCATTTAAACAGAGCACTCTATATCTGTCGCTATTTGCTCGGGACTTCTTCATACTCTTTGGTGTATGATGGAAGATCAAATGGAGGCTTAATTGCCTATGCAGACTCTGACTGGGCCTCAAACCCAGATAATAGGCGATCTACCACAGGTTACATGGTTAAACTGGCTAATGGGATATTCAGTTGGAATTCTAGAGCGCAAAAGACAGTCGCATTATCTTCCACTGAAGCTAAATATATGTCGCTGTCGGATACTAGCAGACAATTAGTTTGGATAAAGTCACTCTTTACTGAGCTTGGCATCAAACTAAGCCCAATACCACTCTGCGGTGATAATCAGGGGTCCATCTTTATGGCCTCAAACCCTGTCCAAGAGAAGCGTATTAAACATATTGATATACGCTATCACTACATAAGAGAAGTAGTGAAGGACAAGAAAATAGAACTATTCTTCATAGATGGTTCAGAGAATCCCGCAGATATGTTTACCAAGAACCTAGGGCGTATTAAGTTCGAAAAATTCAGAAGTCAGTTAGGACTTGAGTTTTACTCGTCCAACTAAGTCACAAGGCAACAAACTTGGCCTTGAGACAAGCCTGAAAATTCCATTAATACTATGGAAGGTATATCGAGCGACGCTTGAAGACATTGTCTTCCGCATACATAGATTCTTCTCAACCAGAGAATCACAACATTTCCCCTCATTATACCAAAAAATCAGCCCAATGAACTGTAATAGTTCAAAAGCTGAAATGGGATGGTGAAGAGAACTCGGTCTCGAAACCGCTCTCATGGTTCCGAGATAGACTCCCTTCTAATCATGGCTAGAATATTAATTCGCCTTACACACTTGCTTAGAGCGCTTAGTAGCTGCACTTAGCAAGGGGGAGTGTTGAGCCGTAATACTTACTATAAGGCTCATTACGTAGGAATGACAGTACAATTAGTTATGCTATACACGTAATTCGGAGTATTTAGTCATACGGTATACGTACAGAATCCCCTTAAGGGATTATTCTGAGTCCACCGGTGATTAGACATTAGGCGACACTGAAAACGCGATATTGTGGACGCCTCTACTCATCACTTTTCCCCAAACGGACATGGGTGGACCATAGAGTACATCTGCAAGGGTGGACCCTGTCAAAGCTGTCAGGGACCGGTCAGCGACAGTCAGCAACCGGTCCCTGACAGCTTTGACAGGGTCCACTTTTGCAGATGTATATAAATCCTACTATAGGAGCGAGTACCTATACACATCTCTCTCCACCCCACTCTGAGCTTCCTCTGCTTCACTCTAAGCCTCGTCTAAGCTCTCTATTCAGGTAAGGGTCTACCTGTACACTGCGTGCATTGCTGCGCAACATAAGGGTCTACCTGTACACTGCATACATTGCTGCGCAACAAAGGAAACCTGTATATCATGCCAATCCACGTCGTATCAGCCAAAAGTGCCCATGTGGCAGTTGCCCAAGTTGACACATTCCCTGCTGATGGGGATGACTTGACCCCAAACACCGAAGTTGAAGCCACATTGGTGGCATGCAGCGCAACGTCCAAAGCCAACATGCACACCTGGCACCGCCGGCTCAGCCACCTCCATGTTGATGCTGTCCTAAACATGGTGCGCAAGGGAATGGTCAAGGGAATGGAGATCATCAGGAGCTCATCACTCACCCCAAACCACTGCAATGCCTGCCTCAAGGGCAAGCAAACACGTGCCAAAATCCAGAAGTATACCAAGATGCGTGCTGCTGAGATCCTCAGCCAAGTCTTTTCCAATGTCTGTGGGAAGCTCCCTACACGCTCACACCGCAGTTTCGAGTACTTTGTCACCTGGATTGACGACGCATCACGCAAGGTCTTTGTTACTGACCTGCGAGAGAAGTCCGAGGTGTTCATACACTTGAAGGCATTTGTTGCACGCGCAGAGCTTGAAATGGGCAGGTACTTGAAGATCCTCCGTACTGATGGAGGGGGCGAGTACATCGCACACACGGTGCAAGCATACCTAAAGGACAAAGGGATTCAGCATGAAATGACCACACCCGACACGCCACAACACAACAGTGTCACTGAGTGCATGAACCGCACACTCCTGGACAAAGTCTGGAGCATGCTGCATGATGCTTCCCTCCCCAAATCCTACTGATACGATGCACTCGAATACGCAGCCCTTCTCCACAATGTCACACCGATGCGCACACTTGATGGGGTTACACCTGAGGAATCCTGGAGCGGGAACAAGCCTGATGTTTCACACATCCATGTCTTTGGCTCCCAGGCCTTTGTCCACATCCCAGACAAGCACCGCAGTAAACTGGCAGCAAAATCATTAATGTGCACATTCCTTGGTTATGTGCAAAATTGGCATGCTTACCATCTTGTGCACCGCCCAACCAAACATTTTCTTGAGTCGCATGACATTGTATTCGATGAAGGGGGGACCGAGAAGCACTATGAGCGCATAATCCTCAAACCCACTGCCGCCGATGCACCCGTTGGTGATCCTTCACATGTTGACACCGTACCTAAAGAATCTACATCCACAGCACTTGAAAACCCATCAGAAAGTGAAAGTGAACAGGAGATAGAAGGGTTACTTACACCACCACCTCCTGATCCTGCATCCACAACAACACGCCCTAAACGCACCACGCGCACACTGATCCGTGATGACGATCCCCGTTACTCTGTTACATCATATGGCAGATGTAAGCGCACAGAGCACGCCAAAGCTGCTCATCTTGAAGACACAGACCCATGCACCTATGCTGAGGCCATGGCACGCCCAGATGTTGCAGAGTGGGATATTGCATGCCAAGATGAAATGTGCGTGTTCGAGCACATGGGTGTTTACAAGATCGTGCCGTGGCCACATGGGAAAAATGTTGTGGGGTCCAAGTGGGTTTTCCAAATCAAATGCGGACCTGATGGCAAAATACAAAAGTACAAAGCCCGTGTTGTTGTGCAAGGCTTCTCCCAAGTCAAGGGAATTGACTACGACAAGACTTTTGCACCCATCACCAAGTTCGCATCACTCCGCATGATCCTTGCCCTTGCTGCCGAATTCGACCTAGAAGTCCAGCAAATGGATGTCAAATCAGCCTACCTCAATGGAGAACTAAAGGAAGAGATATACATGAAGCCTCCTCCCAGATTTGATGTTCTGGAGGGTATGGTGTTGAAACTCATGAAGGCGGTCTACAGAATGAAGCAGGGTGGCCGTGTCTGGTATGAAAGTATCAGAGACACGCTGCGCTCAATGGGATACAAACGTACCAATGCTGATCATGCAGTTTTTGTCCGCATCCAAGATGACATCCTATCCATCATTGCACTGTATGTTGACGACATCACCATGGCATGCAAAAGTATGGAAGTCATCAGCCAAGACAAGAAATGCTCAATGTAACGCCACCACAGGGGCGTTAAGTACGACGTGTACTTCAACAAGTCAACGGGATCGGCAAGGCGTGAACCAGTTAAGGTTCAGTTTGATGGTGAACAAGTATCACTTGGTCTCCCAGGGACACAAGGATAGTAGCAGAAAATCGAGGCTCAAGCGAATAGGCGAGCGGAAGAGGGACTCAAGCGCAACGGCAAGTCAAAGTCGTTCGTGAGGCAGAGACAATTGTGGTATTACACAAGAAGTCAAGTCTACCGTACAAGCTAGGTAGGGCGTGACTTATATACTAGTACAGGGTGTTTGTAAGGTACAAACACATGGCGCGATCCTGAGGTACTGGCCCCAGCGAGCTAATAAGGAAGTGTCAAGGGGAAGTTCATAAGAAGTACAAGGGAATCCCGCGGGGGCATGCGGGGCTCCAATGACATCAGCGGGTCCTAGGAGTCATAAGTCTGACTTCTCTACGGTCATGGGGTTGGTGCGAGATAAGAGTCGGAGAATGAATCGGAACGGGTCATGGGTAAAAGTACACGCGAACACGAGGCGAGAAGAGAAGGAGGGCAGAACACGTCGTACAGTAGGGTGAAACTCGTAACATTACCCCCCTGTCAGATTCGAAGTTGCCACGACTTCGACTAGTCACTGGTGTAGTACCAGTCATCCTCGACAGGTACTGTGTCAGGGATTGGTGAGGGAGGGCGCGGGCAGGTGTGACGTCGCAGGAAAAGATGGCAACCTCGCTCTCCACATTTCCGACATTGCTCGTACTGAGGGCAGTGTATCTCTTCGTGCTTTGCGTCATACCGCAAACACTTGCCGCACCACCGGGGACGGTCATCTGGGTCGATATAAGCAGGTGACATGGGTGAGATTCGACGGATGAGGCACACATCATACTGATGAGTACGACTGCCACACCATTGACACAGCTGCTTGGCCCTCCACTGAGGGCACTGCGTGATCAAATGGTCTGTCAACTTGCACTGGAAGCACTTGCGCAGACGCCGGCTACTCTCGCCCTGAAGGCGTGGCATCTCGCAAGGTCCTCCGGTGCGCGGGGGAATGGGGATGGAATCCGGAGTGGGGCGTGGGCGTATAAACTTGGCCTGGAGCTCGTCGTACTTCTCAGATATCAGCTGTATTGCACGGGCATACTGCAACCGCTTTCGCACGCTCGCGAGATCCATATCCATATGGAAGCGATCGCGTGTGAGGTCCGACTCCATCCGTTGAAGTTCAGACTCGCGTGTGGCGATTGTGTCCTTCCGTAACAAGCAATCCTGGAGACGCGCTACATCTGCATGGAGGCGGACGTCGCGTAGCTCCGTCAGGACTTCATTGACGCATATGGCTCGTGGGTCATGCGGATGGAACATTGTGAGTTGCTGGTCTGTGACATGCTGAGGCAGCTGCCCCTCATATATCCCTCGCAAGTAAACCGACTGCACATAGCATGGGTGTCCCCTCCCCATGGTCCCAACGACTTCTCGATAGTCCTTCCGATAGTAGATGAAGCGCGCGATTTGCTTTGGGTACCCCGCCTCCCCGATCTTCAGTGGGAAGTAGAGGTAAGAGAGATCGGGGTCGTTACGAAGGAAGGGAAGTCCCGGGTCCGTAGCATCCTCTCCTGTCTCCTCATCCTCGAGGAATGCGTAGGTGGGATCGGGTTCGACGAGTTGAGGTTGTATAGTAGGTGTGGTCACCTGGCCAATGCCAGGCGGGAATAGGGGGAGTGGGACGTATTCGAGCGGCGGTGGTGGGGTATGTTGTTGTGGTTCAGGAGGAGTGGGAACGGCGGGGATATGCACTGTGATGGGAGTATCGACGGGCGGAGCAGTAAGGGTAAGCAGCGAGGCAGCCGCCTCTTCCTGTGCAAGGCGATTAGGGGTGGAAGCGATCAGAGACAAGACGGGAGGGTCTGGACTGAGGACTACAGAGTATGGCGTACAACCCTCTGGCTGTGAGGGGACACCCTGGTCCTGCGAAGGTACGGTTAGTTGGTCGAGTATGAGTTGTGCCGGTGGGCGCGAAGGGATTTTAGTGATAATGGGAGTGGATGTCATGGTGTGCGAGAGGGGGAAGGGAATGTGTGATTCGGGTTCGTAGGGTGTCTCTTTATATCTTTCGTCCAGCCCCTTCGGCGGTTGGGTTATGCCGATAGAAGTCGGCGATAAGGTCAGGCGCGTGTCGAACATTCTCGAGTGGTTCCCATGAGCTATCGCTCACAGGGAACCCCTTCCACTGGATCAGGAATTGGAGCTTGCGCCCTCGGCCATAGAATCTTGATCCGAGGATCTGCTCCACTTCGAACTCTTCTTCTCCTTCGATAAGGTCAGGTGGAGGTCGCGTGAAGTTCGCCCCATGCAGTTCCATCTCCTTATATGGGGTGAGGAGGTTGGCATGGAACACGGGGTGGATCTTCCAAGACTTCGGGAGTTCTAACTCATAAGATACTGCCGAGAGGACCTTCTTGATGCGGAACGGTCTGTGGCGTTTAGGGGCTAATTTGGCCGTGGGGTAAAACTTTTTAAGGTTCGTCCCCTCTAGCCACACTTGCGCCCCTTGTTGGTAGGGGATGAAGTGGGTACGCCCTCGTTTCGCCATGAGTTCTTGGGCGTGTTTGATGCAATCTTGTGCGTGTTGTCAGAAGTTACCCATGTCTTCCAACTGCTGGTCAACCGATGGGGAAGTCGTAGGTTTTGAGGTCCAATTAGTACGTGGCTCCCATCCCATGATGAGTGAGAAAGGGGAGTGTTTTGTTGTCGCATTGGGCCACGCGTTGTGTGCGAATTGTGCCACCGGGAGGGCCTCTGCCCAGTTATCCTGTTGCACGTTGCTCCAGTGGCGTAGATATTGTTCTAGCCATTGGTTGGTTCGCTCCGACTGCCCATCCGTTTGAGGGTGGTATGCTGACGAGATGTTCTGCCTAATTCTGAGAACTTGGCAGAGCTGCGTCATAAATGCAGATGTGAATCTAGGGTCCCGATCAGTAATCAATTTTCGGGGTATGCCATAGTGGGGGTAGACGTGGCGAAGGTATAGTCGGGCTACTCCTTCTGCTGTAATTGTTTCATTACATGGGATAAAGATGGCTGCCTTGGAGCAGTCGTGGTCGGTGATAGTGAGTATTGAGTCGTATCCCTGTGATGGCGGTAACTTCGTGATGAAGTCCATGGCTACAACTTCGAAGGGTTCTGTGTCTGGGTCGGTTGTGATAGGAAATAGGTGTGGTTTTTGTCGGTGGGGGTTGATCTTGTTGGCTTGGCATGTAGCACAACCCTTGACGTATTCTTCAACGTCTTTGCGCATGTTGGGCCACCAGTAGTCTCGTCGCAGAAGTTCATAGGTGTTTGCGATTCCAGGGGTGTCCCATGGCAGGTGTGTCGTGGAAAAAGGTGATTACCCCCCGCTTAAGATCGTTATCCCCGATAACGACAAGAGCGTCTCCCTTCCACCATAGCCCTCCGTGCTTTTTCAGGTTGTGTGGCTCAACCCATCGTAGGATCTGTGCTTCGTCGAGGTTTTGTGCAATCTGGGTCCAAATGTCCATGTCGTGCATTGACATTTCGGTGGCTCGGATGAAGCGGTCCGCGGGAAGAACAACGACGTTATTATTATCTTCGTCGCTTGGTAGGTAATCAGCTCGTCGAGACAGGGCGTCCGCTCGTCCATTCCTAATTCCTGATACGTGCTTCAGTACGAAGTCGTATTCTGATAGTTCTAGGAATTCGCGCGCCACTCGTCGACTGATCTTTCGTGGTTCTTTCCAGTACTGGAGGTTGGCGTGGTCAGTGTGTATGATGATTTTGTGGGGGGATCCGACAAGGTATGTGCGCCAGGCACGCAGGGCTTTTACCACTGCAAGCAATTCTCGATCGTAGATGTCGTAATTCCGCTCAGCTTGGGATAGTGATTCTGAATGGAACGCTACTGGATGGAGTTTTTGGTCGTTCCCTAGTTGGTTGAGGACTGCACCGATAGCAACGTTGGACGCATCCACTTCCATTTCGAATGGTTTTGTCAAGTCGGGGGAGAGGAGGACGGGCTCTTGACATATCTGGTCTTTGACGCGTTCGAACGCACGTTGCTGTTCCACTCCCCAATGCCATGGGGTGTCCTTCTTTGTGAGGTCGTGGAGGGGGCGTGCGAGTGTTGAAAACCCTTTGATAAATCGGCGGTAGAAGTTGCAGAAGCCGATGAAGGCGCGTACTTCCTTGAGGTTCTTCGGGGGTTGCCACTCACAAATACCTCGTACTTTTACAGGGTCCATTCGCAGCTTCCCATGCCCGATGATGAGTCCCAGGTACTCCGTCTCGCGTACCTCAAACTCGCATTTCTCCGGTTTGATGTATAGGTCATTTTCTTCGCAAATGGTTAAGACCTGGTGGACTCTTTCTCGATGGCGCGTGAGGTCGTCGACGGTCGCAATTAAGATGTCGTCCATATATACGATCACCTCGTTCGTTAGCACCGGTCCTCGGAACGTGAAGTCCATCATCGCTTGGAACGTTGCGGGGGAATTTGTGAGTCCGAAGTACATTACGAGTGGTTCGAAAGCTCCTTTGTTTGTCTTAAAGGCGGCCTTCCACTCGTGTCCCTCGTCTATGCGAATGTTGTTGTACCCCCACCGGATATCCAGCTTAGTGAAGAGTCGCACGTCTCGGATTTTGTCGATGAGTTCAGGGATCAGTGGTAATGGGTAGTGGTTGCAGATGGTGACTTCATTCAGTTGTCTGTAATCTTGTACAGGTCTGAGCTTCCCGTCTTTCTTCTTTATGAAGAAGAATGGTGACACATATGGGGACTTCGATGGTCGGATGTATCCTCTTTCCAACTGTTCGGCGAGGAATACGTCTAGGGCTTTGTCCTCCTCTTGCGTCAGTGGGTACACTTTACAGTCCATTGATGCAGGGCACATTAGGTGTTAGGTCGATGGCATGGTCCCATGGTCATTTTGGCGGGAAACGATGCGACGCTTCCTCGCTGAACACCTTACGATATCGCCGGTATTCTGGTGGGACCATCTCTTCGAAGGTGCGCACCTCCCGCTTGGCTGCTTCTTGTTGCGCCAGTTCCGACGCCGTCGTAGTCTTTCGCAGCAGTGCCACACATGGCTCCTGCCCGTCGTCCGCGATCTGTTCCCACGCCTCCTCATCGAGTTGGTACGTCTCCAACACCCGTACGGATGCTTCTATGGGTGTGGCTTCGTCCGATGATTGGAGGCTGGATATGACTACCAGTTGGAATTCCTCATTCAGCGTCGCTTCACCCCACTTCACAAGTGGTTCAAACGCTGAAAACCATGGGTAGCCTAGTATGACTTCGTCCCTTCCCAAGTTCGTTACTAGGAAGCGAAGTGTTTTGGTGTCGTTTCCGGTGCGGACGTTTAGGTCGGTGTATTGGGTAATTGCCCTGTCTTGGTTATGAGTTCCGTCCACATTCCAAATGCGTATCGGTTGTGAGACATCACGTGTTCCGATCTGCAGCCGTTTTAAAAGTGAGGCGCAGATAAAATTGTCCGTTGCTCCTGAATCTAGGAGTACTTGTCGTTCGGCCATCGCGTGTGCAGATTTAAAGAGTACTGGGATTCGCATGGATCGATATCTGCTATGGTACACGTTTACATTGAGTGCTCTAGCCCAGGCCGTCGGGTTCAAGCGTCGAGAAAATCCTCTTTTGCGAACAACTTCTCCACCATAAGGTCTCGTACTTCTGGGGGTTGTGCTCTCATCGCAGCGATCTGTGCTTCAGCCTGTTCTTCCGCCGAAAGTACGCGGTTAGACTGTATGGCGACAGTAGTGACGGCGGGAGCTGGTACGGTCGGGGGAGCGGGGATGGAGTTGGTTGGGTGGTCGTGGAGGAAGTAGCAAGTCGAGTGCCTTTTGTGGGCAGTTACGCGAGATGTGCCCTGCAGCACGGCATCTAAAACAGCCCCTCCTTCTGAAGTTGAATTCGGTCTGTGTCGGTGAGAGCCACGGAGGCTCGGCGCGTCCAACATCCATGGCGTTTGGGTCGCGATTCTTGTTGAGGGCTTGTACCCACTGTTCGCGGTTATGCCCTCCCTTCTTCTGACGCGGGGTTCGGTTCTTGCCAAGTCGGTCCTTTAAGACCAGGTACTCAGCTTGTTGTAATCGGGCCCGCTTCCAGTCTTCCCACGTGACTGGATGCTGGAAGCGGATGGCGTGAATTACTAACTGGTTTGGGAGTCCATCCTGGAACAACTCCAGTGTCGTAGCTTCATCTGGGCCATATCCGGCCTTCGTGG
>JAKELL010000097.1:0-210138 GCA_021524915.1 Lactarius akahatsu | reverse complement strand
CCCCCTGCATTACGGATCCATGATGTATTTCATGTAGACCGCCTCTCCCCTTATAAGGGAAACAAAGTTAACGGGCTTATGCCACCTCCACCTGAACCCATCACAGTCGAAGGGGAAGAAGAGTACGAAGTTGACCACATAAGAGACTCCAAACTCTTTGGTCGTACTCTTAAGTACCTAGTTCGCTGGAAAGGTTACGGTGAAGGCGAGGACACTTGGGAGCCAGCAAAAAATCTAGTGCACGCCCCGGATAAAGTCAAGGAGTTCCACTCCTCAAACCCGGGCGCACCTAGAAAAATAGCAGCTCTCATCTACGCGTCCTTGCCTTGGCAAGCATCTCACATGTACACAAAGGCCAACGCGGACGTCGACCCTTAAGAAGGGGGGTGATGTCATGGACGCGTACATTATTTTCCCTATTTTTCTGTATTTTTACGGAATTATCTAAGGAAGATATGAAGGGCCAAAGTACGAGATATTGTTAGTCACATGACGCCATCATGTGCACCTTTCAAGCACGTGACCCTGGGATAGTTGCACCCTTAACGGGACAACCTAATCCGGTCACATTCCATTTACGTACGGACTCACGCGATTGGTAGATAAGGAAGGAACCTTCTAGATAGTTCTAGACCACGATTAGTAGTTCACGCTTACACGCTGTACCTAGTTTACTCAGCACGATAAGGGCATCGTGTCAGCGCTATGACAGTGCATCAGTCAGCACAATAGATAGCGCTATTATTAGACACGACGCGTCAGCTCCTGAGTCATGGAGTCTTACTGTACACTTAGTAACAGTGTTTAGACTCAGTTTAAGCTCAGCTTCAGTAGCGTATAAGAACCCTCCTGTAGCGTCCTGAGTGGAACCAACTTGTCCTCTTGGTTCTCCACTCAGGTGCGTATTCCACTGTACTCCTTATCCTACTTCAATCTAACTTGTCCTCTTGGTTCTCCACTCAGCGTGCCACTGCGTGACCACTGACTATTCATCCTTGTATAAAGGGTCTGAGTCTTAGTCCACTCCGCAGTGACTGCACGCTTTAGCGCGTGATTTATCTCCGCGTTCGGGTTGAGTGTGTTCACCTGACAGTTCGCCTTTATCTCACACTTGGACTCAACGTAGCGAGGTGTCATACCGCTACAGGGTGCAGATCTTTGCGATAGCGTTGGCATCGATCGCATCCTTCTACATATGAGCTAATGAAGCCTGCCATGCGCGGCCACCAATAGTAGCGACTAACTAGCTTGATGGTGCCATTTTTACCAGGGTGACCGGTGGTGACAGAGTCGTGGCATGTCTTAACCACATCTCGTCTCAAAGTTCGGTCATTGGGAACATACAGTTTCCCCCTATGGTAAACTAGGCCGTTGTTACGTTTCGGTTTGATCGGCGCCTCGGGCCGGGAAGTGGACACTGACGCGCCGACTATGACATCGCCGTCAGTGGAATATCGTCATGGACTTATGGGATCAGTCAGCCGGGTAAGCTCCGGCACATGTGATTGTACGATAACGGATCGGATCTTGTAGTGACTCGGAGTGACTCATACTAGGATAGCTGTACTAGGGTTCACGGTACTTATGCTATTGGCTAGTAGTATTCGAGCGGCGCTTTAAAGCCCGCGAGTATCTGTATAAGTAGAGTAGTGCGAAGACCAAGAACGGCATCTTGGTCTTCTTCCAATACCACCACCATCTACTCGTCTTTGCTAAGAGGTTCCCCCCTCTTAAGTGAGTGTCCGGCATATCCCCTTAGACCAGGGATCCCCGTGACTTACCTTCGCCTGTCCCTTCGCAGATCAGTGGAATTTCCCGCAGACATCGCTGCGTATCAAGTCTTCCTTTATCGCAACGATCGCGTGGCATCGCCCTATCACTACTTCTTCATCCTCGACAGTGCCACCTGGGCCAACGCCAAGTACATCGATAGGATCCCAGCAGGAGTCCCTCAACTCGAAGACCTACACGTTTACTTCGGGCGAGACGAGAGCCTTCAACCTCATCCCGCTTTCTACGCTAGCACCTTTGCCAACCGCAACTATCGACTTCAGAGGATCGCCACTAAGCAAGAGGCCTAAGTCAGGCAAACGTCCGTGGTAGACGTTACAGCCGTCATCTTCCTCCCACATCGCTACTCCATCCATGAGAGCTTTTGGAGCGGTCTTTTGTAAGCTTTTAAGACCCTCTATTACTTCTGCTTCTCGAATGGAAGCGAGTCTTATGCGATTCCCTAGGGAGTCCACTTCTGGGCGGAAGTGTGCTTGGGCGGCATTGAGGAAATGCTTAGGTTGTAAAACCTGAACCTGGCGGTTATCCTCGTTGTCTCTGACATGGTCTCTCGAGAATCTACTTAATGCATCGGCTTGCATAGAGTCTCCTTTCTTGTAAGTGATTTTGAAGGCAAAGCGACTTAAATACAGGGCCCATCGGGCCTGTCGACGGTTTAAGTCCTTCATGCTTGCCCACCATTCCATGTTCTTATGGTCGGTGATCACTTCAAAGGAGATGCCTTCGAGGAAATGTCTCCAGTCCTCTAGGGCGCGGATTAAGCCGAGCATTTCTCTGTCGTAGATTTCATAGTTGCGTTCTTCCTTGCTCATAGACTGCGAGCGATATGCAACGGGGTGCCAGAGGCCATCAGGATACTTCTGGGTGAGTATACCGCCAGTAGCAAATCCTGAAGCATCGGTCTCGACTCTTGTTGGAAGCTGTGGGTCATACACTTTGAGAATGGGTTCTCGTACGAAGCTTTCCTTCAAGTGGTCGAAGGCCTTTTGCTGCTCAGAATGCCATTGCCATGGAGTGTCCTTCTTCGTGAGGTCATGCAAGGGTCGGGCAATAGCCGCGAAATCCTTGATGAATCGACAATAGAAGTTGGCGAACCCAATGAATGCTCTAACCTCTCTGAGCGTTGTGGGTGTAGGCCACTCCCTTACTGTAGCGACCTTGCCAGGGTCCATCTGCACTTCTCCGGGACGGATTATCATCCCAAGGTACTCCATTTCCTGCCTTTCGAAGTCGCATTTCTTGGGTTTGAGATAGAGGTCGTGGTCTTGCAACCTCCTGAGCACTTTGCGTACGATTTTGCGATGGTGCTCCAGGGAGTTACTGTAGATGAGGATGTCATCCATGTACACTGCGACCTCTCCTGCTGCGATTAGATCAGCAAAGACGGTGTTCATGAGGGCTTGGAAGGTGGCTGGACTATTGGTCATACCGAAGTACATGACCTTTGGTTCGTATAGTCCACGATTGGTGATAATAGCACCTTTCCATTCGTCTCTGGGTTTAATCCGGATGTTGTGATACCCCCATCTTATGTCGAACTTGGTGAAGACCTTAGCTCCCTTCAGCCGGTTTGTGATGTCGGCAGCAAGCGGTAGTGGATATCGATTCTTAATAGTGATTTTATTAAGACGATGGTAATCCTGCACTAGACGGAGTTTGCCGTCCTTTTTCTTAATGAAGAACACTGGTGAGGCCATTGGTGACTTAGATGGGACCAGGTACCCTTTTGAGATGTGCTCTTGCAGGAATTTGTCAAGTTCCACTTGCTCACTTGGGGACATGGGATACGTTTTGACCCTCCAGTGTTTAACGGCATCTGGTTCAAGGTCTATAGCGTGATCCCATGGCTGATGCTCGGGGAGCCTCTGGGATTCCTCCTCAGAGAAAACTTTCGCGAAGTCTCTGTAGTGCTCCGGTACCATTTCTTCGAAGGTTTTCTTGGGTTTGGAGGCGGTGGCTTTCTTGGCAATCTGCTGAGAGTATGTGAAGCCTGCCAAACAGAAAACTTCGTCTTGGACCGTGTCTAGCACTTTCTCTGCAAGGAGACGGCAACGTTCCATCCGGTTCGCCATGATGCGCGTCACCTCTACCTCCAACTCTGGTTGTGCTGTTTCAGCGGTCGAGTTGAGGCACATAGTGCCTTCCTGCCAATCTATTTGCGGGTTCCTTTGCCTTAGCCATGGTAGTCCCAAAATGACATTCTCTGGGCCAAGTGAAGTGACTAAGAAGTCATAATTTTCTTCACTGGGGCCGACTTTCAGAGAGAGTCTGACTTTATGGGTGATACTACCGGCTTCATTGAGAGTCCCATCTATGTTGTATAAGGTGATGGGACTTGCAAGCGGAACCTGCAACATCTTGTGGCGGTCAGCGTACTTTTTGTCTAGGAACAACGAAGTTGCCCCAGAGTCTACCATTGCTGCTACTTTTACAGTACGATGATGTCCTTTTAAATACACAGAAATATGAAAATGTGATTTTTTATCTTTTGTTTCGGGAATAATAGTAGAAGACAGTGCTGCATCAGAAATCATCACGTGCGGCATTGCTTCTGAAGAAAGTGGAGCCAAAGAAACACTACTATTGTTCATCTCCGAGGCAGATGTAGATGTAATAGGATCAGGAAAACAAGAAGCTGAACTAACACTACTATCTAACTTACAGGCATGAGTCGTATGAATTACAGAAGGTGAGTCCAAAACGAGGCGAGAGCGTAAGCATATATTACAACTACATGAAGCCGAGTCATCTACTGTAGAGGGGCTGGTCGCAGCTTTACGCGACCCCTGATCTAAAAAGCCACCTTGAACGCATCCAGCTGTTCTTGCTGCTTTTCCAACATTCCCAACAATTTTGCCACGTCTGCCTGGGACGTCTGGGTGGGGGAAGTACTTGTGGCGGCTGCTGCCGCAGTATTGGACGACGATGGTGGACTGGAGGATTCCGTTGTTGCTGCAGCTTTCACTTTAGCTGGCTTCCCCATTCTTTTGTTTTGGCAGACATTTGCTCAGTGTCCTGCTCTTTGGCACCAGTTGCAGACGTCGCGCTCGTGATTTCCATCCTTCTTTGTGTGCTCCTTCGAGCCGCACCCATAGCATCTCCCTCTCATCCATACCTGGAACTCGCCCCGAGTTTTGAAGATTTCCTCCTTCGGCTTGCTGCCTTGCTGACGCGTGGCGTCGACTTGCATGGCATCTGGGTTGGAGGTTGTGTGTGGTGATGACGATGAAGGTTTTCCTTTCTTCTCGCTTTGGCATTGGCGCAGTCGTTGATCGATGACTTGCGCGCTCTGCTTGAGCTCGTCGTATGTGTTATGGGGTTTGTTGGTGATGGCAAGGAGGTCCTTGATCTCGTCTGTGAGACCATCATAGAAGCGGGTGCGGAGGTCGACGATGGACCACCCGGTTTGTCCAGAGTACTGCTCGAATATGGATGCATATTCGGCAACCATCTTTTTTCCTTGTTTTGTTTTCTTTAGCTCTTCTCGAGCTATGTCTTGGACGTCCAGGGGGCTGAACCTGCGGTTGAACTCCTTGACGAAGTCCGACCAGTTGCTTCCAAAGGGGATAGTCCCTTTGTTGGCGGACTCCAGATATGGGAGTGCCCAGGTCTTGGCGTCCCCTGTAGCAGTATGACACCTTGCTACGTTGAGTCCAAGTGTGGAGTGGTAAGTGAACCGTCAGGTGAGCACACTCAACCCGAACGCGGAGATAAATCATGCGCTAAGCGTGCAGTCAGTGCGGAGGGGACTAGAGCTCAGATCCTTTATGCAAGGATGCAAATAGTCAGTGATCACGCAATGGCACGCTGAGTGGAGAACCAAGAGGACAAGTTCAGATTGAGAAGAGTAAGGAGTACAATGGAATACGCACCTGAGTGGAGAACCAAGAGGACAAGTTGGTTCCACTCAGGACACTACAGGAGTGTTTATATACGCTACTAAGGCTGAGCTTTAACTGAGTCCGAACACTGTTACTAAGTGTGTAGTAAGACTCCCTGACTCAGGAGCTGACGCGTTGTGTCTAATAATAGCGCTATCTATTGTGCTGACTGATGCACTTGTCATAGCGCTGACGCGATGCCCTTATCGTGCTGAGTAAACTAGGTACAGCGTGTAAGCGTAAACTACTAAGCAGGGTCTAGAACTATCTAGAGTGTTCCATCCTTATCTACCAATCGCGTGAGTCTGTACATAAATGGAATGTGACCGGATTGGGTTGTCCTGTTAAGGGTGCAACTGTCTCAGGGTCACGTGCTCAAATGTGCACATGATGGTAGCATGTGACTAATGATATCTCGTACTTCAGCCCTCTATATCTTCCTCAGATAATTCCGTAAAAATACAGAAAAATAGGAAGAATAATATACGCGTCCATGACATCCCCTTCCATCAAATTGAGGGCAGCAGCGATCCACCTATGCTCGTCTGCGTACCACTTGCTGTCCACTGTGTGCCATGTGTTCATGGCGTCCCCTAATGATCCTGCCCAATTGTGGAATGCGGCAAGGAAATGACGGGCGTCCGAAGAGGAGCCTTTCCCATCCCAAGGCTTTGGGCAGGCCACTATTTCCTTATTTTTTCCGTTTCCTGGGTGAGTGGCGGTTGCCGAGGCCACCTGCGCTGTCAGGGCTGTGACTTGTTGCGCAAGGTTGCCGATGGCTATGCCAAGGTGATTGATGAGGTCCAGGCAATCCTGGACGGTGGGAGGGGGGAGTGGTGTAGGTGGTACGGCGGCGGGGAGGGTGCTTCCGCTGGGTTGTGACATCTCGTCTAGTTTCTTCTGTCTCTCTTCTTTCTCTAATTTCTCCTGCGCCCGACGAAAGTCTTCTAAGAGGAGGAGTTGTTCGTCTGGCGAGATCTCGTCCCAGTCTTGGACACGAGATATGAACTCCTTCTCTTTCTTAGTGGGAGGGGGGAGGGCGAACTTCGAGCGAGCTCCGCTGGGATACTGAGCTTGTGCTAGACAAGCTGTCTGTTTCCCTTTCTTGGGAGCCACGTTCTTCGTCTTCCCTTACGTGGGAGATGAGGGGGTTAGGAGGTGATTTGAGACGAGGGATGAGGTCTGCAGCGATGGCTATCAGCTGCGGGACCGTAAAATTGGTTCCGAGTATGGGGATTTCTAGGCCGTAAAGCTCTAGTAGGGCATATCGGATTTCTGGGTCGTGATAAATTGCCTGCACGTATTGCTCGGCGAGGTTACGAGGGGGTAGTTCTAGTTGGAACCCCTGGTAACGGATGTTGACACTGTCTTCGTCAATAAAGCTTTCGCCTGACTGGGCGAGTGTGGCTTGGGAGGAGGAGTGGGCGGAGTGGAATGATTCTACTGAAAGTGTAGGTGATGGTGAAGCGTACACCGGTGAAGGGATCCGATCTTCTTCAGATTGGTTCTGGTGCACGTGCAGCGATGCCGAAGCAGAGGCTGTAGTCTGTGGTGGTGTGATAGATGCTTGTCTCCTCCTAAAGAGACGACAAAGACGGGTGTGGACGTTCGCAAATATGCGAGGCAGTTTGAAATGTGGGAAAGTGTATGGGTGGGTTTAGATGACGGGATACAACGAGCACACAATGCTAACTCGAGGATGGTAGGAGAGTTCTGATCAAGCGAGACCGATACACAGTGGTGTTTCACACTGCGCGAGGCTGCGGCGATAACAGAAAACTCAGGAATGAGGTAAGGGTATGTGTAGAGCTACAAGGCTGTCTGCCTCAGTCTTCTTGACCTGTTGGCTGCCTCTCACGCCGAAGCGCTCTCAAACTTTTCTGGTTGGTACGCATACAGCTGTCGCAGGCTAGGCCTGGCTGGCTCAATGTCTAACTGCAGCTTATCTGGCGTGGTGACCAGTTCTGCAGCCAGTACCCAGAGGTGTCTACTGATGACCAGATAGACCCAATAAAGGCAAGCACAATGTATGCCGGTTTTACGGACACTACAGTTGTACCACAAATGCGCAGATTCTGCTTACGGACTTCCCCAGGCAAAGAGTGAGGTAGATAACACAAGGGACTGATGGTCGTCAACCACCTAGAGGGATAATAGGGACTGGTGAGCGATGAGGGCTCAGGAGTGTAAAAGGAACTTGTCCTAATGTAGCGGTATGACAACCTCGCTACGTCAAGCTCAAGTGCAAACTATAAGTGAACTGTCTGGTGAGCACACCCAAGCCTGGCGTGGAGATAAATCACGTGCTAACACACAGTCACAGCGGAGTGGACGAACAACTCAGAGTCTTTATACAAGAACTCAAGACGTCAGTGATCACGCTGTGGTATGCTGAGTGGAGAACCAAGAGGACAAGTTAGATTGGTCAAGAGTAAGGGATACAGAGGAATGCGCACCTGAGTGGAGAACCAAGAGGACAAGTTGGTTCCACTCAGGACGCTACAGGAGAGTTTATATACGCTACTGATGCTGAGTTTAAGCTGAGTCTGAACACTGTTACTAAGTGTATAGTAAGACTCCGTGACTCAGGAGCTGATGCGTCGTGGCTAATAATAGCGCTATCTATTGTGCTGACTGATGCATTTGTCATAGCGCTGACGCGATGCCCTTATCGTGCTGAGTAAACTAGGTACAGCGTGTAAGCGTAAACTACTAAGCAGAGTCTAGAACTATCTAGAGTGTTCCATCCTTATCTTCCAATCGCGTGAGTCCGTACGTAAATAGAATGTGACCGGATTGGGTTGTCCCGTTAAGGGTGCAACTATCCCAGGGTCACGTGCTTGAATGTGCACATGATGGCAACATGTGACTAACGATATCTCGTACTTCAGCCCTTTATATCTTCCTCAGATAATTCCATAAAAATACAGAAAAATAGGGAAAATAATATACGCGTCCATGACACACCCCCTGTGGACGCGGATGTGGAGTGTGCGTGCAGATGCTGAGCCCTGCGTGTCGTACGGGGAGAGTGGGCTTGACCTGCTGCTGCTCCCGTGGACAAAGAGGGGGAGGCGTGCGGTGAGTGGCCATGTGGGACATCGTGGCGTGGTTGCTGGTTTGTGATCCGTGCTGGCTGTCATGGACGCGTATATTTATTTTCTTATTTTTCTGTATTTTTACGGAGCTATTTGAAGAAGATATGAAGGGCCAAAGTATGAGATATCATTAGTCACATGTTGCCATCATGTGCACCCTCAAGCACATGACCCTGGGATAGTTGCACCCTTAACGGGACAACCCAATCTGGTCACATCCCATTATGTATGGACTCACACGATTGGTAGATAAGGATGGAATGTTCTAGATAGTTCTAGACTCAGCTTAGTAGTTTACGCTTACACGCTGTACCTAGTTTACTCAGCAAAGATAAGGCATCGCGTCAGCGCTATGACAGTGCATCAGTCAGCACAATAGATAGCGCTATTATTAGACACGACGCATCAGCTCCTGAGTCAGGGAGTCTTACTGTACACTTAGTAATAGTGTTTAGGCTCAGTTTAAGCTCAGCTCCAGTAGCGTATATAAACTCTCCTGTAGCGTCCTGAGTGGAACCAACTTGTCCTCTTGGTTTCCACTCAGGTGCATCTCACTCTGTACTCCTTACCCTCTCCAATCTAACTTGTCCTCTTGGTTTCCGCTCAGCTTACCATCGTGTAACATCGTGAGCTGCACTCCTGTATAAGGACCGCCTTTGACCTCGCACGCTCCACGCTGACTGTAAGTTCGGCGCATGATTTATCTCTGCGCTAGGCTTGAGTCCTGAAGGCCAGACAGTTCACTTCAACCTATTACTTTCACTTGAGCTTGGCGTAGCGAGGTGTCATACCACTACATTAGGACAAGTTCCTTATCACTCTCTTGAGCTCCACGCTCACCAGTTTTATCACTTTTCCTTTAGGTGGTTGACGACCATCAGTCCCTTGTGTTATCTACCTCACTCTTTGCCTGGGGAAGTCCGTAAGCAGAATCTGTGCATTTGTGGTACAACTGTAGTGTCCGTAAAACCAGCATACATTGTGCTTGCCTTTATTGGGTCTATCTGGTCATCAGTAGACACCTCTGGGTACTGGCTGCAGAACTGGTCACCACGCCAGATAAGCTGCAGTTAGACATTGAGCCAGCCAGGCCTAGCCTGCGACAGCTGTACGCGTACCAACCAGAAAAGTTTAAGAGCGCTTCGGTGTGAGAGGCAGCCAACAGGTCAAGAAGACTGAGGCAGACAGCCTTGTAGCGCTACACATAACCCTCCATTATTCCTGAGTGTTCCTTTATCGCTGCAGCCTCACGCAGTGTGAAACATCACTGTGTATTGGTCTCGCTTGATAGGACACTCCAGTCATCCTCAAGTTAGTGTTGCGCGCTCGTTGTATCCCATCGTCCAAACCCACCTTCACATCTTTCCAAACTGCCTCGCATATTTGCAAACGTTCAAACCAGACTTCGTCATCTCTTTAGGAGGAGACAGGCTTCTATCACACCACCCCAGACTACAGCCTCTGCTTCAGCATCGCTGCACGTGCACCCAGACCCCCAGTCTGAAGAAGACCGGATCCCTTCACCAGTGTACGCATCACCTTCACCTACAGTTTCAGTAAACTCCTTTCACTCCGCCTACTCCTCCTCCCAAGCCACACTTGCCCAGTCAGGCGAAAGCTTCATTGACGAAGACGGTGTCAACATCTGTTACCAGGGGTTCCAATTAGAACTGCCTCCTCGTAACCTCGCCGAGCAATACGTGCAGGCAGTTTATCACGATCCTGAGTACCGTTACGGCCTGTTGGAACTCTACGGCCTAGAGATCCCTGTTCTCGGTACCGATTTTACAGTCCCGCAGCTGATAGCTATCGCTGCAAACCTCATCCCTCGTCTCAAATCGCCCCCTAACCCTCTCATCTCCCACATAAGGGAAGACAAAGAACGTGGCTCCCAAGAAAGGGAAACAGACAGCTCATCTAGCACAAGCTCAGTATCCCAGCGGAGCTCGCTCAAAATTCGCCCTCCCTCCACCCACTAAGAAAGAAAAGGAGTTTATATCTCGTGTCCAAGACTGGGACGAGATCTTGCCAGACGAACAACTCCTCCTCTTAGAAGACTTTCGTTGGGCCCAAGAGAAGTTAGAAAAGGAAGAGAGACAGAAGAAGTTAGACAAGATGTCACAACCCAGCGGAAGCACCCTCCCTCCCGCCGTACCACCTACACCACTCCCCCCTCCCACAGTCCAGGACTGCCTGGACCTCATTAACCACCTTGGCATAGCCGTCGGCAACCTAGCGCAACAAGTCACAGCTCTGACAGCGCAGGTAGCTTCGGCAACCGCCACTCGCCCAGGGAATGGAAAGAACAAGGAAATAGTGGCCCGCCCCAAAGCTTGGGATGGGAAAGGCTCCTCCTTGGACGCCCGTCATTTCCTTGCCGCCTTCCATAACTGGGCAGGATCACTAGGGGACGCCATGAACACATGGCATACAGTGGACAGCAAGTGGTACGCGGATGAGCATAGGTGGATCGCTGCTGCTCTCAATCTGATGGAAGGGGATGCTAAAACCTGGGCACTCCCATATCTGGAGTCTGCCAACCAAGGGACTATTCCCTTTGGAGGCAACTGGTCGGACTTCGTCAAGGAGTTCAACCGCAGGTTCAGCCCCCTGGACATCCAAGATATAGCTCGAGAAGAGCTAAAGAAAACAAGACAAGGCAAAAGGACGGTTGCCGAATATGCATCCATATTTGAGCAGTACTCTGGACAAACCGGGTGGTCCATCATCGACCTCTGCACCCGTTTCTATGATGGTCTCACAGACGAGATCAAGGACCTCCTCGCCATCACAGACAAGCCCCACAACACATACGATGAGCTCAAGCAGAGTGCGCAAGTCATCGATCAACGACTGCACCAACACCAGAGCGAGAAGAAAGGAAAATCTTCATCGTCATCACCACACACCACCTCCCACCCTGATGCCATGCAAGTCGATGCCACACGTCAGCAGGGCAACAAGGCGAAGGAGGAGATCTTCAAAACTCGGGGTGAGTTTCAAGTATGGATTAGAGGGAGATGCTACGGGTGTGGTTTGAAGGAACACACAAAGAAGGACGGAAATCATGAGCGTGACGTTTGCAACTGGTGTCAAAGAGCTGAACACCGTGCGAATGTCTGCCAAAACAAAAGAATGGGGAAACCAGCCAAGGCGAAAGCCGCAGCAACAACGGAATCCCCTAGTCCACCATTGTTGTCCAATACTGCGGCAGCAGCCGCCACAAGTACTTCTCCTGCCCAGACGTCCCAGGCAGATGTAGCAAAGTTGTTGGGAATGTTGGAAAAGCAGCAAGAACAGCTGAATGCATTCAAGGCGGCTTTTTAGATCAGGGGTCGCGTATAGCTGCGACCGGCCCCTCTACAGTAGATGACTCGGCCTCATGTAGTTGTAATGTATGTTTATGCTCTCGCCTCGTTTTGGACTCACCTTCTGTAATTCATACGACTCATGCCTGTAAGTTAGATAGTAGTGTTAGTTCAGCTTCTTGTTTTTCTGATTCTATTACATCTACATCTGCCTCGGAGATGAACAATAGTAGTGTTCCTTTTGCTCCACTTCTTCCAGAAGCAATGCTGCACGTGATGATTTCTGATGCAGCACTGTCTTCTACTATTATTCCCGAAACAAAAGATAAAAAATCACATTTTCATATTTCTGTGTATTTAAAAGGACGTCATCGTACTGTAAAAGTAGCAGCAATGGTAGACTCTGGGGCAACTTTGTTGTTCCTGGACAAAAGGTACGCTGACCGCCACAAGATGTTGCAGGTTCCTCTTGCAAGTCCTATCACTCTATATAACATAGATGGGACTCTTAACGAAGCCAGTAGTATCACCCACAAAGTCAGACTTACTCTGAAAGTTGGCCCTAGTGAAGAAAGACATGACTTCTTAGTCACTTCACTTGGCCCAGAGAACGTCATTTTGGGACTACCATGGCTAAGGCAAAGGAACCCACAAATAGATTGGCAGGAAGGCACTATGCGCCTCAACTCGACCGCTGAAACAGCACAACCAGAGTTGGAGGTAGAGGTGATGCGCATCATGGCAAACCGGATGGAACGCTGCCGTCTCCTTGTGGAGAAAGTGCTCGACACGGTCCAAGACGAAGTTTTCTGTTTGGCAGGCTTCACATACTCTCAGCAGATCACCGAGAAAGCCACCGCCTCCAAACCTAAGAAAACCTTCAAAGAAATGGTACTGGAGCACTACAGAGACTTCGCAAAAGTTTTCTCTGAGGAGGAATCCCAGAGGCTCCCTGAGCATCAACCGTGGGATCATGCTATAGACCTCGAACCAGATGCCGTTAAACACTGGAGGGTCAAAACGTATCCCATGTCCCCAAGCGAGCAAGTGGAACTCGATAAATTCCTGCAAGAGCACATCTCAAAAGGGTACCTGGTCCCATCTAAGTCACTGATGGCCTCGCCAGTGTTCTTCATTAAGAAAAAGGACAGTAAACTCCGTCTAGTGCAGGATTACCGTCGTCTTAATAAAATCACTATTAAGAATCGATATCCACTCCCGCTCGCCACCGACATCATAAACCGGTTGAAAGGAGCCAAGGTCTTCACCAAGTTCGATGTGAGATGGGGCTATCACAACATCCGGATCAAACCTGGAGATGAATGGAAGGGTGCTATTATCACTAACCGTGGACTATACGAACCAAAGGTCATGTACTTCGGTATGACCAACAGTCCAGCCACCTTCCAAGCCCTCATGAACGCCGTCTTTGCCAATCTAATTGCAGCAGGAGAAGTCGCTGTATATATGGATGATATCCTCATCTATAGCAACTCCCTGGAGCACCACTGCAAAATCGTACATGAAGTGCTAAGGAGACTGCAAGAACACGACCTCTATCTCAAACCTGAGAAATGTGACTTCGAAAGGCAAGAAATGGAGTACCTAGGGATGATAATCCGTCCCGGAGAAGTGCAGATGGACCCTGGCAAGGTCGCTGCAGTAAGGGAGTGGCCCACACCCACAACGCTCAGAGAAGTCAGAGCGTTTATCGGGCTCGCCAACTTCTATCGTCGATTCATCAAGGACTTCGCAGCTATCGCCCGAGCCTTGCATGACCTCACGAAGAAGGACACTCCATGGCAATGGCATTCTGAGCAGCAGAAGGCTTTCGACCACTTGAAGGAAAGCTTCGTACGAGAACCCATTCTCAAAGTGTACAACCCACAGCTTCCAACAAGAGTTGAAACCGATGCATCAGGATTTGCTACTGGCGGTATACTCACTCAGAAGTATCCTGATGGTTTCTGGCACCTTGTTGCGTATTGCTCGCAGTCCATGAGCAAAGAAGAACGCAACTACGAAATCTACGACAGAGAAATGCTCAGCTTAATCTGCGCCCTAGAGGATTGGAGACATTTCCTCGAAGGCATCTCCTTCGAAGTGATCACCGACCATAAGAACATGGAATGGTGGGCAAGCATGAAAGACTTAAACCGTTGACAGGCCCAGTGGGCCCTGTACTTAAGTCGCTTTGCCTTCAAAATCACTTATAAAAAGGGAGACTCTATGCAAGCCGATGCATTAAGTAGATTCTCGAGAGACCACATTAGAGACAACGAGGATAACCGCCAGGTTCAGGTTTTACAACCTAAGCACTTCCTCAATGCCGCCCAAGCACACTTCCGCCCAGAAGTGGACTCCCTAGGGAATCGCATAAGACTCGCATCCATTCGAGAAGCAGAAGTTATAGAGGGTCTTAAAAGCTTACAAAAGACTGCTCCAAAAGCTCTCATGGATGGAGTAGCGATGTGGGAGGAAGATGACGGCTTAGTTTACCACAGGGGGAAACTGTATGTTCCCAATGACCGGGCCCTAAGACGAGACGTGGTGAAGTCATGCCACGACTCCATCACTACCGGCCACCCTGGTAAGAACGGCACCATCGAGCTAGTCAGTCGCTACTATTGGTGGCCACGCATGGCAGGCTTAATAAGCTCATACGTAGAAGGATGCGACCGATGCCAACGTTATCGCAAAGATCTGCACCCCAAAGCTATAATTCAGCCGCAAGAAGTACCTGAGGGACCATGGCAGATAGTCGGAGTCAATCTAATTGGTCCCCTGCCCATGTCACGAGGAAAGGATATGATCCTTAACATAGTGGATCATTACACAAAACAGATCCATCTATTTCCAGTGACCTCTCAAATCACGGCTGATGGGGTAGCATCCATCTACTTCGAGCAAGTCTTCCCCTTGCACGGGATCCCCAAGAAAATCATCAGTGATAGGGGACCTCAGTTTGCTGCAAGGAGCATGCGGGCACTATACAAGTGACTAGGGATAGACGCAGGACTTACTACCGCCTATCACCCTCAAGCTAATGGACAGGTAGAGCGCAAAAATCAAGAAGTAGAAGTCTACTTGCGCTTGTTCATTAGTAAGAGGCAGGATGATTGGGCAGACCTGCTCCCTACAGCAGAATTCGTGGTCAATAGTAGGCTCAACTCAGCTACAGGGCACACCCCCTTTGAGCTACTATACGGCTATATGCCCGACTTCACCATTCCTGCTGGCAGGCCCACCGGTATCCCAACACTCGATAAGTGTCTACAACACCTAGTTTCCACAAGAAGGGACGCAGAGGCAGCTCTACGCCTAAGTAAAAGGTGAATGCAGATGGACGTTGAACAAAGACACAAGCCATACGTCTTCAACGTCGGGGATAAAGTCTGGTTGCAAGCTAAGCAAATAAAGATACACCAACAGTCGTCCAAACTGGGCCCTAAACAACTAGGCCCATTTGAAGTCACTGAAGTTAGAAGTGACGTCGACTACAAGCTTGCACTCCCCCCTGCATTACAGATCCATGATGTATTTCATGTAGACCACCTCTCCCCTTACACAGGGAACGAAGTTAACGGGCTTATGCCACCTCCACCCGAACCTGTTACAGTCGAAGGGGAAGAAGAGTACGAAGTAGACCACATAAGAGACTCCAAACTCTTCGGTCGTACTCTCAAGTACCTAGTTCGCTGGAAAGGATACGGTGAGGGCAAGGACACATGGGAACCAGCTAAAAATCTAGTGCACGCCCCGGACAAAGTCAAGGAGTTCCACTCCTCAAATCCGGGCACACCTAGAAAAATAGCGGCTCTCATCTACGCATCCTTGCCTTGGCAAGCATCTCACATGTACACAGAGGCCAACGCGGACGTCGACCCTTAAGAAGGGGGGTGATGTCATGGACGCGTATATTTATTTTCTTATTTTTCTGTATTTTTACGGAACTATTTGAAGAAGATATGAAGGGCCAAAGTACGAGATATTGTTAGTCACATGTTGCCATCATGTGCACCCTCAAGCACGTGACCCTGGGATAGTTGCACCCTTAACGGGACAACCCAATCTGGTCACATCCCATTATGTACGGACTCACACGATTGGTAGATAAGGATGGAACGTTCTAGATAGTTCTAGACTCAGCTTAGTAGTTTACGCTTACACGCTGTACCTAGTTTACTCAGCAAAGATAAGGCATCACGTCAGTGCTATGACAGTGCATCAGTCAGCACAATAGAGAGCGCTATTATTAGACACGACGCATCAGCTCCTGAGTCAGGGAGTCTTACTGTACACTTAGTAATAGTGTTTAGGCTCAGTTTAAGCTCAGCTCCAGTAGCGTATATAAACTCTCCTGTAGCGTCCTGAGTGGAACCAACTTGTCCTCTTGGTTTCCACTCAGGTGCGTCTCACTCTGTACTCCTTACCCTCTCCAATCTAACTTGTCCTCTTGGTTTCCACTCAGCTTACCATCATGTGACATCGTGAGCTGCGCTCCTGTATAAGGACCGCCTTTGACCTCGCACGCTCCACGCTGACTGTAAGTTCGGCGCGTGATTTATCTCTGCGCTAGGCTTGAGTCCTGAAGGCCAGACAGTTCACTTCAACCTATTACTTTCACTTGAGCTTGGCGTAGCGAGGTGTCATACCACTACACTGGCGGGCGTGCGTTGGTGCACTTTGGGATGAACCATGGATGAAAAGAGGGTTAATCAAGTAGAATGCCACATACTGTCTGCGTGATATGGCCCTTACGGAGCCGAGTCTGTGTGAGTTCATAGGCAGAGGGGATCCCACAGGGTTTAGTCCAGAATGTTCGTGACAGCGAGAGCCAATGCGAAAGCAAACAGATGAGACCGAGAACAGGAGCAGGGACGCAAGTGTGGATGAGCGAGACAAGAGCAAAGCTGTCCAAAGTGGCAAGACAAGGCAAGGCATTGACGAGTTCCAGTGCCTGTGGTAGGGCCTAACTTTGAACTGAGTCGCACGGCACGCAGGAGAGAAGAGGGGAAAACACAACTAGACTCAACTAGTCAAGGGTGCAGGCTTAAATTGGAACTGTGGCTGTTCCAGACGAGTAGGTAAGAAGTGGGGAGGTAAGGGAGAGGACTGAGACAGAACAGAATGTGAGGCTGAGTATGAAGGGCGAACGAGATGAGACAAAGGCATATGGGTGCAAACAGGATAAAAGGAAACCTAAGCATCTAAGTCAAGGGAAGCGAGGATACGAAATTCTCAATCAAAGAGGGCCGATGTTACATTTTGGTTTGATCAGCACCTCGGGCCAGGAAGTGGACACTGACACGTCAACTATGACATCACCATCAGCAGGATATCATCATGGACTTGTTGGATCAGTCAGCCAGGTAAGCTCTGGCGCATGTGATTGTGTACGATAATGGATCGGATCATGACTCGTAGTGACTCATTACTAGGATAGCTGTACTAGGGTTCACAGTACTTACACTATTGGCTAGTAGTAGTTCAAGCGGCACTTCAAAGCCCACGTGTATCTGTATAAGTAGAGTAGCGCGAAGACCAAGAACAGCATCTTGGTCTTCTTCAATACCACCATCTTCTACTCGTCTTTACTAAGAGGTTCTCCCCTCTTAAGTGAGTGTCCGGCATATCCCCTTAGACAAGGGATCCCCCATGACTTATATCTCGCCTGTCCCTTCGCGGATCAGTTGTTACGTTTCGGTTTGATTGGCACCTCAGGCCGAGAAGTGGACACTGATGCGTCGACTATGACATCGCCGTCAGCAGGATATTGTCATGGACTTGTAGGATCAGTCAGCTGGGTAAGCTCCGGTACATGTGATTGTATGATAACGGATCGGATCTTGTAGTGACTCGACGTGACTCATACTAGGATAGCTGTACTAGGGTTTGCTCTACTTACGCTATTGGCTAGTAATATTCGAGTGGCGCTTTAAAGCCCGCGAGTATCTGTATAAGTAGAGGAGTGCGAAGACCAAGAGACGGCATCTTGGTCTTCTTCCAATACCACTATCTTCTACTCGTCTTCGCTAAGAGGTCCTCCCTCTCTTAAGTGAGTGTCCGACATATCCCCTTAGACCAGGGATCCTTGTGACTTATACTTCGCCTGTCCCTTCGCGGATCAGTGAACTACCCCACAGACGTAGCCGCCTATCAAGTCTTTCTATACCAAAACAAGTGCGTAGCTGCCCCCTATCACACTTTCTTCATCCTTGATAGCACCTCGTGGCCTAACGCCCAGTACATCAATAAGATCCCTATAGGAGTTGTTCAGCTCAAAGACCTCCACGCTTACTTTGCAAGAGACGAGACCCTCCAACCTCACCCTGCCTATTACGCAGGGACCGTTGTTAACCTGAACTATCGTTTGCTCAGGATCGCCACTCGACAAGAGGCCTAAGTCAGGCAAGCGTCTGTGGTAGACGCTACATCAGTGGAATACCCTGCAGACATCGCAGCCTACCAAGTCAAGCTCTATCGGAACGAACGCGTAGCGTCCCCCTACCACAGCTTTTACATACTTGACAGCACTGCATGGGCCAACGCCAAGTATATTGACAGAGTCCCTCCTGGGATTATCCAACTAGAAGACATCCACACTTACTTCGGAAGGGACAAAAGTCTACAGCCTCATCCCGCCTTCTATGCTGACACTTTCATCAACCACAACTACCAACTCACAAGGATCGCCACCAAGCAAGAGGCCTAAGTCAGGCAAGTGTCCATGGTAGACGTTACATTAAGACCAAGATCCCACTGTGGCCAATCCTACAACCAAAGAACTTTGGGTCCCGTTCAGACCCTACCACATCGACAGATGAGGAGACCGTAACGTCCCAAAGAGATATCTAGGATCCACATTTTGGAAAGATGACGCAGAGACACCAGGCTATGTCACTTACTACTTTGACCAACAGAATAACCAACAACTCATCCCAGTAGAATTCAACTTCGACAACCATTGTTGGGTAGAAATCCATTGGGATACCAGACGCAACAAATTCCAAGTCACCAGACCAGCAAGCTCAATCCTCAACCTCGACATCAAACAATCAGAGGTCCTTACCAGAGACCAGTGGGGAGTAATTGACAGGGAAGAAGAAGAGCTGCTCAGATCCCCAACACCCAAGACCCCAGCACCATCACCATCAATCCGAAGCAACCCAGAAGAGATCCAAATCAGAGACAAGAGGGAGGAGGAACAACTACAACAGATCGCTGAGTCCATCCCAACTAACATGTCCGCAACCACTACAATGGCCGCAGCTAGAACAGCTCTGCTGGGCAAAACAGGATACGAACCACTCGCCGGGGGACCACCCGGAGGAGGAGGAGGAGAAGGAGCACCACCAGGAGGCAACCCAGATGACAACCCTCATGATGAAAACCATGGAAGCACACCATTCACCATGCCCAACACCAACAAATTCCTCGGAAAGGAACCCAAGATTTTCATGGGCAACCGTGATGAAGCAGAAGCATTCCTGTCCCAATGGAACCGATTCGCAGGGGTCAATGCCACAAATCGCAGCCTCAAAGTCCCCTACATCAAAGCAATGATGTTCCTGACATACATCCAGGGACCACTAGTCAACGAATGGGCAATGGAGACCACCAAGTGGCTCGACACCCAAGCAAGCAAAAACGACCCATGGCTCTGGGCAGGGGTGGAGCTCACATTCAAAGGGCAATTCCGTGACAACCTGGAAAAGGATCGCGCAAGAGTAGAACTCGACAAAGGGTTCAAAATGATCAATGAAGACATTGACAGCTACATCACCAAATTTGAAAAACTGGTCCAACAGGCTGACTACCGACTGGACAAACCACTTGTGCTCAACAAGTTCACATGAGGCGTCCCATTCAAACTCTACCAAAACGCCTACCAGTTCCACAACCTGTGCAGCTACTCTCAATGGAAGAGCGCGCTCATTGAACAGCAGAAAAGCTACCTGCACATGAAAGTCAGATCAGACGGTTTTGGAAGACAACCACAAGCCATACCACGTCCTCACCAGAACCAACCACTTCGATTCCAAGCCCCACAGCACCAAGGAAACCAACAAGGGTGGCAGCAATACTGCAACCACCCCGATACAATGGACACCATCCCAGGAAGGATCAGGGCAAGAGTCGCTGAAATTGGGGACATCAACTGAAACCACCCGGAAGACCCCAGAGATTGGACCCCAGGAGGAAGACCTCTGTTCCCGCCAAGGGCTAGGTTCATGCAACGAAGAGGGGGAGGATGCGGAGTCCTAAATATAAGGGATGTGACCTGCTATAACTGCAACCAGAAGGGACACTTCTCACGAGACTGTAACTGTTACGATTTTCGCCCTACTGTACGATATGTTCTGCTTGCTTATCTGCCTCACTTCATGTTCATGTACGCTTCTATCTATGATCCGTTTCGATCTATCCTTTGCCTCTTATCTTGCACCAACCCCATGACCATAGGAAAGCCATAACTGTGACTTTTAGAGCCCGCTGACGTCATTAGAGCCCCGCGTGCCCCCGCGGGATTCCCTTGTACTTCTTATGGACTTCCCCTTCATACTTCTTTATCAGCTCACTGGGGCCAGTACCTCAGGATCGCGCCATGTGTTTGTACTTCACAAACACCCTGTACTAGTATATAAGTCACGCCCTACCTAGCTTGTACAGTAGACTTGACTTCTTGTGTAATACCACATCGTCTTTGCCTCACAAACCTGTTTGACTCGCCATTGCGCTTGAGTCCCCCTTTCGCTTGCCTTTTCACTTGAGCCCTGACCTCCCGCTACTATCCTTGTGTCCCTGGGAGACCAAGTGATACTTGTTCACCACCGAACTGAACCTTAACCGGTTCATGCCTTACCAATCCTGTTGACTTGCTGAAGTACACGTCGTACTTAACGCCCCTGTGGTGGCGTTACACTCGACCTACTGGAACAACACGACCTATACCTCAAACTGGAAAAATGCACGTTCCACTCCGACACCCTCAATTACCTGGGGGTAATCATTAAGAAGGGGGTGATTCACATGGACCCCATCAAAATTTTGGGAATTCGTGAATGGCCAACCCCCAAAAATGTCAAACAGGTACGATCATTCCTAGGCTTCTGCAACTTCTACCGCACTTTCATTCAAAATTTTGATACACATGCACAACCACTCAACAAACTCACACGCAAAGACACAGAATGGCTATGGGGAACAGAGCAGCAGACAGCATTCAACAAACTCAAAACCCTGGTAACAGAAGAACCGGTACTCAAACACCCGGAACTAGACAAACCCTTCGAGCTGGAAGTCGACGCCTCCAGATATGCGGTAGGAGCAGTACTACTCCAATGCGACAAAAACAACAAACACCTGTTGAGACGCGACTTGAGTCACATGTCTTGTGGGATATGATTGAGTCATCCCATATACTAAATACGGTATCTGTCCCCTATGGACTGATTTGGACATTGGCCGGACTCTTACGGACCGCTTTTGTTTATCTTTATTGTTAGAGTCACATGTAGACTCTTATTGTTCTTTATTGTTAAGATACCGGTATTATCTGCTTTAGGCAGCTATTGTTCTCTGCCCTCCAATGGCATTTCTCCCTCTGGTGCACAGACCACCTGTATTGTATTTGGATCACCTGTGCGCACAGACCATTATTATCTAAGTGTCCTGTATATAAGGACTGCTGTTTACACCTCTACACTTCAGAGTTTCCTTCTCCTCTGAAGTGTAAGTCCCTTTCTTACTTCTCCAACTACCTTTGCTCATAGACATTCCATAGTAACTTGTCTACTAGGCATGCAGTTGTAACAGAGTTTCCTTCTCCTCTGCAGTTAACTTGTCTACTAGCTCTTTGCTATTAACCCTCGCTCATTAGTTCTGCGCTTCAACAACACCATCCAATCGCCTACTACTCCAACACTCTCAATGCAGCTGAACGGAACTATGACATCTACAACCTGGAACTGTTAGCCATTGTCAAGGCACTAAGGAATTGGAGACCTTACCTCACAGGATCCCCACACAAGATCAAGGTGTTTTCCGATCACATGAACCTGCAATACTGGAGATCCCCCCAGAAAATCAGCAGAAGGGTAGCAAGGGAAGTACTGGAACTCTCCGAATACATCTGTAAAAGTGGGACCTGTCAAAAGCTGTCAGAGACCAGTCAGGACCAGTCACCAACAGCTTTTGACAGGTCCCACTTTTACAGATGTATGACATAGAAATTCACCACATCAAGGGAACGGCAAATGGAAGAGCAGACGGCCTATCAAGGAGACCCAATTACGACCAGGGAGAACACGACAATGAACAAATCACAGTACTCCCAGACCACATATTCGTCAGAGCTGCAACAATTGACACCACAGACAACCCAACACGCATGAGCCCAATGATCCCAGTAGATGAAATTGATGAACAGCATACATAAAGCGCATACTCACAGTGGACTTAAGAGGACTGTGGTGAGATATGCTGGTAGGCTGGAGAGCAGCAACAGAGTAAATCTAGCAGGTGAAGCAGATGATGGTCTGGCACACAACAGATGAGAACTGGTGTTATTACAAGAGAGGAGACATACCTGGCACACAACAGATGAGAACTGGTGTGGACCAGGAGCGTACAAGCTGCACTACTTATACAAAATACAGAGTGACGCTGGTAACACAGAGTCACAGTAAATACAAGAGACGCATTGTTCTACAAGGGGACAAAGGAGTGTACTGTTCTGGAGAACAAGGCGTAGAGAACAAGAAGAGTTCAGACTATGATATCATGGTGACATCACAATAAAGATAAGGACAAGGGAGAGTACATAGATGTAGTACAAGGGCAATCCAGAGTGGTCCATGATGTCATGTACATGTGTGATGTCATAGATAAGAGAATACAAGAAGTCCGAGATTGTAAAGATCAAAAATATCTAATCTACAAGTCCTGTATATCTAATCTAAAGCAGTCCGTTATCTGTGTGTCCATCTGAGCCGCTAAGTGCGCACAGGTCACTTATCAACATCTCCCCGTGATCAGCAATCTAGGACTAGCACAAGCCCATGTCTATATTGTGTTGGTGCAGCAGGACACGCGCAAGCGACTTGGTGAAGCCATCCGCAACCATTTCTGCAGTGGGGGTTCTGATAAGGGTTATGGTCCCCTTTTCAATGTACTCCCTAATGACATGATGCCGTATGGCAATGTGCTTTGATCGCCTCCCAGTGACAGGGTTCAAGGCCAAGTCAATGGCACCCTTATTGTCACCATGTAATGGGATGGGGTCGTCGACCTCGTACCCGAGTTCCGCAAGGAAGCTCTGATACCACGCGGCTTGGTTGGCCGCATCGGTCATGGCCATGTATTCTGCCTCTGTAGTGTTTTGGGCTACAGTCTTTTGCTTTCGCGAAGACCAGCTTATTGCACCATTGGCTAATAAGAACACATAACCAGAAGTGGAGTGTCTGTCATCAACCTGGTCACCCAGGGAAGAATCAGAGTAGCCATGAAGGCCATCTCCACTGGCGCCATCATAAACTATATGCATGTCCACAGTTCCCACTAAGTAGGACAGAACATATTGCGCTAGCCGCAGATGTTGGGGTGAAGGATTTGCTGCATACTGCGCCAAACGTGATACAGCAAAGGAAATGTCTGGCCTGGTGCCAATCTGAACGTACAGGAGACTGCCAATGAGTGACTGATAGTGCGTGATGTCAGAGGCAGTGGCCTGACCCGTATATTTATGAAGGTGCTCGTCAGCACCAGCGGGTAAGGGTGTGGAGTGTGGAGTGGCATTAGACATGCCAAAGCGTTCAAGGACATCCTTGACATAGCCAGACTGATCTATTTCAATGCGTCTGAGGGAGCGGTCGCGCACAATGCGCATACCTAGATAAGACTCTATCTCCCCGAGATCTGTCATCTCATAGCGTTCAGCAAGATCTGACTTCAAACGCTTGATCCTTTCCAGGGAAGCACCCAAAATTGTGATGTCGTCAACGTAAACAATAACGAAGAGTGGACCATCCCCCTCTCGTTGAGGCAACACATATACGCCTGCATCGGCAAACGTCCGCTTGAAGCCGAGTGCAAGAAGCACTCCATGGAATTGCAAGTTCCATGCACGGGAGGCTTGTTTGAGACCATATATCGCCTTGACAAGGCGACACACCTTCGTCTCTGCACCAGTAACGGTGAAACCTTGTGGCTGCTCCATGTATATCTCCTCATCAAGCACGCCATTGAGAAACGCGGACTTAACATCCATCTGATGGATGTGCCAGTCCTCTAGCGCGGCCAACGCCAGAAGCAATCTCAGCGACTCAAATTGTGCGACAGGAGAGAAGGTTTCATCGAAGTCTATGCCAGGGATCTGCGTAAATCCCTTAGCCACCAAGCGAGCTCTGTAGCGGCCATCCGCTTTGAGCTTAAAGACCCATTTGGATTTTACTGCCTTACGATTTGGCGGGAGATCCACTAACTCCCATGTGCCATTGTGGGCGAGTGCGTCCATTTCATACTGACACGCCTTAGTCCACTCATCTGCATCTGCAGACCTCATGGCCTCTGCATAGGATGCAGGGTCTCTGCCAACATACGCCGCAGCTAGTAGCTCCGCATACCCCAGTCGCCTGCCGCGTAGTGCCACATTGTCCCCACTGTAATAGCGAGGGTTGGGCACAGGCACACGGCTAGAGCGTCTTGGTGCATTGTCCATCTCACGCAACAGCTGACTACGCTGTGCACGAGCCTCAAAGCCTCCCGGCATATCCGGTGAGGGAGGTGGGACATGGCGCATAATGCGCGTTGCACTTTGACGTGGTGGTGGTGAGGTGGGAGTGACTTGCTCACGCTTTGGAGTGGTGGGCAGAGTGGGCAGTGCAGGTGGTGGTGGTGTGTGTGGACGCTCTTGTTTTGGGTCTAGGAGTTCTTCAACATCCTCCTCCTCACTACTGCTGGAGTGTGCAGGGGAGGGAACTCGCTGTGGTGGTAACGCCGACGTGCTAGGTACGGCAATTACTGGTGGAGGTAGTGGTTGTGACACCACTTGAGAAGGTTGTGGGTGTGGCTCAGCACGTTGAAGGGACGGGAAGCTGCTCTCGTCAAATGTCACATCCCTGGACAGTCTGACCGAGCGGGTTTGGCGGTCCCAAAGCTTATAGCCCTTAGATTCAGGCTCAAACCCAATAAGTGTGACCTCAATGGCCTTCGCATCCAATTTGCGACGCTTATCAGCGGGTATGTGCATATACCCCTTGCATCCAAAGACGCGTAAATGTGAGACGTCTGGTACTTTGCCAGAGTACCAGAGCTCAAAAGGTGTGCGCCACTTAAGCGTACGGGTGGGAGAGCGGTTGTAGATGTGTACCGCAGTGCTCATCGCATGCTCCCAGAAGCCTTTAGACATGCCTGCTGTGTGTAGCATGGCCATTGCCTTATCCGTAATGGTGCGGTTAAACCGCTCAGCTTTCCCGTTCGACTGTGGTGAACCTGGCATCGTAAGGTGATGCTCTATCCCCCTCTGCTTGAGAATGTCCTGCACTTGGCTTGCCATATACTCGCCGCCGTGGTCAGAGTGGAGTGCGCGCAGTTTATGGGACGTCTGGGTTTCACCCCAGGCCAAATACATCTGCAGCGCTTTCACAAACTGATCCTTCGACTTAATGAAGTATACCACTGCGAACTTGGAGTGGTCGTCTATGAAGGTGGCGGTGTATGTAGAGCCTTGCAGGGACTGAGTTTGCATGGGGCCGGCTAGGTCACTGTGCACAATCTCAAAGATACGGGTTGTCCTTTTGGTGAAGGATGCAGAGAAGGGTTGGCGAGTGGATTTGCCCAACTCGCACCCACGACACACACCAGTGTGCGTGGCAGAGCTGTCAATGTCCATGCCAGTAGTGGCAGAGGGACCGTACGACTTAAGAGCAGCAGAGGAGATGTGTCCCATGCGCTGATGCCAGATATCAAGAGTGGTGGCAGAACTTTTGACGTGAGCATTTAGGCCAATGCTTGAAGCGTCCAACCAGTACAGGTTGTCCTCCAAGTAGCCAACAGCTACACAGCTTTTATTGACAGATATTTTAAATGAGCCACTGTCAAAGGCCACTTCCGCACCCTTTTGTGCTAGTGCACGCGTCGACAAGAAGCGTGTTTTCACCTGAGGAAGGTGCAGCACATTACTTAGGGTGATGGGAATGCCTTGGCTCGTGGTGAAGATGACAGAGCCTACACCAACTTGGTCGATTGTGGTCTTATCCCCTAGGCGCACAGCACCTTGGCATGGGGTATAGTCCTTGAAGTCAGACCGATGTGGTGTGATGTGGTGTGTTGCACCACTGTCCATCATCCAACGCACACGTGAGGCAGCATACAAGGCAACTCCAACTGTATTTGCGGGCCAATCTATGGCCGGTTCATCACTGACCTCCTTAATGGAGGCTGTGGTAGGTACGAGTACATGAGAGTTGGCAGCCTTGTTGCCAGTGTCCTTCTTCCCCGCAGCTTCATCCTTCTTCCTCTGCCTGCAGTCAGGCTTGATGTGCCCCTTTTTGTTGCAGTAGTGGCACGTAAGCTGAGAATGATCCTTCTTCTTACGAGCGCCGCTACTAGGTTTGATGGGGGCAGCCTTGTTTAGTGAGGAACTAGAGGGGCCAGAACGGCGCGCCTCCTCTGAAACGATGCGCGCAATTATTTCAGCGTGCTTGAGCTTGGAGGGGGCTCCACTGGCCAGGATGGTGGATGCCAGAACCTCATAGGAGGCTGGCAGGGCGTGGAGGAGAATGAGACAGAATTGGACGTCAGTAACGCCCATCTGCGCGTTGGAAAGGCCGACCCGCAGCTCATTGAGCTTGGCCAACTGGGAGGCCATAGGTGCGGAGTCATCAAGACGGGCTTGGGTTAGCTGGATCCATAAGTTAAAGATGGTGGTGCTGCCCGAAGCGCCAGCATATACATCCTTCAGCTTGTCCCACTTTGCAGCGAAGGTGGGGTAGGCATAAGGATCAGCAACGAGGGAGTAGACATCTGGTTTGAGGTATAGGCGGAGGTACGCCTTGGACCGACGCTGGACAGAGTCCCATTCGTCAGCTGTGACTCCGGTTGGCGGGGCATGGTGTGTAAACACATCCTCAGCCTCATGAAGAGTGAGGATTGCTTCCAGCGTTCCGGACCACTCATTCCAGTGAGTCCCATCGAATTGATCAAGGCGAATGCCCGCAGGCATGCCGAAGGTTGTGCCATACGCATTAGACAGGCGCATGGAGGGTGTGGACCCAGAAGTGATAGGGGGCAGGCCGGTTGAGGCACCTGCCGTGGCTCCTGCAGCCGCACTTGTTACGATTCCCCTTGTTGTACGACTATGACTGCGTCTTCTTGCTCATTTCACCTTCTGATTTCGTCTTCCGTGTTCACTGTACTTTTACGTTACGATCCGACGCCCCGCGCTTCTCGACTTCTATCTCGCGCCTTGCGCCTCGGCGATAGGATGGCCAGTTTTACGTTCAGTTTGAACCGCTGACCATTCCTAAGGCACGCGTCGTCCCGCGGGATTCCCTTGTTCCCCTTTGACTTATCCTTTTGTTTACGCTTTCGTATCATCGACTCATAGTCGCGCCATGTGTTTGTCTCTGACAAACACCCTGTACTAGTATATAAGTCACACGCTACCTAGCTTGTACGGTAGACTTGACTTCTTGTGTAATACCACAACGTCTTTGCCTCACGAACCCCGTTTGACTCGCCATTGCGCTTGAGTCCCCTGTTTCGCTCGCCTTTACGCTTGAGCCTGAGCTTCCGCTATTATCCTTGTGTCCCTGGGAGACCGAGTGATACTTGTTCACCACCGTACTGAACCTTGACCGGTTCGCTCTTGCCGATCCCGTTGACTTGCCGAAGTACACGTCGTACTTAATGCCCCTGTGGTGGCGTTACATTAAGTCAAGTCTCTCACCGTGGCAACATCTAGTCGCAGCCGAACCAAGTTTAGGCCCGAATATATTGACCGCCTTAGCTCCGACGAACTCTCGGATCGAGTTAAAGGATCTGCGGTCTGGGCAGAACACAACGGAGTCGAAGGGTACTTCATCTTTGACCCCTCGACACGAACCTATCGACAAATCCACTACCTCGAAGACAGACGCCTTTGGGCATTCATCGACTACTCTTTAACAGAAGGAAGGTGGTATACCATCGGACCGGTACCCCTTACCCTGAACACCGGACCCCTAGGACCCCCCGAACCTACGGGTATTAACGTTGACCCTTCCGACACCCCATCCCCGAGCATTTCAGTCCCAACAACCGATCCTCTATCTACCGCGTTCCCATCATATACTATGGCCCAGCCAGGACAAGCGTCCGTCAGTACTACCCTCACGAGCGGAGGAGGTGCACCCAGTGGAAGCGGAGCACCCACCGGAGGGATCCCCGCCAGTAGTGGCGGAGGAGGCGGCGGTGGAGGCGGCGGTAGTGGTGGCGGAGGGGGCGGCGGAGGCGGCGGCAGTGGACCGGCACCAGCCGGAGGACTCGCGCCAGCCCCTGGCGGCAACGGCCGTCTGGGAGGAAACCCCCCGCCTGAATTTGACGGAAGTCGAGAAAAGAGCAAGGCGTTCTTACGCGCCTTCAAGCTATATTGTGGAATGAACCCGACCGTAGACCTACTCGCAGTACCCGGGCAACGAGCTATGGCCTTCCTTTCCTACATCCGAGGACCACTTGTCGACGACTGGGTCGATGAACAAATGAAATGGCTCGAAGGCCAGGTTGCGGCAGGGGTCTTACGAACCCAAGACAACCTCTGGAACGAGGTAGAAACCCGATTCTTACAAGCATACACCGACACGGCAGAACAAACAAAGGCCCGAAAGGCCTTACAGAGCCTAGTTATGAAAGGAGAAGATATCGACTCCTACATCGCCCAGTTTGACAACCTCGTAGCCAAGGCCGGGTATGGTCCGGATGAAGCCACGACGCTGGAATTGTTCCAGGACGGACTTCCGAATCAACTGGTCATTAACGCCATTCGCTTCCAGCACCCCATCACGTGGGAAGATTGGAAGAGAGCCGCCCGTCTACAGCAGGCCGAGTACCTGGTATTGAAGGACCGACTCGGCAAGAACCGAACTCCACGACAGAAGAAGGGAGGGCATAACCGCGACCAATGGGTGCAGGCCCTCAACAAGAATCGAGACCCGAATTCAATGGACGTCAGTCGAGCTCGAGCCTCGGTGGCTCTTACCGACGCTGACCGGGTCCAACTTCAAAAGGAAGGGCGCTGCTTCAGGTGTCGCGCCACGGGGCACATTTCACGTAACTGCCCGCAGAAGAATGCCAGAATCGCAAATTCCTTCACAAACGCCCAATCAGTCCCTATCGCCGCAACCTCCACGACACAAACCCCAGCCATCACCACGGTTGCCGTACAGTCCAACCGCGTGCTTTCGGCAGAAGAACAGGCTGAAGCACAGATAGCGGCGATGAAGGCCCAGCCACAGGAGGTACGAGACCTCATGGTGGAAAAGTTATTTGCAAAAGAGGATTTTCTCGACGCTTGAACCCGACGGCCTGGGCTAGAGCACTCAATGTAAACGTGTATCATAGCAGATATCGATCCATGCGAATTCCAGTTTTGTTCAAATCTGCACACGCAACGGCCGAACGACAAGTACTCCTAGACTCAGGAGCCACAGACAATTTTATCTGTGCATCGCTACTGAAGCGATTACAGATCGGAACACGTGACGTCACCCAACCAATACGTATTTGGAATGTGGATGGGACGCACAACCAGGATGGAGCCATCACACAATACGCGGATTTAACCGTCCGAACGGGGAATGACATGAAGACACTTCGCTTCCTAGTAACGAACTTAGGAAGGGACGAAGTCATACTAGGGTACCCATGGTTCTCGGCGTTCGAGCCGCTAGTAAAATGGGGTGAAGCCACACTAAACGAAGACTTCCAACCCGTAGTAATATCCAGCCTGGCGTCGTCGGATGAAGCCACACCCGTAGAAGCATCTATACGGGCGTTGGAGACGTATCAACTCGACGAGGAGGCTTGGGAACAAATCGAGGACGAGGAACAAGAGCCATGTGTGGCGTTAATACGGAGAGCCACAACCGCTTCAGAATTAGCTCAACAAGAAGCAGCGAAACGAGGGGAGCGTACGTTCGAAGAGATGGTACCACCGGAGTATCGGCGTTACCGTAAAGTGTTCGATGAGGAAGCATCCCATCGATTTCCGCCGAAGCGACCCTGGGATCATGCCATAGATCTGGTACCAGGTGCCCCCACGACAATGGATTGCAAAGTATACCCGCTGACCCAAGAAGAGGACAAAGCCCTAGACGTCTTCCTTGCTGAACAATTGGAACGGGGATACATCCGACCATCAAAGTCCCCGTATGTTTCGCCATTCTTCTTCATAAAGAAAAAGGATGGAAAGCTCCGGCCAGTACAAGATTACCGCCGGCTGAACGAAGTTACTATTCGCAATCACTACCCACTACCCCTCATCCCCGAACTTATTGATAGAATTCGCGACGCACGACTCTTCACCAAACTGGACATCCGTTGGGGATACAACAATATTCGGATTGACGAAGGAGACGAGTGGAAAGCCGCCTTTAAGACGAATAAGGGGACTTTCGAACCACTTGTAATGTACTTCGGTCTCACGAATTCCCCTGCGACATTCCAAGCCATGATGGACTCTACGTTCCAAGGACCAATATTGACAAATGAGGTCATTGTGTACATGGACGATATCCTCGTCGCGACCCTTGACGACCTCGCCCACCATCGTGCACGAGTCCACCAAGTCCTGACCATTTGTGAAGAGAACGACCTTTACATTAAACCTGAGAAATGCGAATTCGAAGTGAGGGAAACGGAGTACCTCGGACTCATCATCGGGCACGGGAAGCTACGGATGGACCCCGTAAAAGTACGGGGTATCCGCGAATGGCAACCCCCGAAAAACCTCAAAGAGATGCGCGCCTTCGTCGGCTTCTGTAATTTCTACCGCCGATTCATCAAGGGATTCTCAGCCCTTGCACGACCTCTCCACGACCTCACAAAAAAGGACACCCCATGGAATTGGGGCGCGGACCAACAATGCGCATTTGAGCGTATCAAGGAACAAATATGCCAAGAGCCAGTCCTCCTGTCCCCCGATCTAACGAAGCCATTCGAGATGGAAGTGGACGCATCCAATGTCGCCATCGGCGCAGTGCTCAACCAACTCGGAGATGACCAAAAGTTCCACCCAGTAGCATTCCACTCCGAATCACTGTCCGCCGCGGAGCGGAACTACGACATCTATGACCGAGAACTGCTTGCGATAGTCAAATCACTCCGCGCCTGGCGTACGTACCTCATTGGATCCCCCCATAAAGTCATCATCCACACTGACCACGCCAACCTCCAATACTGGAAGGAACCACGAAAAATCAGCCGACGAGTAGCACGCGAATTCCTCGAACTGTCGGAATACGATTTCGTGCTGAAACACGTGCCGGGAGTCAGAAATGGTCGCGCAGACGCCCTATCCCGGAGATCAGATTACGCACCCACCGATGAAGACAACAACGACGTTATCGTCCTCCCGGCGGATCGATTCGCACGGGCAACGGAAATGTCAATGCACGACATGGACATTTGGACCCAAATCGCCCAAAACCTCGACGAATCACAAGTGCTACGATGGGTAGAGCCGCACAACCTCAAAAAGCTCGGAGGACTGTGGTGGAAAGGCGACGCACTTGTCGTTGTCGGGGACAACGATCTTAAGCGGGGGGTAATCACCTTTTTCCACGACACACCTGCGATGGGACACCCCGGAATCACAAACACGTACGAACTGTTACGACGGGACTATTGGTGGCCCAGCATGCGCAAAGACGTCGAAGAATACGTCAAGGGTTGCGCCACATGCCAAGCCAACAAAATCAACCCGCATCGGCAGAAACCACATCTCTACCCCATTACAACAGACCCAGACGCAGAGCCCTTCGAAGTGGTAGCCATGGATTTCATCACGAAGTTACCACCGTCACAAGGCTACGACTCAATCCTCACTATCACCGACCATGACTGCTCGAAGGCGGCCATCTTTATTCCCTGTAACGAAACGATCACCGCAGAAGGCGTAGCTCGACTGTACCTCCGCCACGTCTACCCCCATTATGGCATACCCCGGAAACTAATCACTGATCGAGACCCCTGGTTCACGTCGGCATTCATGACGCAACTGTGCAAAGCCCTTGGGATTAGACAAAACATCTCGTCGGCGTATCACCCTCAAACGGATGGGCAGTCGGAGCGAACCAATCAGTGGTTGGAACAATATCTACGCCATTGGAGCAACGTGCAACAAGATAACTGGGCAGAGGCACTCCCAGTAGCACAATTTGCGCACAACGCATGGCCCAATGCTACAACGAAACACTCTCCCTTCTCGCTTATCATGGGATGGGAGCCACGCACCAATTGGGTCAAGAAGCCCACAGTTTCGCCATCCGTCGACCAGCGATTAGAAGATATGGGAAACTTCCGACAACATGCGCAAGACTGCATCAAACATGCCCAAGAACTCATGATGAAGCGGGGACGCACCCATTTCATCCCGTATCAAGAAGGCGCTCAGGTGTGGCTAGAGGGGACGAACCTTAAAACGTTTTACCCTACGGCCAAACTAGCCCCAAAACGCCACGGGCCATTCCGCATCAAGAAGGCCCTCTCCGCAGTATCATACGAATTAGAACTCCCGAAGTCATGGAAGATCCACCCCGTGTTTCACGCCAACCTCCTCACTCCATATAAGGAGACGGAACTACACGGGGAGAACTTCCCGCGACCTCCACCTGACCTTATCGACGGAGAAGAAGAATTCGAAGTGGAGCAAATCCTCGGATCAAGGGTCCATGGCCGAGGGCGCAAGCTTCAGTTTCTAGTACAGTGGAAGGGATTCCCCGTAAGCGACAGCTCGTGGGAACCGCTCGAGAATGTGCGCCACGCGCCTGACCTCATCGCCGACTTCTATCGGCACAACCCTACCGCCGAAGGGGCTGGACGAAAGATATAAAAGAACGCCCCATGAATCCCCACTTCGCACCCTCTCCTCTCATCCTGCCCACCATGACTTCTACTCCTGTCGTCTCGACCGTGCCTGTCCACCCCCCGTCTCAGATCATACTTGACCACTTAACCGTACCTTCGCAGGACCAAGGTGTCCCTTCGCAACCAGAAGGTTGCACGCCGTATTCTGTAATACCTAGCCCAGACCCCCCCATCTTGCATCTGATCGCCCCGACTCTTGAACGCCTCGCTCAGGAGGCAGCACCCACTCCATACTCCGTATCCACCCCAGAACCACGCACTCCCCCTCCAGTTCCAAACGTATCACTCCTGCCATTTCCCCCCGGACTCGACAGTACCCAATCACCTCCGGACCAGCCTCGTCGCGTCGAACCAGACCCCATCTATGCCGCTCTGGACGACGGTGGGGTTGATGACGAAGATCCAACCGACCCTGGACTTCCGTTCCTTCGCAACACCCCTGACCTCGGCCATCTCTACTTCCCGATGAGGATTGGGGAGGCTGGTTATCCCAAGTCCATCGCGCGGTTTATCTACTACCGCAAGGACTACCAGGAAGTCGTCGGGACCATGGGGAGGGACCACCCATGCTATGTACAATCGGTCTACGTCCAAGGAGTCCATGAAGGACAGTTGCCGCAACACGTTACGGATCAGCAACTGGCTATGTTCCACCCCCATGACCCACGCGCCATATGTGTTGATGAAACTTTGGCAGAGTTGGGCGACGTCCGTCTTCGTGCAGAGGTGGCACGCCTTCGAGGATGCCTGCTGCGTAAGGATGCAGTCGCCAAGCGAGAGTCGGAGATTAGGAAGATGGAGACGGACCTCGTACGTGATCGGTTTCACATGGAGATGGATCTCGCAAGCGTGCGCAAGCGACTGCAGTACGCGCGAGCAGTACCGAAGATATCCGAGAAGTACGATGAGCTTCAAGTGAGGAACTTGCGCTCTCGTCGCTCCCCAAACCCTGTTCCGATCCCGCCACGCGCCGGGGGGCCTTGCGAGATGCCACGCCTCCAGGGTGAGAGCAGTAAGCGGCCTCGTAAGTGCTTCCACTGCAAGGCAACCGATCACTTGATCGCACAATGCCCGCAACGCAGGGCAAAGCAGCCGTGTCAGTGGTGCGGTAGCCGCACGCATCAGTACGAGGTGTGCCTTATCCGTCGTATTTCGCCCATGTCGCCCGCCTATGTCGACCCGGATGACCGCCCCCGATGGTGCGGCAAGTGCCTGCGGTATGATGCGCGGCATGAGGAGATCCACTGCCCGCAGTACGAGCAGTGTCGAGAGTGTGGTGAGCGCGGCCCTCATCTATTCTTACGTCATCACACTTGCCCGCGCCCACCCTCACCTATCCCCGATACTGTACCCGTTGAGGATGACTGGTACTACACCAGCGACTAGTCGAAGTCGTGGCGACTTCGAGTCTGAGAGGGGGGTAATGTTACGATTCCCCTTGTTGTACGACTATGACTGCGTCTTCTTGCTCATTTCACCTTCTGATTTCGTCTTCCGTGTTCACTGTACTTTTACGTTACGATCCGACGCCCCGCGCTTCTCGACTTCTATCTCGCGCCTTGCGCCTCGGCGATAGGATGGCCAGTTTTACGTTCAGTTTGAACCGCTGACCATTCCTAAGGCACGCGTCGTCCCGCGGGATTCCCTTGTTCCCCTTTGACTTATCCTTTTGTTTACGCTTTCGTATCATCGACTCATAGTCGCGCCATGTGTTTGTCTCTGACAAACACCCTGTACTAGTATATAAGTCACACGCTACCTAGCTTGTACAGTAGACTTGACTTCTTGTGTAATACCACAACGTCTTTGCCTCACGAACCCCGTTTGACTCGCCATTGCGCTTGAGTCCCCTGTTTCGCTCGCCTTTACGCTTGAGCCTGAGCTTCCGCTATTATCCTTGTGTCCCTGGGAGACCGAGTGATACTTGTTCACCACCGTACTGAACCTTGACCGGTTCGCTCTTGCCGATCCCGTTGACTTGCCGAAGTACACGTCGTACTTAACGCCCCTGTGGTGGCGTTACAGCACTAGTGGTGGCAACACCAGTGGGCGAGGCAGCGCGAGAGGAGTGTGCAGAAGACATGGGGATGATTTATCTGTCGCCGAGGAGCAGTCAGCGACAGTGCTTCTAATAGTTGCAAGACGTGAAGGGGATACCACTCCTGTCTGTGAATCTGTAAGGCCAGAACGCTAACGCGTCCTGCCTCCTGTGGTATGCCAGTGATACAAGGGCTAGGCCCAGGATGGAAAGTCCCTTTGCCATACTAGGAGCCAGCTGCCAGCCAGGATGTGTCTAAGACACGGCTCACTAGTTTGCGTCAGGGGGAAATGGAATGTGCTTTCAGAGCCCAAGGCTGTCTACCTCAGCCTCCTCGGCCTTTTGGTTGCCTCATCGCCACAAGTGGCTTTACTGAATCCTTTCCCATTGCCGCTACAAGGCAGGTATCTGGTTGCAGAACACCATAATGGTGAACACCCCCCAGAGTCTGAACCAGGTTTTACACTCCCATGGTGAGGAGATCCTGCGCCCAGTGTGGAGCACCAGAGACAGCTGGCGCTAAGCTCCACAATACACAGCCCAGTGGGCCATGCACACCTGGATATGGATTGAAGGGCTACCAGACCCAATCTCCTTGCGCATAGCGCAGGGGCTAGGAAAAACAGTAGGGATGAAAGTAGGACTACTGGGCAGTACATGGCAGGAGGTTCCTCAGCAGGGACCACTGGCGCCCCAGTGTCCACTGCCTTGGGCAAGGCTGGTGAGGCCCCAGACAGACCTTAGCCTGGTGTGTGATCCTAAGAACACAGTGACCAGCCAAGTGGAGTGGCTAGGGCACCAGGGCCCATAACCTGATGAACAGCATACATAAAGCGCATACTCACAGTGGACTTAAGAGGACTGTGGTGAGATATGCTGGTAGGCTGGAGAGCAGCAACAGAGTAAATCTAGCAGGTGAAGCAGATGATGGTCTGGCACACAACAGATGAGAACTGGTGTGGACCAGGAGCGTACAAGCTGCACTACTTATACAAAATACAGAGTGACGCTGGTAACACAGAGTCACAGTAAATACAAGAGACGCATTGTTCTACAAGGGGACAAAGGAGTGTACTGTTCTGGAGAACAAGGCGTAGAGAACAAGAAGAGTTCAGACTATGATATCATGGTGACATCACAATAAAGATAAGGACAAGGGAGAGTACATAGACGTAGTACAAGGGCAATCCAGAGTGGTCCATGATGTCATGTACATGTGTGATGTCATAGATAAGAGAATACAAGAAGTCCGAGATTGTAAAGATCAAAAATATCTAATCTACAAGTCCTGTATATCTAATCTAAAGCAGTCCGTTATCTGTGTGTCCATCTGAGCCGCTAAGTGCGCACAGGTCACTTATCAACAGAAATGCAACCCACACACCCAGTATACACCCAGGACAGCAACACAGTTGCAAAATGGGCAGACCCACACAAGCTCAAACTCATCGAAGGCACTTGGTACAAGGAAGGACAAAGAGTAGTCACAGGGGATGCCCACAAACGAAGGTGTATTATACAGGCCCACCACGACACCCTCGCTTATGGACACCCCGGAATCAACTGAACCATCAAATTGATTGAAAGATACTACTGGTGGCCAGGACTTCGGCAAGAGGCACAGGACTACGTCAAGGGATGTGCTGACTGTCAACAAATCAAAGTCAATAACCGACCAACACGCGCACCTCTACAACCAATATTCCCGAAACCGGAGGCAACCCCATTCAAAGTCATAGCTCTAGACTTCATCACCAAACTACCCCTATCGGACAGCTGCGATTCCATACTAACAGTAACAGACCACGATTGTTCTGAAGTGGCAGTATTTGTTACGGTTTCGCCCGTAACCGCTCCCCCGAACACTCCTGCAAGACCTCGGAACACCGCCGTGAGACGATCACGTGCTGATTATGCCGAAGAAGAGGTCGAAGATATAGGATTCCTAGCTTCATACGCCAACTTACCAGCTAAGTCACCTGACCTCCCCGCCTACCATGGTTTCGCTCAAGAATATTGGGAGTAGATCACGTGATCTTACATCAACCGCCCGTCACGTGACCCTGGCACGTGACCTGGCTAGACTTGCACCAGAAGGGTCCAGATGAGCTTGTGCCTGGACCGGTCTCGACTGCCTCGTGTTTGTGATGACTCGTACATGCCTGATCGATAGTGCCTTGATTCTGATGGATTGTACACGTTTGCATTCTGATTGGATGGAAGCAGCGCTCATACAGCTGCGGATGCTTATCTCTGACTCATGCCTTTGCGCCTTACTGCCATTGGCCGATTGTTATCTCTGACTCATTGTGACTCATTCCTAGGATCCGGATATTAGGGTTTCGGAGTTCCAAGCTGGGGTTCAAACCTCCTTGGACATGTATATAGGCTCTGGCTTATGGTCGCTGAAGACCTAAGCTTGACTTTCTCTGGACTATACCACCCACTGTAGTGCCAATACTGCGCTGTCTGCCGGTGTTGTGCTGATAGCTACCTTTGGTGCATATAAACTCCTTTGAAATCATCCTTAGCTGAGGGATCGCCGTGAGGCCCCTATCCATTCCTTTCCGCTTTACTTCTGCCGTTCAAGGAACGTGCTGCATCATTCTCCTTTGGTTGTGCTGTCTTGCCGACCACTCTGTCATATCAACTTCGACTTACTCTCTTCGCCGTCCTCTGCATCCTCTGGGCAACATTACTACGCCTCGTTCGCGAGCTAGTAGAAGATCGAGTACGTGACTTCGACATATCGTGGTGATCGTAGGGGCGTCCTGGTAGCCTTGTCCGAAGTACAAGAAGAACGTCCGGTGGAACGTTACAGTATTCATCCTGTGCCTGGAGGAAATAAGTGCAGAAGGAACTGTACGTGATGCATGTTTTTCCCAGATTTGGACTGCCAGTGCACATCATTGGCAATTGGGACCCCAGATTCACGTCAAAATTCACCCACAAACTATGCCAAATACTAGGGATCAAACAAAACATCTCCACGGCATACCACCCCAGAACTGATGGGCAATCAGAATGAACCAATCAGTGGTTAGAACAATACCTTCGGTTCCGGGTCAATGAATGGCAAGACAACTGGACATGATACCTACCAATGGCAGAATTCACGCACAACAATTGGCCAAACAAGTCGACCAAGGAATCCCCATTCAATGTCCTCATGGGTTACAACCCGTGCGCTGATTGGACCAATCAACCTTCCCCTATTCCGCAGGTGGCGCTGCGAGTACAGCAGTTCAGAGAAGCCAGAACACGCGCCCAGGAACTGATGATCAAAGCACAGCAGGGGTGGATCAAACACAAGGACACCCCAAAATACCAAATTGGAGACCTCGTATGGCTTGAAGGGCGCCACCTACATACAAACCAGCCAACGGCAAAACTTGCACCCAGAAGATATGGACCCTTCCAGATTGTCCAGGTGATGTCCACAGTTAACTATCGGTTAGAACTTCCCACACAGTGGAGCATTCACCCAGTATTTCACACAGACCTTCTTACTCCGTACAAAGAAACTCCCACACATGGGCCCAACTACCAGCGCCCACCACTGGACCTGATTGATGGGGAAGAAGAATACGAGGTCGAGAAGATTCTGGACTCTCAGCGGTTTGGCAGAACGCAGAAACTGCAATATTTGGTCAAATGGTGCAGATACCCGGACTCGGACAATCAGTGGGTCTCTAAGGATGACGTATTCGCTGATGAAGCAATTTGGGAATTCAAATGTTCAAACCCCACTAGAGAAACACATATAAGCGCAGGAAAATCTCAAGAGACGTCCCCATCTCCTTCACTCACTCTGCCATCCACTCATGTCCTCGTCCCCAGTCCAAGTTCACTGTGTCCTCAACGACCTCCTTCCCGTCTTGGTACAACCAACCCTCATCATTCAGAACGTGCCATCATCACCCCTGTCACTTCCCCAGTCCATTCACAATGGAGGCAGTTGTCCACCTACCCCCTTACCATCCCTCCTTCCTTCACCAACCACTACAAGAGTTGGTTCAAGAGATCCTTTGCCACCCAACATGTCAACGACCATGGAGCCCAATATGGACAAGGCTCAAGTTCAAGAGGACTGGGACTTCAACCGGTACCTATCAGAGGAACATTGCCCTCTACACCAATACCTCATGTATGGCAACCACCTCACCACCACGCACAACAAAACCCCTCCGCTATGCACCACGGACAGGGAACCCATCCATATGCCAAAAGCTCCTCAACCCAAGGTCCGCATCTATCATGCGGAAGAACACAGCCCAGTTTCCCGACGCCAAGTGGAGACTCCTCCACCCCTCGGGTTCTAACACAACAGGGGAGTACACTATATCCCTTTCCAGATCCGCGATGCTCAAGACCGGCTGCACCCAGCTCGGTATACACAGCTCATCCTTATGATGGACCCCTTTGTCCTCACCTACAGGAGAGGCAGCGACCAGCAGTACAGCAAGCCAGTGCATGCCGCCCCCAACTACAACTACCCCCAAGATACCAACTATTGCGACAACGACCTGATCTTTCTGGATCAGCGCAGCATCATGTGGGAGTCGGTGGACCGAGCCCTCATGGGCATAAAGGACCTCACATTGACGGTGGAGGTCCATCGCTACTGCTGTGCCCAGGCAGGGGTCGAGGCCAAGGAGGCGGAACTGGCCAGACCCATGGAGAAGTTAGACAGGGTCACCAGGGTGCGACAGGAATGTGTGCTCCACCTGCAATGCGCCAACACGCTCACGCGCATTGAGGCAGAGCGAGACTCGTACCATCCCAGGCTGGAGGCAGGGCAACAAGTAGCAGCGCAGAGAGAGGCAGCCCAGCAGGGTTGAGCTGGGGCTTCAACCGTAAGAAGGGGGTGATGTTATGTTTCAGATCGATCGGCGCCTCGGGCCGGGCAGTGGACACTGACTAAGGGCTATGACACCCTTGTCAGCAGTATATCGTCATGGACTTGTTGGATCAGTCAGCCAGGTAAGCTCCGGCACATGTGATTGTGTACGATAACAGATCGGATCATGACTCGTAGTGACTCATACTAGGATAGCTGTACTAGGGTTCACGGTACTTACGCTATTGGCTAGTCAGTATTTGAGCAGCACTTTAAAGCCCGTGAGTATCTGTATAAGTAGAGTAGTGTGAAGACCAAGAGCGGCATCTTGGTCTTCTTCCAATACCACCACCATCTACTCATCTTTACTAAGAGGCTCCCCCCTCTTAAGTGAGTTGTCCGGCATATCCCCTTAGACCAGGGATCCCCCATGACTTACATTTGCCTGTCCCTTCATGGATCAGTGGACTATCCTGCAGACGTTGCAGCCTACCAAGTCAAGCTATATCGAGACAAGCATGTAGCATCACCCTATCACTCCTTCTACATACTTGATAGTGTCACTTGGCCCAACGCCAAGTATATCGACAGAGTCCCACCCAGAGTCCCTGAACTTGAAGAACTCCATTGTTGAGCCGTAATACTTACTATAAGGCTCATTACGTAGGAATGATAGTACGATTACTTATGCTATACACGTAATTCGGAGTATTTAGTCATACGGTATACGTACAGAATCCCCTTAAGGGATTATTCCGAGTCCACCGGTGATTAGACATTAGGCGACACTGAAAACGCGATATTGTGGACGCCTCTACTCATCACTTTTCCCCAAACGGACATGGGTGGACCATAGAGTATATAAATCCTACTGTAGGAGCGAGTACCTATACACATCTCTCTCCACCCCACTCTGAGCTTCCTCTGCTTCACTCTAAGCCTCGTCTAAGCTCTCTACACAGGTAAGGGTCTACCTGTACACTGCGTGCATTGCTGCGCAACAGGTTATGGGCCCTGCCATAAGTCGCTTTGCGCCTTCATTGGCTGCAACGACGGCGGGTTACCTTTAGTACCTGCAGTGGGGTTGTCGCCTTCATTGGCTGACACTAGTCTCCTCCACTATGGGGAGACTATGATAGTATGTCGCCTTAAATGGCAGACATTAGTCTCCTTATAAGGGGAGACTATGCCGGTTTATTTTTTCTGTTACTAGTCGCATACAGTGCTGACTATCTCTACACAGAAACCTTTTACAAATGTCGACTCTCACTACTCTTGTCCCCGTTCTTGACGGTAACAACTACCAAATTTGGGCTAAGCAAATGGAGGCTTTCTTAAAGTCTTCTGCGCTATGGGATATTATAAGCGGAAGACGGATCCTTCCTGCTTTCAAGGACAAAGACGCTCCTACCCCTACGGAGGTTGAAGCGTACAATGCGTGGGCTACTGATGACGACCGTGCCCTAGGCTCGATCGTGCTGCGCCTTTCACCGGCTATTCAACGCCAGGTTGAAAAATTTGCGACTGCTGGTGATGTTTGGGGACATCTCAAGTCCCAGTATGGGGGCATTAGTGCCGCTAACGTCTACCAGGACTTTAAGCGTGCCATGACGTTCCGTCTGGACTATGCTAAGCACCCTGGCCCCCAGATTGATGAACTGGCCACTATCTACGACCACCTTGCCGCTAATTCTGCGAAAGTACCCGACGGCCTTCAGGCCATGATGCTTCTTTCGAAACTACCTGCCAAGTGGGAATCATCCCTTGTCCCTATCCTCATGTCGGGCACTACGGCAAAGAAGCTTACTTTGACCGACATCCGTACTGCAGCGGTCAATCAGTGGGAAATCGAGCGTACAAAAGGCCAGTCTTCTAACAAGGAATCGGCCAACAAGTTGTCGGCAGTCAAGCGCAAGCAAAACGACCCCGACTTCCAGCAGCAGCAGCAAGGCTCTTCGGGCCAGAACAAGCAGCGCGGCCAACAGCAGCAGCAGCAGCAGCAACAGGGAGGGAACCATCGCCAGCGTAGTAAACGCGCCGGCAAGAAGTTCAAGAAGCAACATACGCAAGGGCATACCCACATTGCCGACGTTGCAGCGCTCCCAGCACCAACCTCTACGACCATTGCGCATATCTCGCCTTCTGGGCTCGAGCAGCGCATTTCCTCCGCTCCTCCTGCGAAGAAGCGCGTACCAGGACATTATAAGTCCCTTAACAAGGCTCTGGACGTCACCCAAGCCTTAGAAACTCCTGGTACAGTACAGACGGTGAAGACGCTTGAGCAGCGTCTCGGAAAAATGGTCGCGGATTCCCCGTGGACCAAGAACCCGAATACCTTCGCAGAGGACTGGGAAATGTCAGATGAGGATGAGGACCTCCCTACAGGCTGCAGTGCGCCCATTAATTCGCCCTCAGACACTCCTAAACTAACCTTGACCCCTTTAGTCTCGCCTGCTGAACAAGAGGCGCGTAAAGACAAGGGCAAGGAGCCCATTCGCACCGTTGAACCTATCGAGGAATGCCCAGATAGTCCTACTGCGGTTGAAATAACCAAAATGTGGGAAGGCTTCCATAAGAAGGCGCCAGTACGTGCCCCCTCTCCGGATATTTCTCTGGATTGGGGAAGCGAAGCGGACAATGATGACAACGTCTACAACGACTTCGCTGATACAGTCGGACAAGATGACTTTACTCCCTATGAGGATGGGTTAGTAACTTTCCCTCCCCAAATAAGCGAATCTGACCACCCTACAGTGCTACTGGAGATGGCGCCGACTGGCGCTTCTAGAAATAGTAGTTACAGTGCACTTGTAAATAAATTCGTAAATAGCGCTAATCTATGCGCTCATGGTCTTGATTTCGCTTTATGCTCGAAATGTAAGGGAAAGAAGAGTCAGATAGAGCAAGAACCTACCTGGTTACTTGACTCTGGTGCGTCGGCACACTTTACAAATAATAAACTGGACTTTATAAGTTATACCCCCCTCTCACAAAAGCCTATGGTAAAGACGGCAGCCCATGCCCTTTATATACAAGGCAAAGGCTCAGTCTTACTGAAGCATTCTGTGGAACACAATGGCGTTAAAACAGAGCGTATTACACGCATATATCCTGTCTTTCATATACCACAGATGACAACTAAGCTATTGTCCATGGGGGAGTTTCTTCAACAGGGATTGCGCGTTCATGGGGATTCGCAGCATATATCTCTATTCTATAAGGGCAGTACGACGCCCATATTACAAACAAAACCCCTAGCAGATGGTCAGACACTTTACTGGCTTGATGCCGAAGTCACGCAAGTGAAAAATGTACATGAAGCCCATAGTACAATTTATACTGCTGACTACGACATTTGGCATAGACGTTTAGGACACCCTTCGAAGGAAGTACTACGTCGTGCCAAGGATCACACTAAGGGATTCCCTAAGGACCTTAAATATCCTTCAGAGACACCCATATGTCCTGGTTGCGCTCAAGGAAAAATGCCTGCTTCGACGCATAAACCCTCTGAGACGCGTGCTAAGAAGCCTTTTGAAAAGATTCATTCCGATCTTAAGAGCTTCCCAGTTGACTCGTACCACAAATATAAATACTTCATTAGTTTCTTTGACGACTTTTCCTCCTATGCGTGGGTCGTGCTATTACGCACCAAAGCACAGGCCATCAATGCGTTAAGGCAGTTTGTTGCCATGGTCAAAAATCAGCATAACACCACAATTAAACAGTGGATGTCTGACGCTGGAGGAGAATACAAGTCCGACGAGTTTACTAAGGTATTGAAAGATATGGGTATTACTATCCTACAAAGTGCACCACATACTCCCCAACAAAATGGTCGTGCTGAACGCTTCATGCGTACTTGTATGGATAAGGCTCAGGCTATGCGCCTTGAAGCCTGTCTCCCTCAATCCTGGTGGGAATTTGCGGTCCTACATGCAGTACATTGCTATAATAGGACTCCAATAAGTCGCCTTAATTGGCAGACACCCTATATGAGCTTGCATGGTGAAGCACCTAGTCTTTCACACTTACGAGTGTTTGGATGTGGCGCATATGTGCACATACCAGAAGATCGCAGATCAAACAAACTTGACCCCAAAAGCGAACAAATGATCTACATTGGTCATACTGAGGGCATAAAAGCATATAGATTCATGCGGATCAAAAACAACACAGTGTTCACCAGCACTACTGCATTATTTGATGAGACCGTATACCCTAAGTGTGAGACACAAAGGGTGCGGGGTACAACCCGCATAAATGAACCAGTAGAGAATCAACCTCCTATGGAGGATGAGCCATCACCTACACAGCCCATTCCAAGTGGTTTTGACGATGATATGCCTACTCATCGTCCCCCTAAACAGAGGCAAAATAGGGAGGATGCGCCAGACCGCGACGGCGGACCTGTGGAACCAGAGGAACCAGAAGCGCAACAGCCTCCGCCTCCTGCGCCAGAACCAGCACTACCACGACGGTCTGCGCGCTTGAGGAAAGTACCTACTCGTCCTGGCAACGTCTATGGGGAAGACAGGCACCCCACAAGCATAACTAAAGACGTTGAACGGAGTAGCAAGTGGAAAGAAATGGTTGGAAAACAGCCTGGTCGCACCAGAGCTGATAGTACGCCAGGGCAAAGGCAGATTCCAGGAGGATTTCCTGAGACAAACCCTGACCCTCCACCTGCTGAGAGTGAAGCTCCGCCAGAACCCTCAGAGGATGAAGTAGATGATTTATTGTCACGCCTTGCTCAGGAAGGGGGAGTAAAATTCCTAGATCATCTGCTTGCCAAGGCAGTTCCATCTAATGATCTGGAACCACTGGACACTTCTAATATACGGGAGTGGACCTATAAAGATATAATGCGCATGCCTGCAGCACAACAAAAGGAATGGAAGACTGCTTGTCGCGAGGAACTAGAGGCACTTCGCAGACGTAATGTCTTTGAGCTTGTGGAACCTCCTAAAGGGAGGAAAATAATAAAAAACAGATGGGTCTTTGATCAAAAGACTGATGGTCGCAAAAAAGCCCGGCTTGTTGCCAAAGGCTTTTCTCAGGTTGAAGGCGTTGACTATGACGAAATATTCTCACCAGTAGTGCGCTTTGAGACTGTCCGGATGATGCTCGCGCTTGCAGCGCTAGAGGATTGGCACATCACTGGACTAGATGTTAAAACTGCCTTCCTATATGGAGAGCTCGATGAAGAGCTATACATGGAACAACCTGAGGGCTTCAAAGCCAAAGGGCATGAAAACAAAGTACTGCGACTAAAACGCGCCATTTATGGACTTAAACAAGCTGCTCTAGCATGGTGGAAAGCGCTGGATAAGTCTATGGCTGCGATGGGCTGTAAAAGGCTACTATCTGACTCAGGACTCTTTACCCATAGAAGTAAGAGTGGCGCCCTTGTAGTGATCATTGTCTATGTTGATGATGTGATCTTTATGGGATCGGACAAAGCCCTTTTAAATGAGCTTAAGAATAGGTTCATGAAGGCTTGGGAATGTCGTGACTTAGGTGATGCAAAGGAATTCTTGCGTATGCGCATTCAGCGGAAATATGGAAAGATCTTTTTAGATCAAACCGCTTACTTAGAAAAGGTGCTGCAACGCTTTGGACTCGCAGATGCGAAAGCAACTGCAACTCCACTTCCTGAAGGGTACCAACCTGTACCTAATAATTCACCAGTCAACCCAAGCGTCAGGAGCAAATACCAGCAAGTTATAGGTTCACTCCTATACATAATGCTTGGGACTCGTCCTGACATCGCCTATGCAGTTGTTAAACTATCACAATTCGCTGCAAACCCCTCAGAGGACCATTTGAACAGAGCACTATATATCTGTCGCTACTTGCTTGGGACTTCTTCATACTCTTTGGTGTATGATGGAAGATCAAATGGAGGCTTAATTGCCTATGCAGACTCTGACTGGGCTTCAAACCCAGATAATAGGCGATCTACCACAGGTTACATGGTTAAACTGGCTAATGGGATATTCAGTTGGAACTCTAGAGCGCAAAAGACAGTCGCATTATCTTCCACTGAAGCTGAATATATGTCGCTGTCGGATACTAGCAGACAATTAGTTTGGATTAAGTCACTCTTCACTGAGCTTGGCATCAAACTAAGCCCAATACCACTCTGCGGTGATAATCAGGGGTCCATCTTCATGGCCTCAAACCCTGTCCAAGAGAAGCGTATTAAACATATTGATATACGCTATCACTACATAAGAGAAGTAGTGAAGGACAAGAAAATAGAACTATTCTTCATAGATGGTTCAGAAAATCCCGCAGATATGTTTACCAAGAACCTAGGGCGTATTAAGTTCGAAAAATTCAGAAGTCAGTTAGGACTTGAGTTTTACTCGTCCAACTAAGTCACAAGGCAACAAACTTGGCCTTGAGACAAGCCTGAAAATTCCATTAATACTATGGAAGGTATATCGAGCGATGCTTGAAGACATTGTCTTCCGGATACATAGATTCTTCTTAACCAGAGAATCGCAACATTTCTGCTCATTATACCAAAAATCGGCCCAATGAACTGTAATAGTTCAAAAGCTGAAATGGGATGGTGAAGAGAGCTCGGTCTTGTAACCGCTCTCATGGTTCCGTGATAGACTCCCTTCTAAATTATGGCTAGAATATTAATTCGCCTTACACACTTGCCCAGAGCGCTTAGTAGCTGCACTTAGCAAGGGGGAGTGTTGAGCCGTAATACTTACTATAAGGCTCATTACGTAGGAATGATAGTACGATTACTTATGCTATACACGTAATTCGGAGTATTTAGTCATACGGTATACGTACAGAATCCCCTTAAGGGATTATTCCGAGTCCACCGGTGATTAGACATTAGGCGACACTGAAAACGCGATATTGTGGACGCCTCTACTCATCACTTTTCCCCAAACGGACATGGGTGGACCATAGAGTATATAAATCCTACTGTAGGAGCGAGTACCTATACACATCTCTCTCCACCCCACTCTGAGCTTCCTCTGCTTCACTCTAAGCCTCGTCTAAGCTCTCTACACAGGTAAGGGTCTACCTGTACACTGCGTGCATTGCTGCGCAACATCCATGCCTATTTTGGGATCAACGAAAGCCTTCAACCTCATTCCACTTTCTATGCAAGTGTCTTCATCAACCGCAACTATTGACTTTCAAGGATTGCCACCAAGCAAGAGGCCTAAGTCAGGCAAATGTCCGTGGTAGACATTACACTCACCCACTGCTCCCTTTCCCGCTCACGCGCAGCCTTAGCTATTCGACACAGAGGTGACTGCAACCGCTACGGGCCCACCTACGACACCTCACACCATGCAGAGGCATGCGCGCTCACTTGCACTGCTTCACACCCCCAAAATCCTGTGCGCCTCCACCTCAGACACATTCCTAGCAATCATTTAGGTATGTTTTAACTCTTTCCAGTCTATTGACTGATTCAGACGTTTTGGAAGTTTCGACCCTTCAGGTTGCTTAGCACACTTTGAACATTTCAGCCACCGTGCAGACCCCCTATCCAAAACGTTCACAGACCATATACAGTGTACTTCACCCAGCAGTGGCATCACCACAAATATATTTCACCCCCACATACAGTGTGTCATGATGTTACTGGTCACGGGCACCCACATCACCCTGGTGATCACCACAACACAGGGACATACTTTAGATAGTGTGTGCATCCCAGAATATAGAGTGCTTTCCAAAAAAAAAAAAAAAGGGGGTGGAGAGGGCGGCATCATCGGCATAAAAAACTTTATTCCCCCCAGCCAATAATATTCCATCATTCCCGGCTTCCCCCGGATCCCTGCCCGCCCCTCCCTCCTTGCAGCACTCAGCTCCTCTAGAACGGCGGGTACGAGACTACCTTTCGTCTATCAATGCAGTACGCATATGATGTCGCCTTCCACTTCGGCGGCGTGCAAGCTTCACCGCAATCAGACAAAGATGTAACAGAATTCATAGAAGACGAACCTTTCACGTTGTCATCTCCGTCGTCCAATCGATTTAGCACGTGGCATGAGGAGGTAACAGTGAGCCAAAGAAAAGGTCCCAGAGGGAAACGGAATACGGAGAGCCAAGTGACGGCACACAGTTCGCGATGCACGGTCGTGACACTTACGATCAGCAAGAGCGGCCGAGAGAACGTACAAACCTCTTGCAAGCTTTCACGAAGGTGTCGTCGTCGTCGTCGTCGTCGTCGTCGTCGCCGGCTTTAAGAGACAGAAAGTACTGTAGCGTATCGAGAATTCGATACATAGCCGAGGAATGAAGCTTATTGAAGAGTGGAGTAGGTGACAGGCGGAGCCTGAGAGCGTTGTTCTGTGATGGAAGAAGTTCTGATGGCGTTGACGATGATGCATCATCCGCAGAGAGAAAATGGGGATTTTTTGGATACGTAGTTCCTGGTTGCCTGGCAGACCTGGTGATCCTGTAAATATGGGAGAGACTGCACATCTTGAATAATTTTTATATGAGAGGTTGAAGACCACGTAAAGCCTCCATGTTCCGTCAAAGGAAGCGGCGGAACGCGGTCATGGATAGCTAGTGAAGGTCCAAACGAAGTTTCTTGACCTCGACGCAATCGGTCGAGTAGTACAACTCATACAGTTTGTTTGAAATGGGCTACAAAATCTATGTGAAGCCACAGATCGGCCAATAAATATTCCCAGAACGCTTACACGCGATTGCGCATGTCTGGCGCTATCTTTTTCAGTTAGCCCGCACCGCCAGCTTCTGCGGAGTCAGCAAGTACGCGCAGCAGGCGCTGGAAGTCAGGCGTCCCAAGACCTGTGACCTACAGGGCCGACAGTCAGCCATCGTCGGAAGTGAAGGTTGGCCGGACTGACAGGATCCCATCCCTCAATGGCGGAGAATCCATTGGTGTTGCAGCCCGGGTTCGAGCCGGATGTGATGTCATTGAAGCCACTCTTGCCTGGACCGTACAACCAGGGGTTGAGGAAGCCGAGGGTGACCTTGCCTTGCGAGATGAGGTAATCATTAAGCAGTGAGATTATGCCTGCCATGATCTGTACATTGGTGGTCAGCTGGATGTACGAACCAGATAGGAGAGAGGAGAGAGACACGCACAGGCGCCGAGCCACTTGTACCAGACACGAGTCTCCGCTCGCCCTTGAGGATGATCGGGAATCTCAGAGCCTGGGCGGAGATGTCGGGAATTCCCCGGCTCGTAGCACTGCACCAATTACGAAGTAAGTAGGAGTCAGATCAGGTCACGGAAGGGAATGCACTTGTAGCTGCCTTGATACTGGTTGCCAAGGTGCTGCAGAAATTCGCTCACGACCTGTTCCTGGTAGAAGGGGCGTCGAAAGTGGTTCGAGAAGCCTCCCCCGGAGAGGCTTGCCGCGATCTCTGGTCCGTAACTCGTCGTTCCACCGACGGCTGTGACATAGGGACCTGCGAAAGTACAAGGTGTGGTGAGTGACCCACTCTGTACTTCTCTCGAGAATGCCACGCGTACAGGTCGCGGGCCAGAGAGGGATGAACCGGACGGTGCCGTCGTCCGCCATGCAGTCCCCTTCGCCGACGCCGTCGTCCCCAGTCGCGATGAGCACGCTGACGCCAAGTGCACCTAGCATACCAAACTGGGTGCACATGTACATTGCATATGCCACCGGAATACTCTTCTCATTGGCGACGTACGATATGCTGATCGTCCGCGGGATATTTCTCTTCGTGATGATGAAGCCGAGCCAGGACATAAACCAATCGGTCGTGCCAGTCGGCCCGCGGCCGGTACTGTAGAAGACTAGCGGGGTCGGATACGCCATGGCCGTAGCATACTGGGTGTCGAGGTTCGGCTCGCGGCCGGGGTTGGTCGGGTCGTATCCCCCACCGTTGGCCTGTACGACGGTGATTGCCGCATTGGTCGCGTCGGAGCGGTATAAGGACATGAACGTCGCCAGGTCCTCTGGGCTCGGGTATCCGTTTAGCATTCCCACGACCCCGAGCGCATTCCGGTCCGCAGCAGCGGGCGTATATTCGGCCGTATTGTACAGGGAGCGCAGAAACGATGGCGTGGTGTCAACATCGTTGCGGCTCGACAGCACAGTCGCAGGCTCTCCTGATATCGGCCTCTTCAACCCCGCTGTCGCCCCGCCGGACCGCCTGCGCGGTGACTGCCATTGGGTGTGCGGGGTGGAAAAGCACGTCGTCGGCACTACAGTCTGCACGAGCCTGTGCAGTGCAGCGGGAAGTGCGTAGCCAACCGTGCGGACGACGGTCTCATTTGTCTCAACATGTCTGTAGAGCTGATATGATGCGCCAAGGAGAGCGTTGGCCTGGATTATGGACACGCCACTGAGAGTCAGCGTGGTGCCGCCGTGCGTCATCGAGACGGACGAGGAGGGCACGCCGTGGTATTCGAGCCAGGAATTGACGAGCTCGAGGGTTCTTGGGTGCGGAGAGACAAGCTCCGCAACCTGCTCCTTGGATAAGTATGCGCCATATCTGCATTAGAGCAGCAACACTCGTGAGTACATGCCTGATGGAAGGAGTGGCGAAGTAGACGTGCCTCGGATGGTTGGGGTCGCTGACCTGGTATAGCGTGTCAATCAAAGCGTTCTCGCGGCGGGCCTTAAGTGCAACGTAGAGGTCGATGGTAGTGCCGCTAAGTGGATTGCCGAGGCTCTCCCAGTTCTCCGGGACGGCATTCCAAGAGTGCTTGATACGCATGTCGCCCCAACGTGGTGAGAAGGGCTTCGCTAGACTGGCAAGGAGAATAGCAGTAAGGACGGAAAGCGCGGAGATCAGATGGCAGCGCATTATTACAAAGTTCACCAAGTGGGTCTCGACAATACAGTGGCAGCACGTTCGCGAGGATGCCGGAAACGTGCTTTTATGGTGGCTTTCTACATCATGATGGGAAATTGGCAGTAAAGGTACAGTAAAAGTATTTCGATGCTGATACCATCGAATTTCGAATCGAAAGAGGGTGAGGCTTGGTGAGGACCGAAACGAATGGAGCGCCTCTACAACAAACCTGACATCTGAGAACCTGTTCGGTACATATCCTGTCATGCGGCATCAGCCATAAAGCGCGCCTGAGAGACTTCAAAAATAGACGCGAAGGGAGAAGCAAGTATCATCACGACTTGGCCACTCAGTTCCTGTCCATTCCGCGATCGCAGACCCCTGATTAGTGTTTTGAGGATTACAGTAAGAGAGTATCAGAAGCGCGTTTTGTATTACGGGTGCCAATTACGCGGTTGGTCCATGTGGAACTGGCTCCGTGTGAACACTGGGAACTTGTGTGAGGACGAGAACGGGTGTCCAACTGAAGGCCCTGGACCAAGAGGTTGTTGGGCATTCCTACAGCAACCCAAACGCAGCAACCCAAATCCTTGCCCAACCGTTGTACTTCAGTTTAGTAATAGCGGCAACCTCCGGTGAGGGTTTCTAGTATGACGGATGTCGCCTGGCCGACAAGTTGCGACAACAGGTACAGAGTACGTACACCCCATATCAGGCATTCTCGACCAGGACAGCATTCGTGTGTTGGTGATTCAATTTCTACATGCCGTTCTTTGCCAGGCTCGCTGGTAGAATCAAGGGTAGAATTATCACGATGTACTAATAATTTGTAGTCTTTTTGGGGGGGCTTCTTTCTCCGCTGGAGTGCTTCATGTGTTGGTTACTTAAGTATATGGACACAGAAAGCGTACCCTCACCACGTATGTGTGAGTTGGTGTGAATTTAGAAAATGGGCGCCGGGAGCAGTAGTGTCGTAGCACTATCACGATGGAGACGGGCCAGACGGCACATCGGGGACGCTGACTGCGATGCTCGCTGTAGTGTACACCGAACGAGCACAGAAATATTTATGGGGTACGTTACGGTGATCACTGACAAGGAAAGGAAAGGATGGAGGTGGGCTACTGTACACAATGACTGTACATCATGTCAACAACTACGGTAGCCCGTGGCGACCTTGGAAACGACAATGACCGCATTGGCCGTGAAGCTTGAAGAACTAATCTACGCTATGCTCGGGGAGCCACAAACTATCGCTGTCATGTTTGCTCGGTAAAAACAGTACGACATGAGATGAGTCTCTATTAGGCTTCCCACTTGCCAGGAGATGTCTCGCAGGAACCATCCCATGCCCTGCCATAAATGAGGTGCGTCCGCCAACACCTATGCGAGCGAAAGTCTCATAATGGTCGCAGACCGGCACTCGAATCGCGTGATGGCATACTGGGGCGACAATCTGCAGAACAGACCTCGAACATTAGGAACCGCCAAAGGGGGGAGCAGGGCCCTATTGGTGGTACGGACCGGTGGCTCCAGGAGGCCGTTTGCATGATCGGACCTATTTTTAGTACGTTCGACGTAGTCTTCCTCAGCTTGTCAATTACACTCGCAAGGGCCCGGATCTCACCTCAAAGTTCGGGCGACGCACTGTACACTTATGACCGTTGAGCATTTTCCCATAACGGAACCATGAATGGAAATGTAGGCTCTTCGAAGCTCGGAACTTGGGATGAGTGTGTTGAGGCTGATTCTTGCGTCGTGGTCAGTTAGTCGTGTGGGAGTGGCCCTTAATTTACCACACGGAGTGTCGTAAGATGCTTGTCCGAGGCCCATGTATTGGTTATCTACGCTTCTATGATAGGGCCTTATCACTTATATCCCACCTGGCTCAGAACTGATTCGAAGCTGGTGTGTGTTCGTAGCGTGCCATTTTGGAGAAAGAGCGCCCGTAGCTGTCCTTCACCCACGGAAGCGTACCAGGAAAGATCCGCGTGCCATCCCTCGGACACCACTCCAGCAGCTCGCGCATTTCGGGCGCACCGACATGGTAGCCGTGGGCCTTCGCGTGAAAATTCCGTCCTGCGCGCTTCTGGACGAGGGGAGCGTGGCAGCCATACAGGTCTGTAGAGTACGGAGTGAACGCGTTGGTCAACTAGGGGAGCAAAAAAAGGGGGTCAGATTGCAGAAAAGGTCGCGCGAGAAGAAGATACCGACTTCGCCCGATGCCGCCTGGCGCTCGTCCGCCTCGGTCCCGAGTGGGATACCCACATACGTAAAGTGGAGCTTGGACCAGCGCAGTGCGCGTCGGTGGAGTTGCTCGAAGCGACGCCTGCTTGAAATTGTGGCCGACGACGGTGATGCGCGCTGGATAGGTGCCCTGTGAGCTCGCGGAAGCGGGCGACGGAAAACAACACGTTTTGGAACGAGTCGAGCGCGGCAGTCTTCTGTCGTCGCTCGCGTGAACCTGTCTGCGGGCGGGAGAAGGCCCGTAACGCGTGCGAAGCGCAGGTACTGATTCGCCCTCGGACGTCGCGCTCAGGGGAGATGTGTAACCTCTGCATCCAAAGTTACAGTCAGCTGTCTGATTGCCCGCTTGGCGACGTGGTGAGCCGTACCCGCTGAAGACGAGGAGTGCTTTAGGGATCGTCCGAGGCGATTTGGGAGCTGGGTTGGGATTAGAAACGGAAAGTGGGGACTTAAAGCCCAGGACGGCACTCACCCACGAGAGATATGTGCGCGGAATATGGACGGACGCCCGCGTCCCTCTCTGATATGATGCGAGGAGCCACTGAATCCTCGTTTTCAGGCGTCTTCGGCGTGTGCTCCTGTCCAAATGCCATGGCCAGGTACGATGACGAGGTGGTCGAGGCCCGACGCTGGAGGCCTCGACGGCAATGTCTCTACGATGCTACGAAGCAGCGCGACATCCTGTGTCGGGCTATGGTACAGGGAGAGAAGGTTGAGCAAGACCGAGAACGTTAAGAGGGCGAGCAAGGAGAAGGGCGCTGAAGTTGGTGAGGCGTGCGGGGGCACGAAGGAGTTTGGAAAAGGAGCGTGGCGGTTGATTGAGGATTCTATGATGGCGCGGAAATGAGACTGGAGCGGGCAGCATTCCTGTCTGTCGTGCCAGTTGCCCGCGGTCGCGGCCACGGTGACGTGGTGTTGGGAGGACTAGGCTTCTCCGGGTTTGTCACTCAGTCCAGCTCACGGGCTCGGAGTCAGGCCTAGTTAGGCTCCGGGCGCCCCACCATCTGCCTCCGCTCCTGGCAAAAAGTCGCTCTCGCTCCGATAGAGCTCAACTGTTAATTGTATCGTTCCTATCGTGCTCACCCCTTGGAATCGTGTGGCCTATTCCCTTATTTAGAAAAGTCACGGAAAACGCAGTGGTCCCTCGCACGTTTATTGGTGATACTCACTTGGCACGTCGTCCGATGACCTCTCCAAAGGCCGTCCCCGTTACACATGTCCTGATCGGAGTCGCCTCTAGCTCGCACGAAGGTATGTCGCCACACGCTTGTGTCAGAATCCCTATCCAGGTTCTGTGCCTGCAAATCACCAGTTCCCAACAAACACATATGGAGGTTCCACCTGTTACTCGGGCACTTCCCTACTCGTCGTTTATCGCTTCCTACCTCACCTTTGTTAGACCCACGAGACACCCATCAGTTTATTTCCTTCATTCTCGCGGCGGCCACCAACAAATCCTACCTCGAGAACAGGCATTTCTTGCTGACATCAGCTGTCATCACCTCTGTTTCGACAATTTGTCGCTACACCAAGCGCTACACGTTTGATCTCTCGACTTCACGTGATTCGGACCGTGGTGCTGAGGTCTCCAGGTCTCCACATGGTCAACGACACTCGTGCACGAGAAGCAGCGCCGCGCCATGCGCTCAGAAGAATCTCGCACTCGTGCATTGAAACTGAAGCACAGCGTCGGGACCTAACAATAGATATCGCACTCGGCTTCGTCGTATAAACAGCTCTTGGCTTTTCGTTTGAGCACAACTTGCGTCCCCACAACCGTCGCAGACTCCTCCTCACACAACCATGAAGCTCGCTATTCCTTACGTTCTCGCTGCTGCTGCTGTCGTGCCCCACGGCGTCGCAGCTTGGGGTAGTCTTGGCCACCAGACGACCGGGTAGGTGTGGTCCACGAAGGGGTTCTCCTGCACAACGCTGACCGCTAATTCGAACGCAGTCTCCTCGCGATGGAGGTTCGTCCGAGTTGTCATCACGGGTCGCAGACATGGCTAAAACCACCTGCTTTCTGTAGTTCCTCACCCCAACCACGTTGTCCAAAGTTCAGTCCATTCTCGGGTCCACTTTCAGCTTTTCCCTCGGGCCTGCATCCACCGTGCGTGCCGAAGATACATCTGTGGTCGTATTGGCGACTGACATTGACGGACTAGTGGGCGGACACCGTGCGCTCTCAAACGGCGTTCAAGTTCACCGCGCCGTTCCATTTCATCGACGCGGAGGGTGAGTCCCTGTACTCGTTCGCATGTGCGCGCCCACGCACTGACCCGAATTATTTAGATAACCCCCCCAGCTCCTGCTCCGTCGACCTCGCGCGCGACTGCGGCGCTACCGGTTGTGTTGGTAAGTGATCGAATCGAGTCGAGTGAAACGCCGAGGTCTAACGCGTTGCATGATAGTCAGCGCGATCCAGAACTACACTAACCGTGTCCAGACGTAAGCGTCCCGCTTCTCGAGAAGGTGGTGGGCACATACCCTGACGCGGCTCTCCATTGTAGGCAAACGGACTCGACGCAGATCCAGCAGGCTCTGCTCTTTATCAGTAAGTGACCGACGCTCCAACCATACCGTCGTTGCACGAGCTGACGACGACTGCTCTCCCCACAGCGCACTTCGTCGGCGACATTGGCCAGCCGCTGCATGACGAGGTCCGTAGACTTTTATTTTGACGTGGAACGCCCTGACGGACATACCGTGGCCCACAGGCAGTGGCACTTGGAGGAAACGACATCTCTGCAGTTTGCTCTGGTTCTTCTACGAACCTTCATGCAGCCTGGGGTGAGCCTCATTCACGCTCGCTGCTTGCCTCCCCATCGGCACGGCTGACGGTTCTATCTTTTTCTAGACACCGGAATACTCACCAAGAACGTGAACGCGCTCTACGGCGGCAGCGCGCAGACCTGGGCTGACAACCTCGCGACCCGCATCAGGGTAATGGCCACCCATTTTTTCTTTTGGTTCTGCCCATGTGTTCTAACGGCCGCTGGCGTTACAATAGAGCGGTGAATATGCGTCGCAGGCGGCTGGGTGGGTCAGCAACATCAACACCGCAGCACTCAGCGGGACCACGGTTCCCCTGGGCTGGTCTCAAGAAGCTAATGCCTTCGATTGCGTGAGTAGCCCGATCGGGTTTGGTTCCGCGTTTGATGCAACGGCATTAACAACTCCTGCGTGCCCTAGACCGTGGTGTTCAACTTTGCGACCGGCCAGGACTTGTGCACTGGCACGTACTTCACTAATGCCATTCCGGTCGTACGTTTCCTATTTCCCTTCTCCCGATGTCGACGCATTTCACATAAACCCGGATATCGCAGATCGACCTCCAGATCGCCAAGCAGGGATTCCGAATGGCCACCTGGCTCAACACCATCTTCGGTTAAGAGATGTCAATTATTACTTTTTTTCATGTTTTCGATTTTCTTGCACCAGTCTTGCTTGTGGATGGCCGTGCCATCTTACGGTGGTGTATAAACCTGTTGTAGTTCCTCAAAATGTGTTTATCGTTTCATACGGCTCATGGTCTGCAATGCAAGAACTTCATGGATGGGGCTAAATACAGTGCAAGGGCAACAGCAGCCTCATTACGAGTTGGTGAAATTTGGCTTTCTCTTTTCCGCAAAGGCCGCCATGCCTAGATACATCGTCAAAATGTCAACAGCCCACAACACAAAAGTCCTCTACGCACCTTCCTTCTGATCTGCCGTAGCAAAAGTCATGTGGAACAGCCGACGCTCCGTCCGCAGACCCTCCGACAGCCCCTGCTCGAACGCTAAAAGGACGGGACGGTCAACACGTGAGCGAGGCGTAGTGGGGCACGACGACGCACCGACATTGACGGCCTCCTTCTGCGCCTGCACCGCGACCTGGCTCTTCGCCGCGATCTCACGCGCGAGCGCAACGGCCTCCCGCACTACCGGCAGCACGCCGTCTGCAGCATCGCCAGCCTCGACGACGCGGCTCGCCATGCCCCACGCGACGGCATCCTGCGCGCTCCACATGCGGCCCGTGAGCGTGAGCTCCATCGCGCGGGACTTGCCCACCGCGCGCGCGAGCCGCTGCGAGCCGCCGCCGCCGGTGATAGTGCCGATGTTCACTTCTGGCTGGCCGAATTGCGCGCTGGGCGCCGCGAGGAGGATGTCGGCCATCAGCGCGAGCTCGCACCCGCCTCCGAGCTGTTACTGGGAATTGGTGGACTGGTGGAAAAACGTGGAGAGACTGGGGGGGGGGGGGGGGGGGGGGACGTACGGCGTAGCCGCTGACGGCGGCGATGATGGGCTTGCGGATGCTGGTGAGGTCCTGCCAGTCCGCGAGGAACTGGTCGGTATACACTTCGGCGACTATAGAACCATCAACGCCGTTGTCCTTCCAGATACCGGAAAAATTTACGCACAGGACTTGTCCTTCATCTCCTTAATGTCGGCCCCGGCTGTTTCCTGTGTCGGCGTTCGATCACTACCCCAACGCCGTGCGTGCACGCACCAGCAAAGGCCCTCTCAGAGCCAGTGATGACGATGGCGCCGATCTCCTTGTCGGCGTCGATGAGGCGGAGGGCCTCATTGAGCTCAGCGAACAGCGCGCTGTTGAGTGCGTTGAGCGCCTTGGGGCGGTTGAGCGTCACGAGTGCGACGCCCGGTTCGGGGCGCGCCGTGAGGATATTCTCATATTGCTTGTTGAAGACGGACATCAAGCGACGGGAGTACGTCAAGTGTGATGTACCAACGGCGGCAGTACGTGCAGCGAGTTGACGAAAAACGAAGGACATGAGGGAGTTCCGACTCGGAGTGGGGCAGTCTGATGGATAACCACAAGAGGCGTGATTGCGTAATCGCGGACAAATATAAAGCCGGTAAGCGTCAATGTAAGACACGTTATACTATCCAGTAGCACGACGAAAGTAAAATAACTACTGTTCTGTTCTGTTCGAGTTCAACAAACTGCATGGTAGTCCACAGTGAATCGAAAACAAAACCAAAACCAAAACACCCGAGATAGATTTGCGTTGGTATTATTGAGGGAACAAAAAAAGCAAAAAAATTGCAGAGACAACGAGGCAGCTATAGCAACCGGCGCCAACCGGAGTCCTTGGCTTTTTTGACAAGCCTCTTAACCTCCTGCGAACGAGCACGGGTCGTGACCAAGAGCGTATCGGGCATGTCCACGATCACCAGATCGTCCACACCTAGGCACGCGACGAGGCGACCAGATCCAGGCACAACAATACCTCCCGCGACCTGCTCTGTAAGAACTGTAATGCAAGTGGGTGAGCTTTATATATGGTCGAGGGAGAATGGTTGGACGCACCGAGCCCACTGTCACCAAGGATGCGAGGTTGGTTTGCTTCTGCAGGCAGAAGTTCCGCGAGCGACGAGAAGTCTCCGACGTCGTCCCAACCTGTGAAGCAGATTAGTCTATGCAGCTCCGTCGGAGATATGCATGTTGTACATACCGAACGTCGCTGGCACAACAGCGACACGCCCTTCCAGTGCTGCTGGCTCCGCGACAGCGTGGTCGATAGCTATTTTTTCAAGGCCGGGCCAAACCTCCTCGAGCACCTTGTTGCGCTGGCCCTCGTCAACATCCCAGACCGCGGCGACCTTCATCAGGCCTTCCGCGAGCTCGGGTTTGTACTCCCGGAGCAAGTCCAGCAGGAACGTAACCTTGGTGACGAACATGCCCGCGTTCCAGCGGTAGGATCCGGTTGCGATATAGGCGGCGGCCGTACGCGCGTCGGGCTTCTCCTTGAAACTCGAAACGAGGCGTGCGTTGGGCGCCTCTGGTATGCCGAGTTTGTCGCCTAGCCGGACGTAACCGAACCCCGTGGACGGATGAGAGGGGGCGATGCCGATCGTGACGAGGTAGCCTTTTTGGGCGACTAGGACGGCCTCAGAGACGGCACTGAGGAACGCATCAGTGCCGGAGATCATGTGGTCGGCCGCGAATGAGCCAATGACGGCATCGGGGTCACGCTGTGCGAGGATCGCGGCGGCAAGCCCGATTGCGGCCATTGAGTCTTTGGGTCCTGGCTCGCAGAAGAGGTTGTGTTGCAATAAATCAGGGAGCTGTTCACTGATGCTCTTGACGTGGCCGGGGCCGGCGACGACCGCGAGACGTTCTGCGCCGGTGAGAGGCAACAGTCGGTCCCAGGTGGCTTGGATTAGGCTACGGCCCTGGAGGGTGACGTCGAGAAGGAACTTGGGATGGCCCTCTCGTGACAGGGGCCACAGGCGCGTGCCAGCGCCTCCGGCAGGTATGACAACATAAAAGCCGGGGATCTCACGATTGGGACCATAAGGATAGGAAATTACGGTGTTGTCGCCGAGAGGCGATGCTATGTGTACGGAGGGGGGCACAGCAAGCGTGGGGATAGAGCTTGAGTGGAGGAATGGAGACTTTGCGCGAAGTTGCGGAGAGCTCGGTGCTGGGGTGTTAAAGCCAGGTGTCCCAAGGTGGGGGCTGCGTATTTGCTGGCAGTAAACCGATTAGCAACTTTTTTTGGTCACAGTACGAGAGATGCGTACCGACGTGATGCCTTCCCTGACCTGACGTTCGAGACTGAGATTAGCTTGACGCAGCTCAGTACATTCGTGACGCAACTCGGCAATCTCTGCGCGCTATACAAACAGTCAATGAGACCATGAGCGCGCTCGGCGAGGCGTAGCACTGACGGATTTGAGGACGACGTCCATGATCTGGCTAAACATAGCCTCAACACTGAGGGCATTAGGACCAGACGTAGGCTCGGAAGAGGACTGCGGCACGAAAAGACGAGAGAGAGACATGATGGCTCAGAAAAAAGAGGGACGGGAAGTGCGTAAAAAAAAAAACGGACGAGGATAGTTATTATAAGTTAGCGTGAACGTGTCTTTTCTGTTGCACTCGCTTGTGATCCGCACGTGCACTCGCCCTCCTGTCATTCGGTAACCGCGGTCCACGCCTTGTCTCTAGTCGCGCGCCTACTATAATCTCGGTATGGACGTTTACGGGTATGGTTGAGCTCCGAGCGCGATCTACGGTCCAGACAGCATTCTTCATTCACCATACCGAGCAAGGCCAATACCCTGACGATACACCCATGTCAGTGTCCTGATGTTCTCAGACTATCACCGCACGATTGATTGTCTCCATTTCCCACACTCTCCCATCAATTCTGTGGCGGACCCGTTGTGCACCACCTCTGTCGTTGTGGCATACCACTCGTCGTATCTACCCGACGTGACGTGATGTCGAAACTACGACTGCTCCACCTTCGAACGTAGAACAGGGCGTTTAATTTCCCCGAATCCCGGATTTACAGTGGGCGAGTGGTGCGTTCACTGACCCTGTCTTACACGACGCAAAGATCGTGCTCCACTAGGTTGGAAAGGAAGGTGTCATCATTCCTTCAAGGCGTCGTCTTACGACACCAGTCCCTTTTTTGAAACACAAGGCAATCCTAGCGGTCCGTTGATCAACAGATTGGTGATGACTGCCCGTTACATCACCGCGGTGCCAAGCGTCATACTGTTCAGATCTATCGCCACTGAGTGTTTCAATATCACTGGCTGTTCACGACCAGAGAGCGCGGATGGGGCTGCGTAAACTGAACCCGCAAACATCAAGGGCGCGAGACCGACGATCAATCCACTTATGGTGTGCCCTTACCACTGGCTGTTCATTGGACTAGGGGTCGTCGTGGTGGCATATGCGAGGCCTACTCACACCAGGTCCATGTCAGGGCCGCTTTCCGGTGAAGTGACGCTGGTGGTGAACCCTCCCAGATTACACGAAGTTTACACCCCCAAGCGATCCCTCCTCGATTCCCCTGACATCCAGAACCCCAACAGTCCTACTCTCACGAGTGCCTCTGACCATCAATACCAAGATCCAACCTTCGCAACCATTCCCCACCCGCCTGCCAACGCTCGGTGTTCTCAGGCGCATCCATCCCATAGTCTGCACAGTGAGCATAATATAGTCTTGTACTTATAGAAGGAGCTGAATACTCACCTGTTGTGAATCCAGCTTTGTTGGAATGCGGGCTGATCCCGTTCACAGCGTCTAGGGTTACCGCCGCGGCGAACCTTCTCGTCCATTGCTTTCCCACCTCGAGTGCCCTCGCGTCCGTGGCTGAGACAAGGGATACGCTTACTGTTGCTCGAGAAACGTAACAAGGGATCTACTGAATGCAGATATATTCACGGAAGCTTCAGCTAGAACGCGCAAACCCAACTGCATCCGACAAGGACAAGAGCTCGCCATGAAATACCCGAACGAGATCCGACCGACAATGCCATTTAACGCGGTCGTCGGCGTTGTCATCAACAATGCAAACATACACGGGAATTATTCAACCTGCACAACACCTTGTTTGGGGATGCCCTCCCTTCTTCCTTCGCATCTCTCTCTCCCTTCGTTTGCCTCGAACCCCTTTGTTTGTGAGCACGCCATGGTTTGCGCGCCATTGCAACCGCACATGCCCTTCACAATAGATCGACTTGGACAAAGTGAGCTTTTTCTGGAACTTTTGATTGGCTCTGATAAATACAATCGGCAGTTTTACTCCGTTTGTTTCAGTGGTCTGTAACTACACAAGGTATCGCATGTCGCGTATAAATATCCGCTCGCGATTGGCCATTTTCATGGACGATGAAGAGGCAACGAGTGAAGGCTACTGTGGGACAGTAATCACGAACTGGAACGTGGGTGGGCAAAAAGGATCGTATCGCATACGTTAGCGATACTTGCCGTTTGGTTCAAGCCAGCCTTAGAAGGTCCCTGTGGAGACAGACTAGTGACTCCTTGCAATGCGGCCATTGTCCACAAAGTCCTCATACGCCTATCCGATGTTCGCTCGGGAAACTCCTTATCCATGTTATGTGCCTGCCGTCGTACGTGCAAATGGCAGAATTTGTGCACCAGTTGCGGGCGACTCGAAGGGAGAAAAAGAAGGCGCTACCAGGGTTCGAACCTGGGTTAACGGAAGGTTGAGAAAATCAGAATCCGTTGTGATAGCCACTACACTATAGCGCCGATACCTGTGGAGAGCTCACAGGTGCATTAATTAAGACGGGTCAAATATGAGTGCCTGTGTATCCTGAGAAAAACACCGAATTACCGTGACTTTCGCATTCAGTGAACTATAAAAGTTGTCTGTATTAAGACGGTGTGCCCGAGAAAGGCCTTACCCTGATCCCACCCTAACAACGGGCCGCGATGATCCTTGAGGCCGATCTGCACAGCCCGGGAATATCCATCCATCCGCAATAAATGGTTGACGGATACACAGGCCATCTCCTCCAAACCAGCAACGTCTCTGCAGTCTAATGTTGACCAACCCATCCCATATCCTCATCGCGCGCAACTCCCGTGGCCCGTCAAACACCACCGCTGCTCTGAGCTCGCCAACGGAGACACACGCCGCCGCCGCAGGCATATTTCGCTCCTCGGCCGGGTCACCACCGTGGTTTCTCGAAGGCGCAGACACGGAAGATGCGATCTCCGAGCTGAGCATCGCTGACCCGCAAGAGCCCATCGATGTCGACGAGGCGTTCACGAAGCACTCCAAGTTCCCAGGGACGGTCAAAATCGTCGTCGAGAGCACGACGTTCTGGTGCGTATAGCCTGCGCCCATCCCTTTCGAATCGCTGATGCTGCCGGGGTGTCGCCACTTAGGGCGCACAAGGAGATCCTCTGGTTCGCATCGCCGTTCTTCCAAGCCGCGCTCAGCGGGAACTGGGCAGAGACCGGACGTCCCCTCTCCATGTCCTCTGTCATCACCATTTCTCAACCACCGAGCGTTCCTGGGGATAAGACATACCCCGATGCGCCGACAGCCATGGCGTTTGCACCCATGGACCCCGACACGGACCCAGAAGAGTTGGACATGGACATTTCAGAGACGAGCGAGCCGGAGGTCATCGAATCGTCTCACTCACCTACATCCGATGACGCCCATGGCACCGAATCGGGTGCGCAAGGCGGCAGCTGCACCGCAACCCCGACGACGAAATCCCATGAGGCCGCACGACAAGCGAGCTTGGAGAAGCTGTTACGGAACTCTACTGCACCCCCAGGAGATGCCCCTGGGGATACAGATAAAGAAAAAGGCAATAGGATTGTCAAACTCTCTTGGAAGCGGGCAAACGCACCAGCTAAGCACCACCAAGCGACAAGCAATCCAGATGCTGTCATTGTGCTCAAAGAAGAAAAGGTGCGATCGATCCCCTTTCCTTTTCCTGGGGACATACTCTCATTTGCGCTCAGGCGAGCACCTTTCACGATTTTCTCCGCTTCGTCTATCCCAGGTACGTTACTACCTCCCACACGAATCGGGCCCACAAAGTACACCACTCTGACCTGCGACGTCCTTAGTATGGAATGCACGATCACGTGGAACAACGTGGAGGGTCTCATGAACATCGGCAACAAGCTCTGCGTGCCCTCCCTGCAGCGGATCTGCCTCAACTTTCTCCTCACGCATGCCGCCGGCCGCCCAATCAAGGCGATGCGCATCGCAGAGCTCTTCGAGGAGGAAGAGCTCTACCGCGAAGCCTCGCGCTTCGTGCTCGACAATCCGGGCGGCTGGCCGGAACAAGAGCTCAACACGCTCAGCAGCGACACGCTGCTCAAGCTCGAAAAGCGGTAAGGGCGTCTCACGTCCGCGAATGGGCAGCTCTCACTGGCTCTACCACAGACGGACCTGGTTCCTCGAACGCGTGCTCAAACTCGGCCTCGTGCAGATCGCCAAAGAATACGAATGCGTACGTCCCTCCACGAGCTGAGCTCAGACAACGATTTAAACTCAAACGCACACCGCAGTGTCCGTCCTGCCCAGATCCACAGACCTGCGCGCGGCTCCTCGACGAAAAGTGGCGGCAGGCCTACCAGGCTGTTTTCCGCTTTGGGCCGTGCCAGCCCTCGATGGTCTTCCGATACCTCCGCACGCTCGAGGGTGTCAGCCCCCCGCTCGCGCTCTCCCACCTCGTGTGCCAGACGACCGCCAAGGCATTCGTCGCCACCCGTGCGTAACCCCCTCTTCTTACCATTAAAACTGATTGATTGATGATGTGACGGAAAAGTATTCGATCGCATGTTCTCGCTCGGCGTGCGCGGAAGTGGCACGGACACGGCGCCCCTTGGTGCGCGCGTCGCGGCGGTCGCGGGCATGGCTAGTGCGACGCTCCCGCGCCGCCATTTCTTGTACTGCTCGCTTAGGCCGGAGCACCCCGCTCCGTCGCGCGGGCAGCGGCATCAACATCGTCATTATCGTGACACGGTATCGTGATGGGCTCGTGGGTTAGTAGTTTGTCTGCTTTTCGTCGTTTCGTTCTCGTTTCGTTTCGCCCGTGAGCTCGCTGACGCCCTTTGTTTGTGCGTGACGTCAATCAGGCTTTGAGCCATGGGGGCCTCCCATAGCACGGCGTTTTGTGTGTCGGTGGTCAGTACGTTGGGAGTTGACCGGGCATGTCTTCGGGTCGTCTCACCTTTGTAGTTGTCATATCTCTGTTTCTCCTTTTTTTTCACCTCAATCAACATTGCATCCCATATTCTGCTGTCAGTCGCACTATATGTATAGTGCTCCGAGCCCCCGAGGCCAGTAAGAAGGACCCACAACGAAGTGTACTTGCCGCCATAAACCTCAGCCAGTTTACGATACCGATACCGACTGACCTCTCATTCTTCACTGGTAGGAGCCCCCATCAGCCGACTAACCCCCAGCAGCCTGGTTCGCAGCTTTGCCGAGGCCAGCTCAATTAAAATTCAAAACCCGGTAATATTGAGTATACGCGCGACTGCCAGTGTTCGTCTCCATTTCGATTGCTCTCTGATCGCCCTTAGACTGGTCAAAAAATAAAAATAAAAATTCGTCTGCATTGTCCGGGAATCGAACCCGGGGCGGGTCGAATCCGCACAAGAGGTGGCAACGACCCAGGTTACCACTACCCCAACAATGCATTGAACAATGGATAAATGAAGTCCTATCCAACCCAAACTTCAACAGTGTATCGCACGTAACTTGCTCTGGAAGAGAGTTGACACCCTTCGGCCAGAACCGGCAGGCATATGGCGTTGAAGACTACCCTCCGATTTGCGGCTGAGCGACATCTGATGGAATTCCTGAAAACTCGGAATGTTTCTATCAAAGCATTGCACATAATGTTGACACGATTAGTGCAGTAGAGCTCGTGGTTGATGAAGAACTCTGAGAGGTAGAGGTTCTCTGACGCCTGAACTTGGGATGGATTCAGATTGGAGCCTCGCTGTCTAGCAAATGCGGAAATTATACTCTAGTAGTCTACTTGTAAACTAGATGGTACCGAGGCGTGAGATACATGCATAGGTGGCGAAAACGATGCGAAAGGATATGGAACAGGACGAAAAAATGGTCTTCACATCACAAGGTAAGTCGGGAAACTAAAGATAGATAGAACAAAGGTATCGACATTAATCGATCCTCTCACCACTGGGACGTATAAACCCGCAGGCTATTGATTTCCCAATAAGCCTCAGCAAACGCACTTGGATTATTGTTGACAACTGAGGAAAGAGGATAAGCGAGCCTGGACATCGGGGTCTTGATAATTAAAATTCTTACAGTCTGGGCAAGTCCCCGTCCCACAGCCGGAAGTAGGCCAAATGCCGTCACTGCCAGCCCAGTCGCCCTTGGTGAAATTAAGCGCGTCAGCCATGGATAGAAACAAAAGATAGGTAAACAGGACACCGACGCAGAAAGTCAGATCAAACACGATTTGGTGTGCGTCAAAGTGTTGATCGTAGTTACAATGGTCGGGGAAGAAGGGAAAGTTCGCAGCCGGTAAGCCCCAAGTGAAATCCGGGCGCACGCGCTGTCCCCGCCCCGCCCCGTCGCGGATCACCTTCGGGACATAACCAACTCGCGGATAGAACCAGACCTTGACGGAGTCGCGCCCTTTGTACATGACGAAATACCCGCCACCCGCGCGGTTGAACGGGGCGCCGTAGGATGTGCAGGACGGGAGGGGATCGGTGAAAATGACGCCGCAGCCGGTGTTAAAGTTGGCAGCCGTGTCGCAATTGGAGTCCGCAGTCTTTCTGCGCCATTTTTATTCAGTCAAAAAATTCTGTTCGAGGGTAGGAATGCGAGACCCACCCAGTCTGCGGTTCGCGCCACCAATCGGGGGGCATCGTGCAATTTGGGGTAGTATGCAGGGTTGCTTGGTTATGGGTACCAAGGTTGACACCTGAAGTGGAATCGCGCGTTTAGCATCTTGCGTTGAATCCCAGAGGGGGGGGGGGGCATTGCTCTAACCTTCGATGATGTCGATTTCGCCGCCGTTTGGCCACGGACCAGCTTTGCTCAGCGTCCAAAAGGCAGGCCAGGTGCTACAGCCCGCCGGCATGTGCTTGAGATCGAGCACGAATATGGCTTCCTCGTAGGCGCTCTGAGACGAGATGCGGATGCTGTCACGTCCGCGCGCGGCGGGGTCGACGATGGACCAGTCGTCCGCACGCATGACGAACGCCCCATTGCCGTCCACTGGAAATAACGGATTCAGAGAGAGTCGAATGGCAGAGGGGAATGACTGCACCATATGTCAGGTTTTTGCCCAGAGCCTCAGCTTGGCTGACGTAGTTGACGCGGCCGTGCGTCGGATCGTTCTCGGTCTCCCAGTTCCATGCCTGGTAGAACTCCTCGCCTATCCACTCATCCTGTAGATAAAAGGATGCCCTGGCACATGGGGTGAGGGACAGAGAAAGAGCGGCGAGGAACGCATAGCCAGTACGCATAGTTGAGATATGAAATCCCGAGTGGTATGAAAGGAATGTGGTTTTTTAGAGAGGCGACGACGTAAAGGAGAGACAGGAAAAGAGCGAAGGACACGGTAAAAACCGTATAACGGACTGAGGAGGAGAGGGAAATGGACGGTTGGGCTGGGGGATTGAGAAGTCAGACGGGTGGTCCAGCTGGCAATCATAATAAGACAAATTGGACTCACGCGCACTAGTGCGTATTTTGGCATTCGGCGCCATCTTTAGTAATTTCCGAGGGTGAAATTGGTGAAAGCGTAACTCTTGGAGCTCAGAAGAGCCGCGTCCAAAGAGGCATCGACTCGGAATCGCATTACTTGGGCGGCGGCAATAGAACGGCAGTGAAGTGTGTTTTCCTCTTTATGGTAATCGCTTATGTCTTCACGTCATGATGAGAATTACCCGAGCTACCACCGTTCGCAGAACCACCAGATGGCTGCACTTTTGCTTGTAGACCCGCACGCCGCGTTTCCGTCCAACGGCCCATTTCACCATGGTGACGCCCTTACATTCCCCGCACAGTTTATCCTCGTCTAGACTGAAATGACGGGCTTAGAAGGAGACGGACAATTCTGTTCCCGGGAATCTTCTCAACGAGCGCCTGGCAATGCTCTCGCGACATTTGGTCCTTGTTTATATACTGGTCGGATGCATCGACGCTTCCCCCGTAAGCAACGCCGGGTATGCCTTTAACTACGAGCGGCCGATTGTCGTACCCTTCTCTTGACTGATGACGCTATTCGCACAGACCCGTGTTACCGCCTGAGTCTTCGCCGAAGAAACCTCTGGGAATATTCAATTCGAGCTATGCGGTCACTCCGTTCCACCTCCTGCACCCACCGAACGAATTAGCTAACCTCGTTGCCCTGTGCAGGAGAGAGAATCTCGCTCGGTGCTCTTGAAATACGCACGCTCAGGCGATTATCTTGCTGGGATTGGTCTCAACCAAGATGACGTCATGACTCTGGTCGATCGCTACTTTCCCAGTTCTGCGAGCAGTGTCAACGCTTCTTCCTTCGGTGTTTCAGACGGTGCACCGACTGCGAGTGCCGCAAGCGATGCTTACGACGACCCGAACATCGTTCCTAGTCTAGACACGGACCCAGCCAAGACGACGAAACCCGCCGATCCAGGTCAACATTACAACGACACGCCGATTTCTTCTCTTGCGACGGCGGCGGGCCAGCTGCTGCCGCTGCGAGACTACGTCGCTGGCGCGTTAGACCTGCTCTACTACGGCTCTATCAGCCTCGGCACCCCGCCACAGGTGCTCACCGTCGACGTTGACACGGGCTCGGCGGACCTCTGGGTGCCCTCGGCCTGCCAGGCCTGTCACGGCCACCAGTTCTCGCCCGCGCGCAGTTCGACGTTCCACCCGACCAGCGAGGGCTTTTCCATCACCTACGTAAGCCCCTCTCTCCACACACCGTCGACCGATCTTTCGTAATCATACGCGCCCACAGGGCACGGGCAACGTCTCGGGGAGACTCGTGACGGACGTCGTGTCGATCGCAGGGCTGGCCGTCGCAGAACAGGCGTTCGGCGCTGTCAGCGCGCGGTCGGACGAGATGGACAGGCAGCCGAACGACGGTCTGATCGGCATGGCGTTCGGGACGATCGCGCAGTCGCGCCGTGCGACGTTCTTCGAGAGCCTCATCGCGCAGCGCAGGCTCGCCGCGCCGCTCTTCTCCGTGCACCTCTCCCGGCACGAGCAGAGCGGTTCCTCCGTATGTATTGTATCGATTCTTCCTTGCGCCCTCACGCCCTGGTGGGGCCTTCATTAGGTGTGCTTCGGCTGTGTCGATTCGAGCCGCACGACCGGTCCCGTGACGTGGCTTCCCGTGGTATCCAGAGTGAGAGTTGATGTTACACGCCGTTTTCCCTCACCAATACATTAATTATTACAAATACTCAAGTCATACTGGACCGTCAGCATGGACGGCCTGTGGGCAAACGGAGCGAGGGCACCGGCCAAATTGACCGCAGTATGCCCCGGAGCGCTCGCTTCCTTCTCCGCAAGCCTGCTGACTCATAGTGTATTTCTCCTCTCTGGTCCGGTGTTTCACAGGCGATTGACACCGGCACATCGCTTATATACGTGCCCTCGGCCCTCGCGGCCGCGTTCTATGCGCTCATTCCTGGCTCTAAACGCGCGAACCAGTACGGTCCAGGTCAGTCTCCTTGCTTTGAGCCCTTTTTCTTCGTGTTCAAATCAATGCACCAGGCTTCTGGAGCGTGCCATGTTACTCTGCCAATCAAATCGAACTCTCGTTTGACGGGGACCGCTTTGCGATCCACCCGAACGACTTTTATCTGGGTCGTGTGAGTGCGGGCTCCACGGCGTGTGTCGCGGGCGTTCTCTCTATAGACAATGGACTGCCGCCGAACCTGGCCATTATTGGCGACGTGTTTCTGAAATCCTGTAGGATGTCTGATTGACTCCGTTTTTTTCTTTCTTTGGGATTGTATTGATCGGTGTTTTGGGATCAGGGTATTCCACGTACGATTACCGCAACGGGGGAAGGATAGGTTTCTGGCCAGACGGAAACAACAACAAATGAAAATCTGCGGCGTTAAAATTGCAGCGCCCAACTTTCATCAGCCGGCACAACTGTATCCTATCCAGGTTTTCTGTGTGGCTTCCTGTCATTCAGTGTTCTATAGTACCGCATATCTCGCTGCATCATTGTTTGTTGGTTTTATCATCAATCACGTAATTGATCCTCTACACTTGTACGCGTGCGTGAGAACTCGAATCGAGTCTAGTGGGTCTTGGGTTTTGCGCCCAGCTTTTGACCCCCAAACATCTTACGGCGCTGCTTGATCATGTGCGTATACATCGGATACAGACCTTCGCGCCGATTCCAATTAGCACGAGAAGAACGTGCATTAGAAAACAAAACATACCAGGCCACCACGCGATGAAGAGCACACCGCGCGCGATGGCATACGCGTCCCAGTGCGCGAGCGGGAGCGCATCCCACCACGCGCCGCTGCGCGCGAGTGATACGGGCAGCGTGGCGAGGTTAACGAGCGCCTCGGAGCCCGCGCCGGTCGGGTAGAGCACAAAGAAGGTCGAGTAGCGCACCCAGGTAAGCGGCGCGGGAGCGCTTCCGTTCCCCAACAGCGTCGCCGCATAGAACGCGTAGCGGACGACCTCCGTCAGCGCCCAGGAGAGGACCATGCTCGCGTAGAACGGACTGCGCTGGGCCTTTATGGCCCGTCAGTAGCGATGCAATGTGATGTGATGGGGCGCACCGAGGGGAAACGCGCGGCGATGGCCCAGACGGAGAAGAGCCGGCTCGCGACTTGCACGGTGGTCGTCGGGAGCGGGCTGCGCACGAGACCGAGCAGGACGTGGAACACCTCCAGCGCCGCGGCGGTCTGCACGCGCGCGGTCGTCGTGCCTACCGCGTCATAGGTGGTACAGGCGCGCGTGTAGAGTGGGGCAAGGCTTGCGGGGAGGAGCGAGGGCACCCAGACGAAGGGCGGTGTGGCGCTGGCTTTGATGGTCGCGAGGAGGGAGTCGTGCTGCGGCGGTTGCTGGGGCGCGCCGAAGAGGTGGGCGAGAGTCTGGTAGAGGACTAGGGACCAGCCAGCGGCGGAGAGGAGGTTGTACGCCACTAGGTACGCCTGAACGAGGGGCGCTGCTGTACCTTCTACATTGGGGTTAGCCTAAGTAATTTTTTTGTGGCTATTTGATGGCCAGTTGCCGAGAAAATACGACCTACTCTTCTTCCTCTGGTCACGGTTCAGCTGTGTGGGCTCTGACGCCATGGGCTGTGGTTGAGAACAAGAAAGGGTGGTGACTAATGAATGATGACAATAGTATCGGGGTTTGTTTGGTAATCGGAGACCGACCGAGTTGACCGGGACCGAAGGATAAATAATGTAACAAACTGTTGACAAACAAAGAGTGGGAAAATACACGAGCACGATAAGCTAATACCCCTCCCAAGGGCGCGATCCCATCCCGGCCAGACTGAACAAAGGAAGGAAACGAGACAAAACGGAAATGGAATCGAATATACATCCACACATGCACTCACGGCACGCGTCATACTATTGTCATCCATCAAACATTGGTCGTTCGGAAACAGATCGCCTCCATCCCGCTCGGCCAACCTCCCATCTCCACCCCACCTACAATACCAACCTTGCCGCTGCTTTACTCTTTCGGCTCCTCGGCACTCTTCGAACCATCAGTCGCCGCCGTCGCCGCGGGTCTCTCCTCGCCACCACCCACCGGCGGAGGGACGGGTGCCCCTGAGCCCATCATCTGAGCCTGACTGAGCGCCGCCCGCAAAGCAGCGTTCTCAATCCTGAGCTGGTCAACCAGGGCACGACATTCCTCCCACCGCCGGTTCGCCTCGTCAGCCGACGCGAGCGCGGCATCCAGTAGTTGCGAGCGCGACTCTAGCGCTTTGACGTGTCTATCAGTTTCGTAACAAAAGACATGTCCATATTAGAATTTTTTTTAAAAAGGTTGCAGGATGATTAAAAACGCACTGGTCTCTACGTTCGCGGAAAGCGCGTTGGGCCTTACGATTCTGTTCGGCACGTTTACTCTGACTGAGCGTGCGAGCCGTCCCTGACGTCGCCCCCGTCGTGCCATTAGAGCCCTGTGTTTGCGAACGTTGTTCTTCAGTGGGAGGGGGAGGAGCCAGCGAGTGAGGCGGAGGGAGAACACCAGGGGAATAGCCGCCAGGATTATATTGATAACCGGAGGGGGGGAGGACGTGCCCGGGAAGATGAGGGGGAGGGACTAAGGTGTGTGCGGGGGGTAGGGTGTGTTGCATAGTTGCTGGTGGAGGTGGAGGAGGAACAGGTTGAAGGGCGTCTGTGCTCGGAGGTGACTTACGCTTTCGTGACCGGGTTTGATTCTGAGTCACCGAAGGCGGGTCTTGTCGGAGACGCATTGTTTGTATTGTGCCCTGTTGGGTTTGCTGAGCCTGTTGCTGTTGTTGCTGCTGCTGGGCCTGTTGATCTGGAGAAGTGTTTTGCGGGGGTTGGGCAGTCGGAGCATTGGGAGATGACTGCGCATGGTAAGGCGATTGAGCTAACATCAGGTCGATGGAAGGAAATTTGGTGAGCCAACGGGGGGTGCGTATTAGTAAGATTGCCTCCCGTCGGACTTGGCCGGTTTACTCACGCTGTCCACCCATTTCTGCTTGAAACGGTTTGTGCTCGCTACCTCCGTTTCCAGGCGTCATATACAGTGCCAGTGAGTCAGCGGTGTTTTCGAATACGTTGGGATGTTAAATTGCTATTGCTGTGAGGGGTGTCCCTGCTTATGTACTCGTATTACTATCCCCGCCGGCACAGGCTGACTAATCCATCTGTCAGAAGAACAAACAAACAAACAAATAAATAATAATTCCCGTGAGAACATAATTACATAATTAGACCAGGACAGGGCAACCAACCGCGTGGTTCTCTCTACGCCTGCTCTCGACGCCTGGGTCAGCCTCACCAATCCCTCTTCTTCCTCCTCCCTTTTCATCTTCATCTTCCTTCCTTTCCCCTCTTTTTTTACCCACTTAAAGCCGTGACCTCTCATGGCCACCAATTCTCCCAACCTCTCTCAGCCAGACTCTCAACCGTCACCTCCAGCAAAACCTCCCAGGCGGTCACTCTTTGCCCGATCTTCCTCTAAACCCAGTCCAAAAAAAAAGGAAAATAGCTCGGCTCTACCTTCTCCACAACCAAATCCGATCAATCCTACAAATCCGTCCCATTCGGCTCAATCCACCATTTCTCCTGGTATTCCCACCTCCCTATCCACACCTGCGGCTTCACCTCCGTCTCCTCCTCCAACCACCACCCCTGATGGGCAAATTAAATCTGACTCCGCGACCTCAAATCTGGCTGCGAGTTCCCAACAAGGGCCGGTCCCAGCTACTTCCCAGGTTCCAGCTGAGCAAGTCTCAGCTCAGCCAACAAAGACGTCAACCACGACGGTAGCATCGGCTACATCAACTTCCTCCGCAGTGCCACCTCCTACTTCTGAACCTGCCGATGATGCCGACCGCGAGAAAGAAAAGGATAAGGGTTCCCTCTCGACGACCCTCACCGGAACTCACCACACGCGTGTCTCACGCAAAGGCGCGCAGACTGCTTCGGATGGCGCTCACTCGTCCAGCGCGGCAGAGAAACCACCTTCCCTCAAACCCGCGGCCAAACGTAGAGTCCCGAAGCCTCCCCGCGTGTCTTTAATTTCCCGTCTTTTCCGTTCCCTTGTACCCTGCCTTGGCCCTTCACACCTTCCGAATGAGGCCGCTGATGATGTAGTCTCTGATCCTAACTCCTCCGCCACTGCTTTGCGTGACAAGTCGGCTCGTGACGTAGAGAAGGACCCGTCATTGCGCCCGGTCCAGGAGACTCCAGTCACCAAACAATCGGAATCGGATCAGCCCCATCCTGGCACAGACTCTACTTCTCTCCCTCTCGTACCAGCAGCAGAACTAGCTCCTCAGCAGTTGAACGTAACGCTCCCCGAGCCAGCGACACCGGATAACAATCTGGACATCGTCGTTCCCCCAACGCCTACTAAGGTCATCCCCGAATCAGAAACAGGCGGCGTCACATCAAGCGCTGTCGTTCCCCCTGGTTCCACTGCAGAGGAGGTGGCCCAGCTTCGAGCCCAACAAGCCCACGAGCCTTCATCAGGGGACGAGAGTGACGGGACAAGTTTCACCGAAGACGAGGAGGTGGAGGACGTTCCGGGTATCGATGAGGCAGAAGACGATGAGGACAGGCTGATTTTAAGCGGGGGCGCAGGGATTCCCATTGGACCTGTAAGTGCCAGCACGTCGTTTGCTTATCGGATCGATTCTCATTTATTGTTAATCAAGGATGGGGTTCCTCGACCCCTCTTACCCCCAATTTCCCCTCAACACGCGGGGCGTAAATGTCTAGTCTTGGATCTCGACGAGACTCTGGTGCACAGTAGCTTCAAGGTGCGTTATCCTACATGTTACAATCAATTTTCAATGCTGATCCCTTTCCCGTCCAGTCGATTCAACAAGCCGACTACGTCGTACCGGTCGAAATCGAATATCACTGGCACAACGTCTACGTCATTAAGCGCCCAGGAGTGGATAATTTTTTGAAAAAGATGGGTGAAATTTACGAAATTGTGGTGTTCACGGCAAGCTTGAGCAAGGTTCGTCCCTCAGACACCCAGTTATTTGTGCGTGTCTTACCGAAGTGTTCAGTATGCGGACCCTGTATTGGACAAACTAGATATCCATCATGTCGTCGCACATAGATTGTTCCGCGAGAGCTGTTACAATCACAAGGGGAATTATGTCAAGGTAAATACCATCGCCCTGCGCTACGCCTCGTGAACGCTAGACATATGATTGTTCGCAGGATCTGTCGCAACTGGGCCGTCCAATCGCTGACACGATAATTCTGGACAACTCGCCGGCGTCCTACATCTTCCACCCGAACAACGCCGTCCCAGTCTCCTCTTGGTTCAACGATCCTCATGACACTGAGCTCACGGATTTGTGCCCTTTCCTCGCGGACTTGAGCACTACGGAAGATGTACGAGGAGTGCTAGATGGTGGCGTGTAGACTGTGACATCTACGCTGGGTTGCGCTGCCTTGCTTACCTACTTCACCCCGTCAACTCCGCCTCCCACTCGTCGCCCCCTTTCTGGCGCCGCGGTACCCTCGCTATTGTTCATTTCTCTTGGTCGTCGTTTCCCCGGTTAATTGGTACATACAATCAATTCTCTTTATACCCCGCAATCAAGTCAGTCACATTCGTATCAGCTTCGCATCTGCTTTTTTGCGCAATTGCAACACCCACTTCCCCCAGACTTCCATATCTACCAGTGGCACCGATCCCTCTCCGAGATTTCCCCCACCTCCCACTTATGCTCCCTCCCTTGCCTATTTTCATTCCCAAGGTTGACTATGCTGTCGTCGGAATCACACCCGCCCATACATGCCATGACTTGTATACTCACACCCTCTTTTTTTTTTTGTGAAAACAAAATACGTTCCTTATGCTTCCACCCCCACCCTCCTGACATCGGAGGGACGAGCTTATACCTCTATTTCTCTGTCCACCACTTTATGATTCTTTAGCCGCTCACGACCAATCGTGTACCCTATTCCCTCGCCTCGATCGGGTTCTCGCCTTCGGTTGTATGGAAATACTCTCTTCCGTCCACGTACCTATATCTCCTCTCTTTTGTATTTTGGTCCGCCTATTGTTTTTCCTTTTTTTTTTTTTTTGCCTCTTTTGCTTTTCTTATATTTTTTCTACCCGTGTCCTCCTCTTTTTTCTTGTGGTCCTTACTACAGACAGTATTATTTCATTCACGAACTGGTTACGAAATATAAAATCAAAAACAATGCGATGACTTTTTTAAGCCCTTTTTTGTCTGCCTCCTCTTATGAGCCTCGCCTTCACGTTCATTTCCAATGACGATCCGATTCTGTTTTCTGCGAAGTGCACACACTGCACTCGCCATGCGACAATCGTCCCTCCCTTACTAGAAATTATTCTGCTACAAAATAATGCCCAAGGAGAGGAGCTCGGAGTGTTTTTTTTTTTTGCGTACAGCCCACGCACCGCTCCGTATCGATGATCTTGACGGCCACAAGTTCGGGGCATGGACGAGCGTGTACTGTGGCTATCAAGTACTCGCACAAATCCAGGCTAATGTCCGAGTTCTACAGTAAGGTCTGCTCATGGCTATACCAAGGACGACACGAATCAGTTAACGCCTTTTCGATCTCCCTCTCCCAGGCCTTGGGCCCTATATTTGAGCGCTCGTATTAGCGCCCTATCGCGTTTCCAAAGGTTTATGAGCTCGTAATATCTGATGACAATGACCCAAGTCCGTTCCCTCTCTGGCGTTCTCCGAGAGGCTGCGAACATAGCCATGATGCTAGGCGCCAGCGAGTGTGTGCATGCTGCCAGCTGGCCGAACGGGTGTCTAATCTCACACTCGCCGCAGAGCGCTCACCTCTTTCTCAGCATAATTGTCGCGGCCCTTCCCTGCTCGTGTGGTTCATGGAGACCCGTCTCGCCACATATCCATCGAGGCGAATCGCGATTGGTACCGATCCATCAGGTCGACCCGATTATAGAGTACGTGATTGCAGTCGTGGTTCCACAAGGTTTCCTGTATTCCGACCAATCCAGAGGATATAGTAAAAAGCCAAATCCTCGACGACTTGTGCCCCGGACCACTCCGGCGGGCACGAATCCTTGGCTTTGGCAAGTAATTTCGGATGTTCTCTGATCAGGCTGTCTTCTGCGTCGCGTATTCTTTTGTTTTGTCACAGTAAATTGGAACCTGGTTGCGACGGATTCCGAGTCTTTGTTCGATAACCGGCGCCGGTCTGGCGCTAGCGGTGACGCTGCTGGTTCTCGCCAAGTGCCACGACTCGAACAACGCTCCTCGTTCTGCCTTCTGACCTTCTCAAGGTCTCAACCGGGGAAAGACAAACCCCATTGTTCTGGCTTCGTATCAGTCACTCAGAAATGGTATTCATGGCGGCCCTCGTTCCTGGTGTCTTGTGCAACCTTTCGTCTGGGGATACGGCCGCCGTATCGAAACGAATTTGTCACATACCAAGATCATAAATTGAATCCTTTTTTTGGACATCCCCTTGAAGCTCTCAGTCGGTCTCATCATCCCGTACCTTGTACCTATCTTATACACGACGTGAGAGCCGCGCTCCAGCGCACACTCGATAATCCTCCCACAGCTGGCACCGGCCGCCGTGGTCTGTTGCGTCCACCACGTGCAGCATCTGGCCTTCACGTACCGCAGGGCCGAGTCAGTCGTCGTCCGACGAAAGGAAGCGGCGCCCTGCCGTCGCCTCCTGCGCAACGAGTCGGGCGGCCATCCATTCCAACGTCCTCGCATTCAGTCGTGGGCGATGCAGCCGTGCGCGCGTAACTTTGGGTTGACTTGATCACCCGCTTGGTCGGAGTCTGCGTGGGTCAAGGCAAGTCTCTACCGAGTCTCTGGGATACCCTGCGCGCTGCCAACGGGAGGTCGCGGGGTACTGTACCTGAACAAACGCCCTAGTTCCGGGTCCCGGGGCAGGAAGCACTGTGTTGATTCACCGAAACGCGGTTCGGTGTGAGCAAACTGGTACGGTTCGACACTTTGCGCAACAGACGAAGCTCCTCGATCGTCCGCTCTCACATCACTAGGCATCCAGCGCCGGGAGCTCAGAGAGCTAGTTTCGACCTATCTCGGCTCCTACCCACATTCTCGAACGTATTTTCCTGTAGGCGTAAGCTGGGCGATAGCGCTGGAGCGAAGGGCGCTGGATACCAAAGGTAGCTGCATACCACCATACTGTTCCAAGCCGACTCGGCAGTTGCCTACTGGGCCAAAGAATGCATGTCGTTGCTCTGGCTCTGGCTCTCAGCTTAATTTTTCCCAAGCCATCACGGCTCCCGGCCCTGGTGTCTGTGGGTGCACGCAATAGAGTAAGAACGATGCGGCGAAGTAGAGACCAGGCCAGCTATTCAGTTCAAGGCTGCCATTGCATCCCCTGTCATCAACACCCTCTCAGACATTCTTCCCGCATGAAGCTTGAAGCTTTGATGCTATAGCCTTATCTGTCTTATTTCGCCTGACAATAATTTTGACTCTCGCTGACTCTCGCTAACGCGGGAGGTTTTTCCTGATGTCAACGCGTACTTGGGTGACCCTGATTTACAGTAGTAATACCATTTCTCGTGTTTTTGACTTACTGTACGGATGCGAGGCAAGAACACATTCATAGATGCCGTAAGTTGAGGGGAACCATGTAAGCCTTGATGTAAGCGAAGTACACAGATCCCTCGGTCAAGTGACAGATCTGGTGTCGCCGCACTTTCCAAAAAGAGCCTAAGAGGAACTTCGACCAACACCAAGAGGTGAAGAGTGCTCACGGACTCGCCTCAATGCCAGAAAGGACTGCACGGTACCAACCGAGGGGAACTCTACTTTGGAGAGTAGTGACCCCGCCAATGAGATATATGATGGATGGCAGCAAGGTTGGTGAGTGAAATCAAGCAATTACTCCTCCGAATCCTCCGCGCTCAGCGCCAAAATTCCTCAGGCTGATTCCTCTCGGACACTACACTTCTGAGACCAGAGTGTATCTATTTACCCTCGGAACTCGTCATAGATGGCGTTGAATGCCAAACTACGCACTAGGGCACGTTGGTCCAGTCTGGTTTAGTCACCAGTTCGACCACTCGTCTGGCACCCAATCCCCCAGCTAGGCCACCCATTTCCCCCTCCCGCCCAGCCCGTTATACGGCCGGCACCGTGTTCTTTACTCTACTCCTGTCCCTTTTTTTGACGTTGTTGCCTTTCTCAAAAGTTACGCTCCTTTAATTCGGGGTTTCATATCTCAACTATGCATACTGGCTATGCAGTCCTCGCCGCTCTTTCTCTATCCCTCACTTCGTGCGCCATGACGGACTTCTATCTCCAGGATGAGTGGATCGGCGATGGTTTCTTCGAGGGCTGGCGCTGGGAGACCACGAACGATCCGACGCACGGCCGCGTCAACTTTGTTGATCAAGCTGAAGCTCTGATCAAAAACCTGACATATGGTGCGGTCATTTCCTTCTGCCGTTTGACTCTCGCTGAATCGTTTTTCTTAGCGGACGGCGGGAAGTTCATCATGCGTGCAGACGATTGGTCCATCGTCGACCCCTTGGCGCGCGGACGCGACAGCATCCGCATCTTGTCCAACAACGCGTACGACGAAGCGATAATCGTACTCGATCTCCAGCACATGCCTGCGGGCTGTGGCACCTGGCCTGCCTTTTGGACGCTGAGCCAAGCTGGGACCGTGGCCGCATGGCGGCGAAATTGATATCATAGAAGGTTAGAACACGCCCCACGTCTCCCCTCCACCCATACCGCCCCTTAGAAATGCTAGATACGTTCCAATCTAGGTGTTAATGATAATACCCATAACCAAGCAACCCTGCATACTGCCCCAAATTGTAGGGTGCCCCGCGAGTCGCGACTGCAGACTGGGTGGGTCTCGCTTTCCTAGACACGATAGAATTCTAAAATCTGTGACAGGCGCCCTTTATCCACCGATTGCGATACCGGCTGTCAACTTCAACGCAGGGTGCGGCGTCGAGTTCTCCGAGTCCCGCACATCCTACGGCGACCAGTTCAACCTGGCGGGTGGCGGATATTTCGTCATGTACAAAGGGCGCGACTCCGTCAAGGTTTGGTTCTTTCCACGAGGTCACGATGTCCCGGAGGTGATCCGCGACGGGGCACAGCGGAGAAAGCTCGTGTACCCTGATTTCGATTGGGACGTGCCAGCGGCGAACTTTCCCTTCGATTCCGACCAATGTGACTACGAGCAGCACTTTGACGCCCACCAAATCGTGTTTGACCTGACTTTTTGCGTCGGTATCCCGTCTACCCTACTCGCTGTTCTGTTCTATCCAATACTGACCCGCTTATTTACATCAAGGGCGACTGGGCTGGCAGTGCCTGGTCCAATTCCGGCTGCGGGACGGCGGGGGAATGCGTAGATTGTAAGGCCATCAACTTAATTATTGAGACGCCGCTGTCCAAGGCTGACCCTCTTTCCTCAGTTGTCAACAATAACCCAAGTGAATTTGCTGAGGCCTTTTGGGAAATCAATAGCTTGCGGGTCTATACGCCTCAGCGGTCGTGGTAGGGGGATCAATTGATGCGTGACATCTATTTCTATCCTTATTTTCCCAGCTTGTCTTTGATGTGAAGACTCTTCTTTCGTCTTGTTCCACATTCGTTCGCATATGTTTTCGCCTACCCATACATATATTTCTCAATCTTGTGCCATCTAGCTTGTTAAAAAAATAGATGGTCGGAGTACTGTAATACCCACGTTTTATTCAGTCCAGTGCCGCTCTCTCGCTGCCCAGTCCGGAGTCAGTCCGGTATCCGCCCTCTCCGGCGCCTCCGCACCGTCGGCCGTCAGATACGACTAGCTGGCCTAATTTCCTTCGGCAGCCCGAAATCCCCGGGCTCCAATATTTTACCCACTGGCGAAGTGCCAATACAGCAGTGCCAATCAGACCTGACGACTCATTTTAGTCGAAGAAATGACTGTGAGAAGCACCCAGGTACCGGTTCAACCTATCTTAGACCCACAAGCGGAACGTGGATTCCAATTTTCCGCGGCAGACCAGTTTGCCAGTAGACGCGAGCTGGGTTAGTAGTGTTAATCCATGGGTGTCTGAGCTTCTGCACATACTACATATCACTCCGATAACGCGGCAAGCGGCAACTCGACCCATAAAATTGGCAGCTGCCTAGGAAAGCAGCTCACTTCTTGTGATAAGCACGAATGTAAAGACATTCAATTAGCGAGCGAGAGAATCCTGACCTAGTAGTGTAAAATAACAAGTAACCGGAAGTACCATGCTCTGTGCGCTCACCACGCAACTGACGTGCACACTAGTCCTTGCTTCTTCTCGGCATCGGGCCAGATTTTGTAAGTGCTCATATACTGAATCTGGCCGATACCAAGAAGATCATGACAGGGATCACTGGGCAAGTTTCCAGTAACCCCTAGTAATACCATTTCCCGAGAATCCGGTCCACGAGCCCACGAGCCGCCCAAACCCGATTGAGGAGGGGAGCAGATAGAAGGGAGGAAGGATAACCCACGGGTCCCCATCTCAGCCCTGAAGGGCACACGACACTTGAGGCGTCTGACGCCAGGAACCGACCTTACTGCGCTTGGCGTGAACCCGTGCACAACCGTCTAGGAAGCCCAAAGTTACCTTAGACACGTCTTAGGATATCATGTAAATTGCGCTGCGCGTGTCCGGTCTGGGTCTACTGCCCGCACCCCGGGGTATAAATCGATTCAAAAAAAAAACCATTTCCCGAGTTTTTGGTCTAGTGCTAGCGCGGCGCAGGGGCAAACTCTCCCAGTTCTCTGGAACGGCATTCCAAGCATGCTTCCATGCGCAAGACCGTCGTTGGGAACAGCCGCAAGGGAAGATATCCGCGTGATTGTAGGAGACCTTCGGAACGATTTTTACGATACAACGAGTTTGCGAGGCCAGATGTTCAGTAATACCTGAGAGCCGGAAGGCCAAGAAGGGCATTTATGGGGCACTTAGTGTGGGAAGCTGAACTTGTAGACGAAGGTAGGAATGGCCTTGACTAAGCCCGTGAAGTCAGTGAAGCCGGTTTCGCGAGAATTGGGTCCAGCCAAGTCCAATATTACGTGGGGGATCCAAAGCCTTCCAACCTTAAAACAATCTTCCATGATCCTTTTCGTCGCAATCTTGGTTGTTTGTGTGAGCTCTTTACACAGTAAGTTATGTGAGGGGCTTGGTGAGGGGGGCAAAAATATGCTTATGGATGTCGAAAAGTTGAGAATACCCTATCTTGTGGCATCAGCGACTAAGAAATTCCGCAGAATGGATCGAAGACCACGATGTGACAGGGTCTTGGGTGAAGTTCAATTGGCATTCTGACATGGCAGGTGTAAGGGGGAGCTTACTGTATTACAGTAGTCTTGTAATTTTTTGTCAGACGTGGGAAAATAAGCGCTCGTAAGCCGCCTCGAAGCTTGACTTGAGAGTTCAGCGCTTCAGCATTACAGTAATTTGTTCTACACGGTGACTTGCTTTTGATACCCGAAAAGAGCCACAATGACCAGTATACCTTTCTCGCTCACTCTCACTTCTCTGGAGTCGCGTCTCGCGACCACGAAGACTTCATTCTGACCTTCTCTTTAAGAGGATTTAGAGGGTCAAGTTGAGGGAGTCATCATTTATGATCATGTGGAGGTCGATCAATTCGATTATCAGGGCAATACCGGCAAGAGGTGAGAACTGCGGTGCTAACGAGCTCACTTCGTCCATGGTGCCAGTAAGGGGCCACGATTGGCGATACCAATTGAGCTCATATTGGAGAGCGAAAATTCCCTTCCCAGGAACGAGTCACAGTCAATTCTGGTGACAGGGCCAGCTAGTAAATGAGCACTTACGGCGTTGGCGAAAAGACGGCCCTATGGCCACACGTACGGCCGCAAAAAGCGCACGACCTTTCTCAGCTCTTGTCGCCCTTGGACCTTCATCAGCAATTTGACATGAAAGTTTTTGCTGGTTTCACAACCCTAAAAACCGCTAAAAACCATATAAAACAGTGAAAACTATGCCTATTCTGAGACTTGGTGACCCAAGTCCAATTTCACAGAAACCCAAAATTTCAACAAGTGTGAGAATGGTATGGCCTTAACCTTTTCTGGAATAGTAAGGGGTCTGTCAAGAAAAATATAATCAATGGCAAATAAATAACACAGCAAATTAGCATGAAACACTAGTGAAGTAAATAGGCCCCCAACCCCCAGGTTTCCAGGAACCCGGAATACAGCAAAAAACGTCAATAACAGCCGAAACACAGGAAACTTTTCTGTCAAAATCCTGATGTTGTTCCTTCTGAGAGGCTGACACTTACCCTCAGAACCCATAAAGATGGCAGCGAATGCCGAAATATTCACTGGTGTCCGTTAGACCTGTCCTGTTTAAATTGCCTAAGGTGCTTGCCAGCCTGAGTGGTCCCACTTGTCTGCTCCAATCCCTGTCCAGATCCGTCTCCTGCCTAGTACGTTCTACGGCTGGCACTGTATCCTTTTCCTTTTCCTCTACTGTCGCTCCTTTACGTCGTATCCTCTCTCGGAAACCACACTCCTTTCATACCCTCCTATCAATCATGCGTCCTCGCCATGTGTTCCTCGCTGCTCTTTATCTATCTGTCGCTCCACGCATCAGGGCATCATTTTATCTCCAGGACTGAGTGGATCGGCGAGGGGTTCTTCCAAGGGTGGAACTGGGAGACTGAGGACGACCCGACGCACGGCCGCGTCAACTATGTTAGCCAAGCTGAGGCTCGTAACAAGAACCTGGCATATGGTGCAGTCGTCTTCCCCGCGTCTGTCCTTTCCCGTTCGGGTCCGCTGACCCTGTTATTTAGCGCACCGCGAGAAATTCGTCATGCGTGCCGATGATTGGTCTATCGTCGACCCCTCCGCGCGCGGACGTGACAGCATCCGCATCTCGTCTCAAAACGCGTACGATGAAGCGATTTTCGTCCTCGATCTCGAACACATGCCTGCGGGATGTAGCACCTGGCCTGCCTTTTGGACGCTGAGCCGAGCTGGTCCATGGCCAAACGGCGGTGAAATCGACGTCATAGAAGGTTAAAAAAAATCCCATACTGTCTCAATTCTCCTGCGGAATGCTGAGGCGTGCGCACTATCCGCTTCAGGCGTCAATCTGAATGCCCATAACCAGGCATCCCTGCATACTACCCCAGGGTGTACGATGCCCCCTGACCAGTTGCGCCAACCACAGACTGGGTGGGTCTTGCTTCCCCGAACGCGCCAGAATTTCTGAAGATAAACAATTCACAGAACTACCTCGACTATGAATTGTGACACAGCTGTCAACTACAACTCGGGGTGTGGCGTCGGGTTTTCTGACCCAGATCGGTCCTACACGTCTTATGGCGACCCATTCAACCGCGCAGATGGAGGATATTTCGCCATGTACAAAGCACGCGACTCTGTCATGATCTGGAATTGGAAGCGACGTGGCTCTGTCCCGCATGTGATCCGCAATGGGGCTCATCGGGGACAGCCAGTGGTCCCGGATGCCTCTTGGGGCCCCCCGGACGCGAACTTCCCCTTCAACCCGGACTATTGTAACTACGACCAGCACTTTAACGCACATCAGATCGTGTTTGACCTGACATTTTGCGTAAGTGCCGCGTCTACCTCTCTATTGCAGTCGTCAGTTTAACACTGGGTTGACACGCTTGTTTTCATTCATTTCAGGGAGACTGGGCGGGCAACGTCTGGTCTACTTCCGGCTGCGGGGTAGGGACCTGTGTAGACTGTAAGATCATCAATTCAATGGTCTGGATACAGGTGTCCTGATCTCGCTAACCCTCTTTCCCAGTTGTCAACAATAACCCAAGTGCATTCGCCGAGGCGTACTGGGAAATCAATAGCTTGCGCGTTTACACGCGTCAATAGCCGTTTTTTGATTGCCGATTCCTTTTTTCGTTAGAGTATTAGGGTCTTCTTTGGTGTCTCAAGGATAATTTCGTCTTCGCTCCACCCGTTTCGCATATGTCTTCGTCACTCGTTCGTACTGTATTTCGTCACGGTACTCTACTAGTTTCATCATTGGACTCATACCTGCATTTTTTTTGTTAGCCTTTGTTAGAAAGTAGGTCAAAGGTCAAAGGATGAAGGGATGACATTATTGTATGTCCGCAATAATGAGCGCCCGGAGATGCCCGAAGCTTATAAGGTAGTTCAAACCATAGCCCCTATTCTCTTACTCCTCGAAGTGGGCTAGTGGCAAGTGCAATCGCTTGTAGCAAACCGGCCAGTGGGTGCGAGCTTGACTGGCAGTAACGTATGGACCGCCGTTCTAAAGCCCCGCGTTGTCAGGTTCAAGTGACGGCGTTGGGAACCGGAAGGCGGAAAATAGCAAGAATATTGCGGACATCCGTCGGTCTTTGCTCTTGTTCTTGTACTTATTCCCTTTAATTTCCGTGGTGCCTTCACCTTGGTGTCAATGGTTTCAACAGACCTGGTGCCTGTGCACGGATCCGATGGCGTTGGAACTGCGAAGAGTCAATAATCGGTAGTAAGTCAAGCTACCGAGTCGAGTCCTTCCTTCTGCTTTTCTCCCCTTATCGATACCAACACCCTAACACCCTAACACTTCCCTTTCTCCGGATCAACTCTTTCCTAGTGGATTCTAATTATTCATTACGTCGTCCGGCCTGATTACAATTACCTCACACATACGCAAATTCAGAAGATCCGGTGGTGTACGGGCTCAGCTCAAGCACTGTCTAGACTCTCGACATGAGAGGTTGAGCTGCATATGTCCCAGACTCTCGGGCTAGGCTAACCTGAACGTCAGAACATGCATGTCATAAGGTATCACTTCTGTTGCGTCAGACAGTATAAAAATGCGCGGTACATGTGGCAGTTGCGGAAGTACCAGTCATCCAGGGCCCATAACCTGTTGTAGGTAGGTTTTGAGCACTGGATGAGTAGCACTACCAGCAACGTGCATGAGGGTGCGGACTTTATTATAGCTCCATTTTTTGCTTGGCGGTGTCAATCTACTTCTCGTGGCGATAAATCAAATGCCAAGACATTGGTCTTGATTGACCACTCGTCTGACACCCCAAGCTTTCCGCTAAACTATACCCCTCTCTTTCCTATTTCTTCTTTCTTTTCTTTACGTCGCTGCCCGGTGTCTCATCTATGCCGACTTGCTATCTGATCCTCTCCACTTTCCTCCATACCTCACGCCACGCGCCATTACTTTTTATCCCATAAGCGGACTGGTGGGGAGTCCTTCCGACCGGGGCTGGTATCAGAATAGAGCACACGACCTTGGACGCGACTCACAGTGACGTGAACTAAGTTGGCGGAGTTCAGCGCAAATACCTGATGTAGTGCGGTCCTTCCCTGTGTCACTCCTTTCCTGTTTGACTCACGCTGAACTCTGTTTTTTTCAGTGGAAGGAAGGAAGGTCATCGTGCGATTGGTCCATCGCGATTCCTCTGCGCACGGGCGTGATGGCATCCACATTCAATCACAGAATGCGCACGACATAACCGTATGCGAATCGTAGGTTAATTGGCTTCAAGTACACGACGGGCTGTACCTTCTGGATGCTGACTACAAAACTGACATTATGGAAGGTGCCCTCCCCCCGATTTCCCCATTGAATCCTCGTGATCCACTCGCTCTATGTATTAACCTGTATGTTCATAAGCCAAACAACTGGGGGTTGCTTGGCTTCTGAACATCCATACCACCCCAAATTGCATGATGACCTTCAATGAGTTGCGCCAGCTACGGGTTGCATGGGTCTCACCTTTTTGTAACACGCCCTCATCATGAACATCTCCCATTAAAATGCGGTCGAAGCACCGCATCTGCCGATCCCGCAATGCGTCTTTTCTTTTCCGACCGCGGCTTATCCTGCTGTACGGAGTCCCATTCAACTGCGCAAACGATGGGTTTACGTGACGTACAAAAGGTGAGACACCGTCGAGATCTGGTTCTCTTTCATCGAGGTGGCTTTATTAAGCAGGTGACCAACTTAGGAGCGGGCCTAGGACAGCCGGTGTACACGGGTTTGACTTGGGGACCCCCTCGCCGTGAACTTCAAGTTCCGGTTGTTGTCACATTCGACGTTGCAACGTGCACCAGATCGTGTTGAAATGAGCTTTTGCGACGTGCCGTGTCTCACGTTCTCGTCTTTTGCCTATCCCGGTCGACTGGCTGCTAACATCCGGCCTACTTCCGGTGCGCATATAGGAAAACCATCGATTCATCGCATTGGTGTCCAAGCTCGTTCATCCTCAACAGCCCAATTTCCATCGTCGGCATAAGAAAACTCTGAGAACTTTTGTTTTGGATCCATATTTATTCCGGGGTACATGTCCGAGACACAGACCGGTCGTAGCTAAGGTCCGGCTACATTTAATAAGTACATCATGTTCTGATGATGTGTCCTTTTGAGTCGTGAGTACGTATCCGGCTTTCGAGGGTTAAGTAAGCGTTAACGTATGTCACGGTCGGCCTGGGAGATCCTGCGTATAGTGTATAGTCTATTAATAGAACGCTTCTATGAGGTCGACTCTGTCGTCCGAGTCGCGAGAAGTCGGAAGGAAACCGTGCTCTGAGACAGTCGATCTTACGACATGCTTAGGAAGATGCCTAGTGCACGATTCCTAAGTCACTACCCACCATTGCACCATTACTCACGTGCACTCTACGCTGTTCTTCTACAATCCACGTAGAACCTGCTGATGTGTCAACAGAAACTCAATCCTTCCACACCTTGGAATTCCAAGTGTTACTCTCGCTCGAGACCGTATCGCGTCCGTTATTCGACGAAGTACGACAAATGAGGCCATGAGGGTGGGAGTAGAGCTTTAGAAGTCACGCGAGATAGAGGTCAGTTATTCAGTACAAGAGAACCGCGACTCGGCTGCCGTCGGCACGCATATACAAACACACATATATCCATGTCAAACCCCGAGTCGGAGTCATACCTACGAGCGATCGCGACGAGATCATTTCGGTCACCTAGAGTAACCATTCAGAAGTTGTCGACCATGCGTTGAGGCTGTAATCGTAAGTCAGTCGGTGGCAGACGTCATGATTCGCCGACGCGACTCGAAAGCTAAGGTGACAGCAGCGTTAAGACAACGTGTTTCCCAGCTCCTTTCCCCCTTGAGTTTCCGTGTAACCATACGGTCTCCAAGTCCCGGTGTCGATGGTGTCGCTGAACTAGTACCCGGGGCCTGTGCAAGAGTGCCTATGGTGTTGCGGCGCGGGCAGGTCAAGACTCGCCCGGTATGTCACATGCCCCAGGAAGATCGAGACGACCAACAGGCGGTAGTTCCCGGTAAATGGTCCACGTTACGAGAGAACGGCGGCTGGAGGAGGAGACGAGCGGTGCGTGACCAACGGATGGGCCGGCCGCCCAGGACCGGGGTCCGGCCTCGGACAGGCAGATATTCAAGGACCCCATTGAGGGCGATCTCTGGGGAAAGGGTTTATGTAGATGCCGTACGTACCATTCACCTGAAATTTTTTTTTTGTATCCATCCTCTTCAAGGTGACTTTCGTGAGGTCCGTCTGGATGGCGCATCCAGCGATCACGGACGCTGATCCTGTGCTGGGGGAGCGGATTTGGAGTCGATGATCAAAGTGACGGCCATAGGCCATCAGGCAATACAGCGCCTAGGCTGTCCAGTGCACTGCCTGACACTGAGGCAGGTCGGTGCTACTGGATGGGACGCCACCACGGAACCGCGTTCTCTTTCTTGTTACTCCAGATGCTACAGGAGCTTTGAATAAAAAGGGGACTTTGTTTCGTTGGGCGAGATAGTCGAGGGTAAAAGTGGACCCTGCGATCTTACCAAACGGTTAACCCCCGAACCTCCCAGATAGCCTTGATCGTCGTGTCGATTGGGGCACAACGCAATGACAGGATAACCCGGCTCTGGCAGCCCTGAGAACCGAAATGCGGCGCCTCTTCCCACAGGCACATAACTCAAGGACATTCAGTCCAATCAAATGGATGATAGATGTACCTCTCTAGGCCCATGGGATCAAGACGACTTATTTCTGTGTTGGGAAGGGGCTGGGACCCCAGAGGAATCGGAGGCGAGGATTGACGAGAAACCTTCGGACAGAAAAGGAGACGAAGATCATCCTCGCCGAAGGTTTTAAAAGAGAATTGGCTCAACGGTCACGTCATCATGATCATAGTTTCGCCAGGCAACATCAGGGAGTGGTGTGTGGGCATGAGGAACACGTTGGGAGGACGATTGTTATAATTGAGACATTCATTGCAACCGCAATGAATCCGCTCTCCAGGCTCGGCGGTCTTGGCGTTCGCTCACTGAGTACCACTGAGTTGCGGAGTGTGTCACGATGATAGATCGGTTCGGTTCTGTTGTCTGTTGTACTCAAGAACAAGACAGTGCCGCTCCCCTCCATCCATCATGCCGTACCTATCGTAAGGTTCGAGATTAACACACGTATTCAACGCACTCAAATGTCAAATCGATCGTTACGTTCTTGCCAACCCCCAAGCGTCAGACGTGCACCAGCCGCCGTCCACTTCGTGGCGTAGGTTGAGGACCCTGTGATGCCATTGGGGCCATTTTGGCAACCCTCGTCCGAGTCATTTCATGGCATCCAACCATGGTGTCTATTCATCATCCATTTGCAAAGCATCGAAGCACCAAGTCATTCAATAATGTATAGCGTGCCCTCCCCTCCCGCCCGTCCACGCCAACGTCCGTAGCCGTTTGCTCACTTCCGCAGTTGTGACAACTCATATTCATGGACCCTTAATTTATTTTCATTCCACGACTCGGAGCGTGCGTCGTTGGGCGACAGAACCCTACTATGTAGCACGAGACTGAACGTTATTCCCTCTGCGTGACTTCGCTATCCTTCGGATTCCTTCTAAGGTTCTGACTGAGCAATTAAAGCTACCCCAGGGAGAATTCGGGGGTTGAGCAAGCTACAGTAGAGCGCATGGTGCGCCATGGGCTTATTTCAGCGGAGGCTATAACGTCAATCCCGAGCTCAGCTGCCATATTTGCGTTGGTGGTATCGTGGCTGTACGGCATTGGGTTGTTCCCCTAGTAAGTTACCCGGATGATCATGTGGTCTGACCCACAGACCATTCCGGCAGGACGCCAAAAATATCGTAGCCGTAGAGCTGGGTCGCACCCTCACGCCTTCTATCCCCGAGTTCATGGCAACCCCAATTCTACCGCTACATTCTTTCGGTTTGGAGTGAAGATTCTAGACCTGCCATTTGGCCACCGCTGCACGCCGCACTGCGCCGTCCATGTCCACGAGGAGTCGGATGGCTTCTTGATACTCTAGGGCATACGTACCTCCACTCTTCGAAACACCTCTTCTAGTGGTAGTGCATCTTACACGCATCCAATTGACGTCATGCTTCTGGGCGTGAAGACAAGCTATTCGCGCACTGAACTAGAGCACGCCACAAATCCAGTCTACTGGGTCATGATAAATTAAATGAAGTGATGATCTATGCGAGTAGGAAATACATGCAAAACCCTAACTGTCCACATAAGTACGATACATACGGGTTGTCCAAATAGTAGATACACCGGTCCGAGAAAACACAACGCCGCATTCGGAAATGATAGAAAAGTGTGGGCTTTTAAGGGCGTTATCACGCCGGTTGTACATGGTCCAGTCTGTAGTTGTCGATTTGGAAATTAGTCCGAGTAAAGTGAAGTGATAGCGCTGAAACGTACGGGAGCGATACCGTCGAGGGTTGTTGGTCCGCCTCCACTTGGATCACGACGACATGAGAGTTCTGAGAAAGAAAAAAAGTTTCAGCGTCGGTCTAAGACGGACTGTGTCCAAGAACGCACATCGCTCAGTACATTGATGTTTCGTACAGTCCCATGCATGAGTTGCCCCCGGCTATTCCACCATCTAACGCGGCTGCCAATCTGCGTTAATTTGTTGGAATCAGTAAACGCGAGGCAAGAACAATAATTCCTGCTCACTTGGGGAGGGGGGTTCATAGTCGAAACAAAAGGGTTCGAAGACCAGGATACCAGACCAGCTCCGACCGAGCCTGAGCTCTTTTATAACGACTGTGTCGAAGAAGAGTGAGGACGCACGATCATATGTCACCCCCACATGCCTCTGCTCTCGAGGGAGTAAACCATTAGGAGGTCTGCATGAAAGGCCCCCTGGCCTGATCAGTAGGGAAAGGGCCGGACAGATTCATCACATCTTACATCTTGAATGATTGTGTCAACTTGAAGGAGACAAACAATCGGTTATTTGCTAAAGCGCAATCTGGATTCGTTATGAATCTTCATGGCGCGGAAGGGCAAAATCGGACTCGTGCATACTAAGGTCGAGACCCTCGAAGCGTGTGTTCGGGAACCAGGGCCATGTAAAAACTGCGATGGTGCGTGGCAAACATTATTAAGTCTTTACCGAAAGTAAAAGGGGTGTCGGTATTACTGTAGAGCGAAGAAATCCTGAAGAATAGAAGCAGGCACTGATGTTGGATACACGTAATCCTAACGCGAGGCCGATTGCACGGGGGTGAGGCTTGGTAGATCGAGGTGAGCAGGAGTGGAAGCACAGCATACTTGAAGACGAAACATAAGAGGTGTTAGAAGCATTTACATTAGAGTGAGATGGTCCTACCATTTATCACTGCAAACACTCCAGTTTTACAGATCTAGGGGATAATAGTCGTCGAAAATCACTCATGACACGTGCATGGTCGGAGCGTGGGTGGAATTCCCATGCTGCGGTACTTGAGGTGGCCCACGCTGAAAGGCGGAGTACGACCATAAGTAGTGAACCGACCGGTCGAGGGGTAAATAAAGTGCACGAGTCGAGTACACCCAAATGAAGGAAGGAGAATGAAGGTGTGTGGACAGATCGGCCCGGGATCAATCAGAGCAACTGTCAAACAACCTCTCATGTCTCCCTCGAAAGCTGTTGGCTGGCCCCCTTGAACGCCTCGATCGACGGCAACAGCTCATCTCACCTCACAAGGAACGGCTTACGTCGGACACAGAACACAATGTGGTAGCGGAGCGGCGGACAGTAACGTTGAACTAGATGCGTCCTGCTACTCCCCTATTTGTCAAGGGTTCATTAGTACCCACCGTACTAATCAGAAGTAGTGATCACTCAGGGCTGGTCACCTTTCACAAGATGCCAAGTTGGCGTTGGATGCGCAGTCCCATGCACAGCCTGGGCGCTGGTGCTCTTGCAAACCCTTCTCGAGTTCGAACTCGTAATTACGAGGGATCGACCAGATCTTCGCAGTACAAGATATCTTTAGATAAAAAAGAAAGAAGCAAAGAAGTTTACGGACTTCACGTCAAAGGTTAGTGCGTTAAATACTTATTGCGCGCCTAATTTTTGGTGACTGGCTGAAGCGGGGAACCCTATACCCTCCTAAGTCGGCTTTCCGAATCTATGGTAGCACTCACTTTGGAAAAGTGTTCATTCTTGCGAACTCGAGGCATGGAGTTCTCGCTGAATATCTCACCCCATGTTGTTACCAGCAGCCAAGAACGATCCATGCTAGCGTCGAGATCGATCGGGACCCTAGTTGGTGCGTCTCGGACCGATTCAAATTGCGCCACGAGAAATAATGAAGCCGGTGCGGTCCAGTCCTGCGACAAGCAGGAAATTAGCTCCCGTTGGCCGCAGTGGTTAAGACGACGTTTACAGAGCGTACGAGAAGTTTGAGTCGTCACAGTGAGCAAAGGACGTAAGAACTACCTGGTGCCTCGTTGTCAAGCTCCTTGTCATACTTGTGGTGCAAGTGCGTGTTCTTTCAATTGATTCACGCTATCTCACAATTGGGTACTCGATGTCTTTCGGAGATCATCCCACATCTTTACGGTGCCGTCTTTGCTTCCCATCCCTAACCACTTTCCTTGACTTCGGTGTCATCTCGGTGTCTTTTGAAAAGAGCCCGATATGACTTATGTTCCTTGCTAGAAGAGCCTAAGGGCAAGGGTAAATAATTGATTTCCCAGAGGAGCTAGCGATCTCATATATGAACGGCGACCGCTAACAGGTTCCTTGTTAAAGGGAACCAGATAAGACGACCGATTTAAGACCAGGACACCTAACGTGAACTCTTGTTGCACGTTGAAGTGATTTGCCGGCCCGGTTTCAGCGCTTCAGCGTGGTCGTTGCCTCGTGGCGCCTCATGTGCACACGCACTACCACCCAGTAACGATGCGAGCTCGCGCTTGCTGGGTGGTAGTGCACACGAGGCAACCCCATCGCCGTTTTGTGCTGGTTCGGTGACCTCGGGCTGCGCTTGTAACCGTGCTGCATTGTCGTGGCCTCATCCAAGTGGCCTCATCTGTCTGTGTAATGCCGGTTGTGGCAGCCTGCTATAAATATAGTCTATCGAGCACGGAGACGATGCTCGCTTTCGCTTACGAAAACGGCTTACAGAGGAGGGCGTAACACCCTCATTCGTTTTTGACTGAGTCCCCTCGATGCCAGCGAGTAAGACCGAATGCTTCTCAGTCACCCCAAAAAGTCCCCGCTTTCAACTCAGGTTATCAGGCCCACTGGACGCGTGTTCTCCCCATCAACCAATTACACTATCGCGGCCAGTGTTGGTGACACTAGGGACGGAGCAAGTGAGACCAACCCCCTTGTAGTTCTGCAAATTATTACTACCGTGTAGCCTGTTCATGCTGTGACCTGGGTCTACGGCCTGCAAGCCAGGATATAAATGTATTCAAAAAGAGTGAAGATTCGAGTAAACAAAGCGGTGATACATATTCAAGAACTAGCAAACATACAAAAAGATAGCGTAACTAACCGCAGCAGAACAAGTGTGTCCGGGGCGCGAGAATTCAAAACTAGTGTGGATCAGAGGTATCGCGGGTTCGAGAGATCGTAATCGTGAAGCAAAAGTCATAAAAAAAGGACAAAGACAGACAACAATTGGAAGGGAAAAAACAAAGTAAATATGTTCTATCACAAGCCCATAGATGAAGAGATAGATGGTGCAATAGATCCATGCCGTTGACGCTCCCATAGCTTGTTCTTTGCGTGTACCTCGATGTTTGCGAATGGCGCTGATTGGGATAGCTTGACGCAGTCGCGTGTTCCGAGGACGAGGAGCTCGAAAAAGAACGCTGCTGCTGCGCGCCGGGTCGCCTGTAAACAGACCCAACCATCAGTGTACGCACGAGTTGGAAGTGTGGAATACTGACCTTTGTCGCCATGTGGTTGAAGCTCATGACCTTGTCCTCACCGTCGCCTTCGGCCGGTTCCAACTCCTTTCGGACAATGCCGAGAGCGCGGACGGTGTTCTTGCTGTATCCCTTCCCATCCGAACTCGCGCCTGCGCTGTCTTCTGATACCTGGCTGGAACCCTTCATGTCGAATGCAGCTATGGGGCATTCCAGGTCAGCGTAAGTCTCCTCGCCCTCTGCCGCCTCCACTGCGGGTGTGCTCGCGCGAGAAATGCGGGTGAGCTCCGACGGTGCGACAGACTTCTCGCGAACAAGTTCCACAGGAGGTATGTCTTCTCCGCCAACGTCCATTTGAAAGTCCTCCAATCCAAGCCCAGTATTGTCAAACTCAAACCCTGGGCCGATGCTCTCGGGCCCGAGAATCTCGCTGCCAACGCCTTGACTTGGTGCGACGCTCGCACGGCGCGCCTGTCCGGGCTCGCCCTCATCCTCGGGCACGGTGCTAACTCCGCCCTCCGGCTCGATACGCGCACGCTTGCTTGGAGGCTTCTCTGGGGACGTGCCTCGTCGCTTGCTCGCTGGAACAAATGTCGCCACTGGTCGCATGAACATCTCCTGCAACTCAGGCGCGATGCCAGGAGGTCCTGCAAAGAAGAACGTGCCGTTCGGGGTCACCTTTGTGGGTAAGAAATGTGAAATGGGGTCCTCGCGAATTTCGAGAAGGCGCATGACGACCGAGGAGCGCGGAAGGTATTGATGATCAGTGAGGATGGATGAGACGTCCACAGCATTGAGCGGTCCTAGGCCACCACGCCCCCGACCCACTATCTCAGTGAGATCATCAAAAATTTGTTTCTTCTTGCGCTTGCGCCTTTCTTCCACAGCAGGTTCTCCAGGTTGTTCTGCCTGTTCTCCGACAACCACAATCGGGGCTTCCATATCTACGTCTGCCGGTGGAGTAACGGGCACCTCACTCAGTGGCGACGCTGGAACCAATATTAGAAGTTAGATACAAAATAAGAGACCAGGTGCGACGCACAAGCTCTAGAAGGTGACCGAGTTTGCTCTGGCGTCTTGCCTCCTTCACTGACGGGGCGATCGCCAAAGTCAAGATCGAGTTCGATATTCAGACCTTCCTCTGGTCCAAAGCCGAAATCCAAGTCGTTGTCGAACGGGTGTTCAGAAGGGGCTCGACTATGATGGGAGAGCAATTCGACTTCCTCTACGCCTTGTCCCAGAAGATGCGAATCGAGCGACTCGCGAGGAGCTCGGGGTGGTGCAGCATCACGACCCACTTCTACACTCAAATCATCGGCCTCACTACGTTCGCGGGGAGTCGCAGGTTCATCGCCGAAAGTCAAACCAAGATCGACTTCGTAGTCTTGTGATCCGATACCATCTGATGGACCCAAGTCAAAACCGTATCCGCCATCGTCGACTCCGAACTGAAGGTCATCTGCAGTTGCAAGCGTGATATCGGCTTGGCGAGCCATATGATGCCCTTTGGGTTGAATTTCTCGTTCCTCGAAGTCGATGTCCCTAGGAACAATGAAGAAGTGCTGGTTTTAGAGTTGGGTGGCTTACCAGTTAAAATCGGGTAGCAGGATATCGAGATCGAGATTAGAGGTGGGGAGTGTGATGGCATTGCGGTTAACAGCGAGTTGGTCTTCTGTCAGGTCAACGACACCTGGTCGGAATGCCTGTTCAGGTCGGCGGTGAGGCTCGATTTGATTTGATTTGTTGCAGCAGCATACACACCATCTTGATTTTTAAAATGGCTTCATTGCAGTCATCAAGTAGATATTTGGCCTTCCGACTGTAGATGCGCACAACGCCGAGGAGTAACTGTCCACTTAACCGAAGCGCCATGACCTCGACCTCCTGCCCCATGATTGCATCTGTGCAGATTCCTCATTGAGCCCACAGACACTCTCTGATAGTTTACGTGTGGGCGTACCGACTGATTGCTCTATATCCGTCTGGAGAGTCTGGGCTTTGGAGAGCTTCCGCTCCATGTGTGCGGCTAGCCATACTTTGGCTAGGGGACCGCGTCGGGATAAGATAGCTTCGGAATAAAACTTGAAAACCACGGATCAGAGCCATTCACAACGAGTTGCATGGCGCGACATACCATAATTCAAGAAAATATTGAGAAGGTGACGCGTCAAGCGCGAATGAGGAGGAAAGGGAAAAAGAAAAGGGGAAGGGGAAGAGTCAACAACGGCGACAGTGTGGATGACGAAACTGGGGGGCCTGTATCCCACGGTCACGTGTCTAGACCGTGTACCAAACTCGGAAAGTCTGCTAGTGTGTCAGGTTTTGCCAGCCATGCTCGCGTCTCCGTCTAGGACAGCCCTCACTCTCACGCGGAAGCGCGTAGCTAACCAGGCAGTAGATGCACCGGTTGCCCTATACTCGAATGGTATGTTCTCATAGTGGCTCCCGGTGATCCTTGTATTTACTAGTACCAACTAGGGACTTTCTCTCAACGCTTGCAGAGACACCCTCCCCCTCAGGACCGCTCGCAACGCTACGCCTCCGGGCCTCCCGCAAGAGCTGAGAATATGCGAGCCTCCAGGATTAGAAATCAACCGTGGTCACTCCGGCAACCGCCTGCATCATCTACTGGCACAGCGGCCTTCAACCTAAGGCTCGGACAGTTTGTGGATATTGGTCATTCCACCAAGTTTGTAACGACCCTCAAGGAAATGAAAGAGTCTGGACTCCGACCAGATATTCTGACATACAACTCCGCGATGGAACTTTTTGGAAAACATGCTATGGATGAGGAGGCTTGGGCACTTATCGACGATATGAAAGCATTGGGGATTTCGCCTGACATCGAAACGTTCAGGTTTTTATTACAGGTGCATCTGACGAGCTCCGTATTACTAGAGATGATCCTAAAGTCTTAATTTCAACACACAGGCTGTTCGTTACGCTCCTCACGAAGCGACATGGTCTGTGCTTAAAATGATGAAGGAAGCTGGCGTAGAGCACACCGAGGGGAGCTATGCTTTTCTCATACGGAGGTATCTGGTCGAATCGAACTTGGAAATGGCCTTCAAGCTCCTCGTCGAGATGGAGCGTCGCGGATTAACTCCTACACTCAAAACCGCCGAGGAAATAATCACGTTGGCTGCCAAGAGAAAGATGCCGCGTCTCGCGCTGGAACTGGCCGAGAACTTTGAAGCGTCTTCTGTACGTAGATTGGGGATGCATGTTTGGGTTTCTTGCCTGCTCTCCTCTTCCGAGTGTCTATATGTAGGTACCATTTCTAGTTTGTCCCGGTCCATGTTGTTGACTATGTTTGCCTTCCCCAGAAAGACGGTGTTCTTCATTTATGGGCCAAGGTCACAAATGAACTCAAGGTTCTGCCCGATGAAGGCTGTGCTCTCGAGGTGCTCCATACCGCCGGTCGACATGGGCTTCCTGAACTGGCTTTGGATGTGCTTCGCGTTCTGAAGACTATTGACGTTGAGCTGCGGGAATATCACTTTGCGCCGATCATAGAGGCCTTTTGTCGCACGAGTCGTATAAAGGAGGCTCTTTCCACTCTAACTTCATTACGACAGAACAACGTCGAACCGAACGCCGATACAACCCACTGTATTTTCGAATCCATTCGGGTTAACACGGACGCCATAGACGCTGCTTGGGATGCGCTGGAGTCTCTTCACGCCGAGGGTCAGACAATCGATATTACAGCCGTCAATGTCGTCATCCAAGCGTCGATAGCTCTCGGAGACCTGCGACGTGCCTTTGGAACATACCAAATGTGTACAGAATTAGGAGTCAAACCGACGCTCGACACATATCACTTCCTACTTTCCGGCTGCATTGCAGCACAGAATCGCGAACTCGGCGACCGGCTCATTACAGAGCTGAAGGAGGCAAAAATCAAGCCGGATGCGAGTACATACGAGCGGTTGATCGTCCTGTGCCTTACTGGGGAGACGTACGAAGACGCTTTCTTCTACCTCGAAGAGATGAAAGCAGAGAAGTTGTCTCCATCACTATCAGTATATGAGGCAATCATTCAACGGTGCGTACTGGCCAAGGACGATCGGTATGGGATGGCTTTGGAGGAGTTACAACAGTTTGGATACGATGTATCTCCGGCATTGGAGAGGATGATAGGGGGAAAGGGGGAGGCTCGCAACAGCAAATATGGGCAGAGTCGAGGGCAGGGCACTAGAGGCTGGAATGGACGGGATAAATCATAATACACGTGACCAGCAGACGCGACGCGACTGTTTGTGTTTGTTTATTCCTTCGCTAATTAATCCACAACGTTGCGTCGTTCCGACCAATATGCAGGCGAGCATGCAAGCACAAAAGGACAGGTATGCGGTACTTCAACGAAAACTCGAACACCTGGAGAAGGTTCATGCTGATGGAAAGAAACAAGTGTGACTTTCATTTCGTCTTTCGTGCGTTTACGGTCACCTGATTCTTCAACAGCACCAGGTCAACATCGACACCCTCACGAAGGAGCTCTCAACCGTGCGGAAGAATAGCGCAGACCAATTGACACGGGTGGACAAGTTGAAGAAGCAAGTCGATGTTCAGGACACGAAAATCCAGGATTTGAAGAGAACCGCACTCGCAGACCAAACAGAAATCAAGGATCTGCGGGCGAAACTACGCTCTGCGGAGGCCGAGTGCGCTAGGCTGAAAACAAAATCCGAAGAGGCGGTCCGCACAAAGCAAGCTTTGAACTCTACGAACGCAGCTCGCCTCGATGAACTGAAGGAGCGGGAACGGCGCATCGCAGAACTCGAGACGGCCGTCGGTGTGGAAAAGAAGCGGCGGGAGGACGTCGAGTCTCGTTTGCGCGACGTGGTCAGCGCAAGAACGGCGGAAGAAACAAGGTGGTCGAGCGAGAGCGTCAAGACGCGATCCCAGCTCGAGCAAGCACAAGCAGAAATCGCGCAGGTCAGAGCCGAGCTGGATGACAGTCGGACAAGCGGCAAGATGGAGAAGGAGGAACTCGTCGCGCAATTGGGTTGCTTGCGCGACATGCTCGGCCAGGCGGCGACGCATTATGGCAAGCTGGTTTCGGAGACGGTGTCCAAGGCTGCGTACGACCGACTACGGCGCGAGCAGAACACGCTGCAGTTCCGCTCTTTCCGGCTCGAGCGAAAACTCGCCAGTACCGAGGCGCAGGTGGCCGAGTTGGCTGGCCTCATACGCCAGTCTCAGGAGACGAACGATTTCTTGCAGTTTCAACTGCGTTCTGCCGAAGAAGAAAGGAGTCTGCACAGGGCGGCCTTGCAAGACTTCGGGAAGGATCTTCGCATCGACAGTGGCGACGATAACTCTACCCATACCCTGCTCGTGGATACATTAATCACGGACCAGAAAGAGCACCTGCTCTCCGAGCTCGATATCAGGGAATCGCTTTCCTCCGGAGATCGACATTTGGCAAGGGCCTATGCTGAACTCAATAACCAGCTGGTCTCGTCGTGCGCAGCGATGCGTACGGAGCTGAACGCGGAACTACTAAACTCGCAGATGCAAGCGATTCAGCTGCAAACCGCGAAGACCGTCCACGATGGAACGACGGCAGATCTGCATGCGGCACGAGCCGAGTTAGAGGCGACACGGAAGCAACTCGAGGAGACCTCCGATTCTCTGGATGCTGCGAAAGCCAGAGAAATAGGACTCGCGCAGGAGGTCAAGGATGTCAAGTCCCAGAGCAAGGAGCAGGCGACAGCGCACAGACAGGCACTTCAGAAAGAGAAGGATACCGCGAGCAAGCTCATGACTGGCCTACACCAGTCCAAAGTAGCAGAAGACGAGCTCCGGACGGAGATAGACCAGTGACTATTTACTCCTTGCGCGTCGACTTGTGTGCTGATATGCGTAATCTAGGTTGACGGTAGAACTTGCAGACGCCGAGAGATATCGAGAAGCGTACCACAACCTCGTCGACGAAGTCGGAGTTCTGGCGGCCCGGAACGAGCTGGCCGAGAGCGAAGCGCACAGGTTGAGCGAGTTCAACGCCGAGATCCTGGGCCACACCAACCCCGCGCAGCGTATCGTGTACCTCGACCGCGTGCGGCGCGAATTGGCCGAGACGAAACAGGTGCGTGCACGAATTGCAATCGAGTTGCCAAAAAAAAAAAACGCTCAACCGTACTTTGTGGATCTAGATGCTGATCGTCGCAACGCGCGAGCGGGACGCTGCGAGCGCGCAGATCGAGAGCCTCCGTGGCGAGCTGTGCCTGTACTTGTCTGTGCCCGCGGAGGGCAAGCCGCGGACCACGATGACGCGCGTCGGACGCATGCCCCTCGTCGCGCAGAGCCAGAACGTGCACCCGCGGAGTGGCGCGGGCAACACGGACTTTACTACGAAGCATCTGCCGCCGGTCGCAGACGTCAGCGGCGATATGACCCTGGACGAGATCTCGTAGGCCCGCGGGTAACAGCCTATTCTACGACATTGCTCTGATTTATGTTCTCTTGGCGTTGACATGTGCTTTCATCTATCATTTATGAATAATGCATTTTATGGTATTACGATCCTGCAGCTGCGACAGGACGCGTGGGTTCGTACTATAACCGAAATTTGGGAGTGAACCTGCGTGCCTTGACACTCCTGAATTACTAGTCACCCAAATAATAACGAAATATTAGTCCTGTACTACCCAGAGAGGCAAGCCAAAGGACAAGTCGTAGCAGGTTATACAGCACTGGACTGATCCTGCGGATAAAGTACAGGTGGTATGTATGATTATGCGTCGTGTTCCTTAAAAAAAAAGCGTGGGCAAGAAAAATATGCCAATGATCCTATCAATCAGTCGTGAACATTGAAAGTCAACTTGACGAGCATCCCAGTGACGAGTCTAAGAAAAACAAAAATAGACCGCCGCCTCCCGAAGAGATCGAAGCTGAAACTAAGGGCGGAGAATACATACTGTACGGTTCATAAACATACTATCTACACTACATAATGTCCCCAAGGAATGTCCTATCCAGTGAATACACGGGCGATCAGGTAGCATGTACAGCCCACGAAGCGCTGTGTTGGGTCTCCTCAGCACGACGACGACGCACGGAACTGCCAGGAAGGACTTACTATGATACTCGTGAGACCAACAAACGCTAGCACAAAGGTCATGTAGGCCTTGGCGGCGGTGATACCACCCCCAGGTTTGAAAGTGTCAACTGACTGCCCGCCGCCCAAGATTCCAGCCAAAAGTAGTCCCTGATGAAAATAAAATACAATCAGTACTTATAAGGCGTTCGGTTCTGCGAAAGTGTGTTGGTTGACTGACATTGGACAAGACCCACGCGAGCAAAACCTGAAAAGTGTCGGGTCAGCGGCATGCATAAGAGAAGGGATCCGGAGAAGTGACGTGCATTCGTTCGCACGCTAGCGTAGTACTCCTTCGCAGCCTGCTCCTTCTCTGCGGACTGCACGCGGCCAGCGTCTGGGCGTATTACAGGCGCTCGGTACTTGAGGTTGTTGGTCGCTTCGTCGTAGAGGGCATTTGCGTCGGCTTCCTCCGTGATCACCTCAACGTCAACGCGGGATTGCGAGTCTTGAATGACCGCGCCCAAGTCCATCTCGACCGTGTCCTCCCCTTTCGTTCCCCATGAGATCTAACGCGGGTCGGTCAGTAGGGAGGAAGCAGCAAGACTGATTGTATTTCGAACGTACGTCGTCTAGGTTGGCAAATGCATAGCTAACAGAGGGAATGAGCAAAAATTCAAGAAGTTCGACGGCGGTTCACGCACATGTTGAGGATGTTGATATAGGTTGGAGACAGCAGGAGGTAAGGTATGAAGCTGGTAAACATGTGCCATGGATCAAATGCCAGGAAACTGGCCACAGTGTAGGCTTTACAAGATATTAGAACTTGACGAGCTTTTCACGTCGTGAGGGGCTGGGACTCACCTCCATATGTGACTACTATGCTGAACCACATGATTTGATACGCCGCCCCGCCCTGCCTCGCCGCCTGGATCGCACACTCTACCGCGGCGAAAAGAAGATAGACCATAAGGACTGCAAGGATGATGGCAACCGTCTTGTACTTCCATTTCGACCTAGCCGTGGTGTGAGCGAGAACGCTACTTTTACGGAGAGACAGGACTTACGACCGTGGCTTGTTGCCCATGGAGAAGAGGAAGCAAGCGATGACGATGGAGGCCAGGAGGTACTAAAGCGAGGACACCCTTAAGGCGTTACATCCCGGCGACCAACAGGAGAATACTATACCTGGATAACTGAGTTGAAGTACCGGATCGATTCTATTTGGAACGCGGGTGACTCCAAGGACGAGGACAGTATCACAAAGAATAAGTAAAAATTGCCCTGACCGAACGAAACCATCAGCGTCGCTCTCAACCCGTCACCTCCTCGCTGTTACTCACGATTGCAAACCAGGAAGCGATCAAGTTGATGACGTTGTAAAACGCTTGGAGCAAAAGCATGGATTTACGGCTGAGACTGTGGCCCGACGACATCATCTGCCCGATGTGAGCGATCGCATATGTGGCAGCGAAAAATGATCCATTTAGCCATCGTCTGCGCTGGTTGATAAACTCAGGTAGGCCGTCGGGCACGTCAGTTTCGCCAACTGCGCTCTTCACGTAACGAAGGACCCTGTATGCGCTAGTCAGCAGACAAAAGACAAAATAAAACCCCGGTGGTTCTACCAGTTGGAGTTAGCCTTCGCGACTAGTTCGAAACATAATATTCGCTGTGAAATAGCTTAGTATGCGCCGTGAGATACTTGACAGTGACATACGTCCTCTGCAAGGTCTGTCATTCATCGTCAGCCCCACTACCGTAAGTAGTCAGCCATCTGACGCACACATGTTCGACGTGAAAATGTCAGTATCCCGGCCGTGCAGAACCTCTCCCTTGAAGTATGAGGCCAAAGGCCCTTGTCCAGTTTTGTCGTTTTGCAGTGCATGATACCTATACGCGGAGAAGGCCCCTGGCTACAAGGCATATATATCCTCAGGAATCGGTATCTCAGACACATTGAAGATGACGCACCAAAACACTGATGTAGCCAAACAGGCTCTCTGTGGGTTTGTCTAGGATGTTGCTGACCTTGTACTCGAAGTTTTGCGCTGCGACTGCAAGGGAAGGTCATCCAGAGTTTGCGCCGTTACGTGGCCGACTTGCCTAGTGGATTCAATAAGGCGGACCAGTTCTTGCCTTTGTACGCCGCTATTTCGCCGCACGCGCCCCCCACATTTGAGTTGAGATCAAACGTTTTCCAAAGATAGTAAATACTCTTGTGTCCCGGTCTGGTACCCACATCGAGGAGTACGCATATATTCGGCTGTACGCGTTTCTCAGCATTGTGCCAGGGAAACTTCTTTACAGGACTTCCGTACCTGCAAGAGAGGTCCAAGAGCATTGAAGAACCAGCGATGACTGTTGATCTTCTTTTGGTTCTTCTCCTTCATACAGAAGATGATCTGCGCGGGCACGATACCCTTGTCAGGATATTTGAAGTGTAGGTTAGGATCGATCGCGAAGGATGTTGTATACTCGAACAAGTGTGCGGTAACTGGCTTATGATTGATAGAATTTCGCATGTGGCCACCAGGTTGATACACGCCAAGAAGGGTCAGACAGTCGAGGACGCGAGGGTGTACTTTCCTGCGACCGTCGGCGACGATGCACACAACCACCTTGCGCAAAGGTGAGCAGGAGCACCCACATTCACGTCGAAACAGAGATCACCTTCTTCCACGCCTCAACGCCCCACGTATGCGAATTCTTACGGCTACACAGGTGCGCAATGTTACGCATAACGCCATACAAAGTTCGGCAGAACAGAATCTCGTCTTCCTAAACACATTTCAGCTTCCCCGATCGAGTCCACGTAGGAGAGGCTTACATTGTACATGGTTATGCAGATGAACAACTCAGTACGTCGGTTCATTTGGTTTTGACGCAAAAAGTGGCCGCTCTTTTCAAAATCATCCGGGTCGCACGTCACTGCCGTGTACCTCGTCTTCATTACTTCAGGTTGGCCCACGCGGGGCAGAACGAGCTTTGGCGGTACAGGGAGGTCCAGGACAAGGTTCCCATTCGTGAGCGGTACACGCTTCATGGTCTTGTTCCGCCGCGCAACACGCCCGGTCGGTGCTGGCCCAAAGTGACGCGTCTCCACTGGTGTCCCCGGGACCTCATCCTCGAGCGTCGTAGACTTCGGAATTGGAAATACCACGCGGCGCGGATCGGCGAAGATATTCTGAGGTGTGTCTTTTTCTTCAGGTTTCGGATTCAATAGTGCTTCGGTACGTGCTTTAGCAAGGTACTCTTGAAATTTGCTCTTTGGCTTTTCCGTTTTCTCGTCGTGGTCTTCTTCTCCATCGGTGCTATCCCCATCGTCTTCACCATCATCTAACCCTTCTGTCCCATCGGTATATTGGGATGTTCCGGTGTAGTGGGTTTCAGCGTGGTGGGATGTTCCAGTATAATGTCCGTTCACCGTCACGGGACCGACTGCTTCGTAACTGTCGTCGGCAAGAGCCGGAGTGGGAGAACGAGAATGAGGGACGGTGTAGGCAGGAAGCGAGTTTCTCCCTGAAGCATACGCTTCAGTGTCGTGGCGGAAGTGGTCAATGGGTGTGATAGGTTTCGCTGGAGAGCGGCGCTGAACGATACGGTTTGCTGGGGGTGTCAGAGCCTGTGTGTGGAATGGGTTATATGGGTTATAATGAGGTTGGGCTGGATTGGGCCACGACACCAAACCGACGGTAAGTTGGACGCTGCTGTCTTGGGACGGCGCAGGCAGCTGCAACACCGGTGCAGCGCCTTGCACAGGAGACGGACCCCTGTGAGTTGAACCTGCACTTCGGGCAGAGGTCGCCGAGAGTTGCGATGGCGGGCGCGGCGGATGGTTTGCCCCTGCAAGAGAAATTTCTCTAGCGCGATCACGGCTAGCAGATGAATCCAAAGAATGGCGCTGATGTGTTTGGGATAGGTATGGCGGGGTTGCTCGCTGACGAGACGGGGGCCTATCCGAGAATGGATCGTCTTGCTCTTCGATAAAGTCCAGGCCTTCCCATTGAAGGGGCTGACCAGAGTCGATGGTGGGAAGGGACGGTGGCTGTTGAAATGGGGGGCGGGTGGTAGATCCTGATCGGTTTGCTTGGCTGATCTTTATGGGAGCGGCGTAGTCCGTCGCCACAGTGTAAGTGGACGCACTGGAGGAACTTGAAGGCGGCCTGTCATAGGGCGGGGTAGGTTCCCTAGCACTCGGTTGAGGAGGCGCGACGTTAGGTTTATATGAAGAAGGTGACGAGTAACGGTCCTGTAGTTTGTTGACGGCCTCGGTGATGGTATCGAAAGTGGGTATATCGGGAGGGCGGGAAGATGACGATGCCATGGCGTACTGCAGAGTCTTGGAACCTGGTGAATGACCCGAAGCAGGTGGTAGGGGTTCTTCATCAAGTTCTTCATCGTCGAAATCGTCGTAATATTCGTCTTCGTCGTCCCGATAGTCATCATCTTCTTCATAAAGGGAAGGTGCCGACGATGTACCCTGGACGTATCTGTAAGAGAGGACTTTTCTTGCATCAGCCATGGGATAGAACCACGAGAATGTACGTCCTTAGCGAGGTCTCTCCCTGGATGCACTTTCGTCCGCAGCGTGTGCTCCAGTTCATCATCATGTGACCGCGTAGCATGAAGCGGCAATTGCGGCAACTAGAGCGTTGCCGACTTCATACTACAGTCCTGAAAAACTTGAAGATGGTGTGACTAGCTAGTCTTCCACTGGCAGACCTGGTGATACAATTTAAAGCCTGGTGATGACCGAGCGTTCTTCTGATCGGACCAATATTTTTGGTGTTAGGGAAAACTGATGGCAAGTTCCCCATCCCCGTCATCTGCGTGGATGGAATCACCCAGAGGTTATATTAATCACCATCAATGAAGATGTACATCCTCGTCTCACGTCATACGACTTCTGGTGCCCCCGGACCCATGTATTTGCATAGTTTAGTTTACAGCGACGACAGGCCCTTGTTCCCTTAACATGTTCGTTGTCGGTAGGTAACTCAATGCCGTCTCCTTCATTATGAGTTTCTTCGGGCCTTCTAAGATTCAATCACTGGGATTTCCCCGAGCACATTCTAGCAACACAAAACGGCTCCCGATAGTTCTAAAATGACATATTCTAGGGTACGACCAAGACACAGAAAGTATGTACAAGTCACCTAGGTTTACCAGCGCAGTCACATAACATATTTGTATGTAGCATGCACATGCCGCAAACGCGAGTGCATCTAAGAAAAGATTTTTTTTTGAAAGGATGATGCTCTAAGTGACCTTTGTGAAGGTAGAGAAAACGGCGCACACACCAATCTAAATTATGGCTGTACGCGAATTCAATGACTCCGTTTCGGCGTTGGTGTTGTCCAAGTCGGGAGCGTGACTAGTAGTCCGCACCTTGATAGTCCCAAGGGTGGGCAAATTACTCCCGAATTAGAGTGCACCATGCGGTGAAAAACCGTGCAGTGCAATTAGGACGGGATGCATCCGTACTAGTATTGTCAAGCACTACATAAGCCCATGTACCCCACAGCGCACTCTCTCAAATGGATTCGAAAAAAAAACCCGTACAGCGCCTACATGGACACCCTGATGTGAGTGACCCCATGGGTATGGATCTCCCTGCTCATTTTCAATACACAACTTCCCCACTCGGGATGGAGTGCGTCGTGCACCGAAGCGAGACCACATTTGAGGCCGAATGTCTTCGGTTGCCGGATTCGACCTTGACATTGCGTGGGTAAGGGGCCATTCACGGCACATGTATAGTGCTATTTCCTCAAGCGATCGGCTGGTTGGGTTCGGAAACGTGAGCTCTACTATCTCAAAATAACTGTTCCAGCATATTGCGAAAGTTAGGCGTTCCGAGACCCGTGACCTGGGTATCCCAGGGTCATTCAACCGTCGAAAGTGAAGAAGTATCCAGTCTGGTGAACGCACGGGGTCCCATCCAGCGATAGCGGAGAATCCATCCGTGCCGCAGCCCGGATTCGAGCCCTCTGTGATGTCGTTGAGACCCCGGAAGCCCCTTCCGTACAGCCAGGGGTTGAGGAAGCCGAGAGGTTCCTGACCTGTCATAATCAGCCAGTCATTAAGCAGCGAGATTATGCCTGCCACAACCTGTAAATTGGCAGTCAGCTGGACGCTCAAGGACGGACGTCCCAAATAGGAGGAGGGGGGGGAGAGACGCACGGCCGTCGCTATACTTGTACCCCTCTCTTCTTGATCGTTGCCGTTGAGAAAGATCCGGAATCTGAGGGCCTGCGCGGCGATGTCGGGGATGCCGCGGCCAGAAGCGCTGCACCAAGTACAAATTACGAATGGGTCAGATCAGGCCAAAGAAGCGAACACACTTGTATAGGCCTTCATACCGGTTCCCGAGGTCCTGGAAGAAGGTGGTCACGGCCTCCTCCTGGTACCTCGGGCGCTTAAAGTAGTCCGAGAAGCCGCCGCCGGAAAGGTCCGCTGCGACCTCCGGCTCGTAGTCCGTCGTTCCGCCGACGACGGTAATATAGGGACCTGCAAAAGCGTGACAATGCGGTGAGCGTCCTGGACCCGCACTCGTGTACTACGTCCAATCTGAGAAAAATGACCACACGCACAGGTTCCGGGAAACGTGGGTCTGAACCGGACGGTGCCGTCGTCTTTCTGGCAGGTTCCTTCGCCGACGCCGTCGTTGCCACTCGACAGGAGGACGCTGACACCACGCACCCCGAGCTTCGCGAACTGGTCGCACACATAGATTGCATATTCCCTCTCGAGGGCAAGCTCTTCATAGTTGTACGATATGCTGATGGTTTGAGGGACGTTCTCTTGGTCGAGGATGTAATTCAGCCAGGACATGAGATGCTCTTCCGTGCCCGACGGCCCCTGGCCGGTGCTGTAGAAGATGTGAGGGATCGGATACGCCATGGCCTCAGCGTACTGAATGTCCATGTTTGCCTCTTCGCTTGGGTGGGTCGGGTCGTACCCCCCCCTGTTGACATCTACGACGGTGAACGTCGCATCGCTTGCTTCGGAGCGGTATTCCTGCATGAACGCCGTCAGGTCTGTCGGGCTCGGGTAATCCCCTAAGAATCCCACGACCCCGAGCACATTCTCGCCCTGAGTATTGGGTGCATAGGTTTCTGTGTCGTACAGCCAGCGCAGGAACGACGGTGTGACGAAATCCACTTTTGCGCGGCTCGATAGCATCGTCGCGGGCTCTCCCGATGTCGACTTCATTGCCCCTTCAGAGTGATTCTGAGTCCGCGGAGTCTGCCATTGCGTGCGCGAGGAAACAAAGGACGTCGTCGGCGCCACAGTCAACACGTGCCAGTGCAGCGCCACGGGAAGCGAATAACCGACAGTGCGAACAATGGTCTCGCCGCTCTCGACGTGCCTGTAGAGCTGGTACGATGCGCCGAGGAGAGTGTTGGCTTGGGTCACGGAAACGCCTTTGAGCATCAGTGTATTGCCGCCGTGCGTCATAGAAATGGACGAAGAGGATATGCCGTGGTGTTCGAGCCAGGAATTCACGAGCTTGAGCGTCTCTGGACGTGGTACGACGAGTTCGGCCACCTGCTCCTTAGTCAGGTATGCACGATATCTGCATCGGAGCGGTGCACTCGTGAGAACATGCATTAGCGGAGGAGTGGTGATGAACGTACCTTGGATGCCCCGGTTCACTGACCTCGTAGAGTGTGTCGACCAAGGCGTTCTCACGCTGAGACTTAAGAGAAATGTAAAGGTCGATTGTGGTGCCAGTAGGCGGACGGCCTAGGCTCTCCCAGTTCCTGGGGACGGCATTCCAGGAGTGCTTCATGTACATGATGTCCCAAGGTGGTGAGAGGGGCTTCCCAAGACCGCAAAGGAGACTCACGGCGAGGACGGAGAGCACGAATGTACAATGGTAGTAGTGCATGATTACGGGAGGATGGTGTCTGCGACACAATGAGTTTGTGAGGTTAGGAAGGCAGCCCTGAAGTCCAGGTGCCGAAATGAGAGCTTTTATGATACAATTTTGCGCGAGAACCTTCAAGTTGGAGAACAGAACCCTAGAACCCTAGATCTGCAGGCCGAGGTAAAAGCGGAATGCGACCGAGGTGCGAGGCCCGGGGCTGCATTAGGCTGTGATGAATAGGACACTTTTAGAAACTCCTCCCTCGCCCGGAGAAGTTCGCGCTCTGTAGCAAGGAGGAAGATATCACTCAGAGGTTATATGAATCACCACTAAAAGGTGCGTTGTCCGTCAATGAAGCTAATGAAGATGGACATCCTCAGTTCAAGTCATACGGCTTCTGGTGTCCCCGACCCGGACTTGGAGATGGACCATGTATTTGCATAGTTTAGCTTACAGCAACGATAGGCTCTTGTTCATTCTCGTGACAAGTTTGCTTCTTCCGCGCCTCTGTCAGTAACTCAATGTGGTCTCCTTCATTGTGAATTTCTTCGGGCCTTCTAATCCTCGTCATGCCCCCGTCGGTAGGTCGACACGCCCCTTTTGAAGGTTTCTTCGCTCTTTCATGTTGCTCGTAACTCGCAAACAGCGTTAGCCTGAGTGTCGTCTTGAATGTGTGGACTCCCATATTGTGACCAGCAGCAGCTTGTCTCGGCAATCTTGGGCCAATACTATCTAGCACCTACTACAGTAGTACCACTAGTAGTACTAGTACTACCAGTAATCTGTCAGTTGCAAAAATTGCTCGAATTTTCCAATTTGGTCTGATGCGGGTCTAACATTCTGGCATGCACTAGGTCCAGACCTTGTGCCAGATTCGGGCGTTGTCCCAGCTAGTTGCAGGAGAGGCGGCCTGCCTACGCAGCCACCGGCATTACCCCAAGCACATTCTGGCAACATGTAGAGAGTCATGGCAGCGGGCAGCCGAAATAGGTGAACGATGTATGAGCGTGGAGGATCGAGGAGAGCGTATGCTCCGCTCCTCTGCTTACAAATATTATCCGTTTAACTACGATAATATTACGATTATCTAATTCCAGGTCGAGCCTCGGTTTGCCGGACTGTGTCCGGCTTGGTTCCGGGCTGAATCCAACACAACACAAAACTGCTCCCGATGCTTTAAAACGTCATATTCTAGGGTACGACCAAGATGCGAGAAAGTCCTGGGGTTACTAGTGCAGTCACATTACAGATTTGTTATGTAGTATGCACATGCAGCGACATGCTGCACACACGAGCGCAGGTAAGAAAAGATTGTTTCTTTGATATGATGATGCTCTAAGGAACGTTTGTGAAGGTAAAGAAAACGGCGCATGCACCAATCTAAATTGATGGCTGCACGCGGATTCAATGAGTCCGTTTCGGCGTTGGCGTCGCTCAGCTTGCTCTCATCGTCCGAGTCGAGAGCATGACTAGTAGTCCGCACCTTGATAGTCCCAAGGGCTGCCAAGTAAGTTACTCCCGAATTAGAGTGCACCTTGCGGTGACAAGTCGTACAGTGCAATTGGGACGGGAAGCCCTCCATAAAAAAAAACAGATCAGAGGCACCATCTGTCTGCAACGGTAACGCTGACTCTCTGCAACAGCGTACTATGTGATGTTATGACCCCACGGCGCACTCCGCCTCAGATGAATTCGAAAAAAAAACCCCGTACAGTGCTCCCTGCATGGACACCTGAGTCACCCCATGGGTATAGATCTCCCTGTTCATTTGCAATACACAACTTCCCCACTCGGCTTCACAGGGGTCACATCGGGAGAGGTATAGGATGGAGTGCGTCGTGCACCGAAGTGGGACCACATTTGAAGCCGAATGTCTTCGGTTACCGGTTTCGACCTCGACATTGCGTGAGTAAGTGGCCTATCACGGCGCATGTATAGTGTTATTTCCCCAAGCAATTGGCTGGTTGGGTTCGGAAACGTGAACTCTACTATCTCAAAATAACTGTTCCAGCATATTGCGAAAGTTAGGCGTTCCGAGACCCGTGACCTGCGCAGCCCAGGGTCATTCAACCGTCGAAAGTGAAGAAGTATCAAGTCTGGTGAAACGCACAGGATCCCACCCAGCGATAGCGGAGAATCCATCCGTGCCGCAGCCCGGATTCGAGCCCTCTGTGATGTCGTTGAGACTTTGGAAGCCCCTTCCGTACAGCCAGGGGTTGAGGAAGCCGAGAGGTTCCTGACCTGTCATAATCAGCCAGTCATTAAGCAGCGAGATTATGCCTGCCACAACCTGTAAATTAGTAATCAGCTGGACGCTCAAGGACGGACGTCCCAAATAGGAGGAGGGGGGAGAGAGACGCACGGGCGTCGCTATACTTGTACCCTCCTCCTCTTGATCGTTGCCGTTGAAAAAGACCCGGAATCCGAGGGCCTGCGCGGCGATGTCGGGGATGCCGCGGCCAGAAGCGCTGCACCAAGTACAGATTACGAATGTGTCAGATCAGGCCAAAGAAGCGAACACACTTGTATAGGCCTTCATACCGGCTCCCGAGGTCCTGGAAGAAGGTAGTCACGGCCTCCTCCTGGTACCTCGGGCGCTTAAAGTAGTCCGAGAAGCCGCCGCCGGAAAGGGCCGCTGCGACCTCCGGGTTGTAGTCCGTCGTTCCGCCGACGACGGTAACATAGGGACCTGCAAAAGCGTGGCAATGCGGTGAGCGTCCTGGACCCGCACTCATGTACTACGTCTAATCTGAGAAAAATGACCACACGTACAGGTTCCGGGAAACGAGGGTCTGAACCGGACGGTGCCGTCGTCTTTCTGGCAGGTTCCTTTGCCGATGCCGTCGTCACCACTCGCCAGCATGACGCTGACACCACGTACACCGAGCTTCGCGAACTGGTAGCACACATAGATTGCATATTCCCTCGGAAGGGAAAGCTCTTCATTGTCGTACGATATGCTGATGGTCTGAGGGACGTTCTCTTGGTCGAGGATGTAATCCAACCAGGACATGTAATAGGTTTCCGTGCCCGACGGCCCTCGGCCGGTGCTGTAGAAGATGTGAGGGATCGGATACGCCATGGCCTCAGCGTACTGAATGTCCATGTTTGCCTCTTCGTTTGGGTGGGTCGGGTCGTACCCCCCGTCGTTGACATCTACGACGGTGAACGTCGCATCACCTGCTTCGGAGCGGTATTTCTGCATGAACGCCGTCAGGTCCGTCGGGCTCGGGTAATCCCCTAAGAGTCCCACGACCCCGAGCACATTCTCGCCCTGAGTATTGGGTGTATAGGATTCTGTGTCGTACAGCCAGCGCAGGAACGACGGCGTGACGGAATCGACTTTTGCGCGGCTCGATAGCATCGTCGCAGGCTCTCCCGATGTCGACTTCACTGCCCTATCAGAGCGATTCCGAGTCCGCGGAGTCTGCCATTGCGTGCGCGGGGAATCAAAGGACGTCGTAGGCGCCACAGTCAACACGTGCCAGTGCAGCGCCACGGGAAGCGAATAACTAACAGTGCGGACAACGGTCTCGCCGCTCTCGATGTGCCTGTAGAGCTGGTACGATGCGCCGAGGAGAGTGTTGGCTTGGGTCACGGAAACGCCTTTGAGCATCAGTGTATTGCCGCCGTGAGTCATAGAAATGGACGAAGAGGATATGCTGTGGTGTTCGAGCCAGGAATGCACGAGCTTGAGCGTCACTGGACGTGGTACGACGAGTTCGGCCACTTGCTCCTTAGTCAGGTATGCACGATATCTGCATCGGAGCGGTGGCACTCGTGAGAACATGTGTGGGTAGAAGAGTGGTGATGGACGTACCTTGGATGCCCGGGTTCACTAACCTCGTAGAGCGTGTCGACCAAGGCGTTCTCATGTTGAGGCTTGAGAGCAATGTAAAGGTCGATTGTGGTGCCAGAAGGCGGACGGCCTAGGCTCTCCCAGTTTCTCGGGATGGCATTCCAGGAGTGCTTCGTGCGCATGTCTTCCCAACTTTGTTTCGCAAGACCGCCAAGGAGACTAGTGGCGAGGACGGAGAGCACAAATATACAATGGTAGTAGTACATGATTATAGGAGGATGGTGTCTGCGACACAATCAGTGTGAGGTTAGGAAGGCGGCCCTGAGGTCCAAAGTGCCGAAATGAGAGATTTTATGATCCTTCCAGCTGGCGAGAACAGAACCCTAGAACTCAAGATCTGCGGGCCGAGGTAAAAGCGGATTGCGACCGAGGCGAGGCTCGGGGTTGCTTTAAGCTGTGATGAATAGGACACTTTTAGAAACTCCTCCCTCGCCCGGAGAAGTTCACGCTCTGTAACAAGGAGGAGGGGATCACTCAGAGGTTATATGAATCACCACTAGAAGGTGCATTGTCCGTCAATGAAGATGGACGTACGACTTCTGGTGCCCTCGACCCGGACTTGGAGATGGACCATGTATTTGCATAGTTTCGTTTACAGCAAAAATAGAGCCTTAACAAGTTCGCTTCTTCTTGGTCATCTTTTGTCAGTAACTCAATGCGGTCTCCTTCATTGTGAATTTCTTCGGGCCTTCTAAGATCCTCGTTATGACCTCGTCCGTAGGTCGGCACGTCCCTATTTGGACTATTTCCCTTCCGCCTATGTGCTTCGCATGCACCTTTGAGAGGTTTCTTCGCTCTCTTTCATGTTGCTCGCAACTCGGTATCATGACCAGCAGTCATGTTCTCGGTCCTGTTTTGAGTACTATGTACGCTTCTTTTATCCTGGAGTCTTTTCAAGCTATCGATATGCAGTTCAATAGGAGCGCGTATTGATTGGCCGGGGGAGGTGGAAGCCGCCCTAGCGTTAGGGGAGAGGAGCGTTTGTCGCCTGGTTCGTTGCAATTTATGAAGTACGCGGCGCCGCTGCACTTGAAGGGAAGCTCGAGACTCGAGAGTGATAGAAATCAGTGGTGGCGGTCATGAGGCTCGCGGCAACTTGCATAAGCGTCAGAAATGATTAGCACAACGCAGTCAGAGTAGAGAATCAGAGAACATGCGGTGTGTCACTGGTGCCGTACGACGACCCGGAGGTATATCCGGAGAGGGCCGAGCGTGCCCTGGTAGGGTCGGACAGAACATAACTTGACACCGAACTCCATCGTACAAGCGTAGCGAACCGCTAGTGCTTCTTAAGCTTGATGCGAACATGTCCCGCGTTCTCCGTTCGTGGCCATCTCGCCTATTACAGCCGTCGTGGAGTAGGGCATGACTTGTCCTGGCTTGCGGCCGGAAGGGCCTCGGTACACTCCCGCTTCTATGCTACAGCAGCTGTTGCTCACAAACCTCCCTCAATACTCAAATCACCTTTTACCTCCTCAACATCCCAGCCACTGGACAGACTAGGACACGCATCCACTCTCACTGCTTTACACAAGGCGCGTGAACTCGTCGCACGGATCCTCCCTCCCCAGTCGCCCGAACTATCGTTTTGGAATGACATATTGCGTGACGTTTCCGATGAAACTTCTCGTTGCAGCCTAACATCGAACGAAGAGATCATCACTATTGTAGGTATGTCTGACGTGCCGAAACAATTCTAGTCGGACTTGCGCTCACACGTCACGTCTTTCGTAGTGTACTTTGTAGACGAGTTCTCCGGAGGAGAGGCACTCGTAAGCGCTCTGCTTCAGGACCCTTTCTCTCCAGAGGCGGAGAACGGGCGTATCACGGGTCGCTGGGAAGGTCGTGAACAGGATACCAGACTTGACATCGAGTGCGCCAGTTTTCATGTTCGCCTACCACCGATTCTAATTTTCCTTCAGATATGCACCATCTTCTGTTGGGAACGCGACAGGTACACCAGTTAGCTCAGAAGGCGCATCCCCCTCGTCCTCCCAAGTCATACGCCTATCGTCATCCTTCTTGACGTCTCTACCTTCACCCATACGTCTGATCGAAGTGCGACAACGTCGTGATTTGTCTCAGGACCACCTACGACTGCTTTACACCGCGCACATTCCCATTGTCCTCCTCAACCCTCTCACCACTCCGCTCGCTGCACTTAGCCCGCACACAAAGTCTACGGTGTTGCCATACCCACTTCCCCCACATGCTCTCCTTTTAATCACCTCACCATCCCCCATTTCAACATCATCTAGCGTTCCGCCCCCCATTTTCGAACTCGGAGTTAGTCCCGACAGGGTATTCCTCGTAGACCCCGCACGAGCTCTATCTTCCATCCGCGCATTGCGCGCCAATCCTTCAGACGCGTTGCACGTGCAGCGCTTCGCCGACGATGCCCTCGGCTCTGGCCTCAGCGCACTCAAGCGTCAACTGCACTCCGTACCCACTGCGGTGCAGAAGGGCGATGCGCTCGTGAGTACGGCCATAGGCGTGCTGCGGAACGGCCTGCATTCCCCCGAGGCAGAGCTGCACGAAGCAGCTGACCTGGCACGGGCTCTACGAAGCGAGGCAGAGCGCGCACGCGAGGACGCGCGACGCGCCGTGTTCGGCCCCGCCCACGAGCCAGTGCGCCTAACCCCTTCCGCGGCGTCGACACTCAAGACGGGAACCGCCAGCACCAACAAGGTGCGCGCGGCGATGGCGCACGCGGACGGCATCGTACAGCCCGTCCTGGACAACCTGACGTGGTTGCGCATACTGTGGGCGCCCGACGACGCGGGCTGGCGCATACGGCAGGCCGTGCGGGACGCATGGGTCGGAAGCATCGCGGGCGGGCTGTTGCCCGCGCTCGCGGCGCTGCCCAGCACGCAGTCGAGGCTCGCTGACAGCGCACGAGAGCGGGTGACCACCGCGCTCCCGCCGGCGCTGCGTTCGCGCGTGCTACTCAATGCGCTGGAGCAGCGCGCGCACGCGCCGTCGTTCGCTCTCGAGCCCCGTGCGCTGCTCGCCCCGCTCGAGCGCCGCCTTGCGCGCCTCGACGTGGGCCCGACGGCGGCGCTTGCGCGCGCAGCGCAGGTCCTGCTTTTGCGTGCTGCGGGGAGCATTGGCGCTGGTGTTGGGGCGGGCGCGCTGGTGCTTGCGCATGGGGTTGGCGAGGCGACTGGTGCTGGGCTATTCGTTGCGGCTGCGGGCGTGCGGTGGGCGATTGGAAGGTGGGATAAGGCGCGGAGGGCGTGGAGAGGGGACTGGGTTCGAGTCAAGGAGGCGGCGGAGCGGGATGTTCAGGTAGCGTATCCCTTTATCCCTTCGTCGTAAGCAGCTCACTCGAATGCGTATAGACTGCACTGGACGAGGCCCTCGAAACTCAAGTTCTTATTATTCCCGTGCATGCAGCGGATGGTGTTGAGGAGATTGTCGCGAAACGCGAAGACGAAATTGGGCAGATGCGGCGGGAGGTCGATAAGCTCGACACCGAAGTTTCTTCTGACACTCAAAACCTTACAGACAGAAGGGAAATCCATTCCTAGGAGGTCGTTATTCCTGTGGAACGTCTAGAATACGATCTATTTGCACAGGACTGATTATGTACTGAGTGAGGAGGATGATAACGGCCAGTTGCGCAAATAATCTAAATCAAAGCACATGTGCCAGTGTTCCAGTCGCGGTGGAATGCAGCATAATGTATGGCGCGGAGAGGATTATAGGGACGGGTGAGGAAGAGAGAGCATGCAGCGAGGATCAAATAGCAGCCGATGATGGTGACTGGGGAGACATCGACTCCGGTACTGAGAAGTGCACCCATATGAATGAACTGATCAATAACGAAAAATGGTACTCACAGGGAGGGAGCTGTGGCCGTGTGCCCTCTGAAAATACCCGACCAAGTAGAACTCCCACGCCTTCAAATACGCCAAGTAAGATCCCACAGGCGACAGCAGACCCGAATGCAGCTTTTGGACCGCCTAAATTTTTTAAAAGGGGTAAGTATCGAGGTCAAGGGCACGGAGAAGACATTGGCTAGGAGAACATGCCAAGTGTGTGTAAGAAAACAAGACTCACTCCGTGCCGCTAAGCAGCCACCTGTCATAAAACCAGAGATAATGGCGTTCCATGCATCCTCCTTTTGTCGGTAACCCTTCACGGCGCAATCAAACGTAGAAAACATGCCACCCCAAACACCAAAGTTGCCGCCAGTGACGGGGGCACGGGCTTTTATAGTAGAAATTGAGCCAGCTAGGCGCTCACCCTGTGTTGGGGTAGTGTAAGCGTCATGCTCCTATTTGTAGCAAAGATGGTCGAGGAGGCACGTACTCTCGGTGAGTTCCGTGCGCCTTTAATACCATGCCAAATTCCACCACCGACGGCACCCATGGCAAAGGCACCACCAAAGTCATTGAGGATTACCCAAGGGCTATTATCGGTGACGGTGAGAGTTTGTTGCAAAATCAGTAGCACAAGAGAACGCACCAGGGATCCCTAGTATGATCAGCGTGTGCCATGGGGAGAAGTAAGTGGTTTTTAAATTAGAAGAGGAAGGGGTATTCGCGTAATGGGGAGTGTGCTGGAGTCGGAGACGGCGGGAGGGACGATTCACCCGGTGCGAGCAAATCCGAGCTTTAGGGCCGGCGTTGTATCACGTGCATGTTCACGTGACCGTTTCTCAAACACGTGATGAGCGGGGAACGCGAAGGTGAAAAGTGAAAACGCAACGTCGGTCGTTTATCTCGATCACCATCGTCCCATGTCTATGCGCTCCGTGGCTGCTCGTGCAGAGCCCTCGTCCAGGCCGCGTAATCGCCCAGAAGTGTTCGTCCTCGTACCACGTTCTCCCTACTCCGAGGGCATCGGCACTCGCACGGCCAACGACTTTCGTAATCCACCGACACCACTTCGTGTGCATAACATGCAAAGCGCAGCATCTACCCCAGTTACTATGAAGCGCAAGCGTTCTGAAGAGCCTCCCAACGAGACGGAGTCACGAGTCAGTGCCCCTGAAATGATGACGAAGAGACGGAAGGTCTCCGCGGCCGATGCCAAGACCCAAGGTGCCACAAGAGCCACGCATATAGTGGCATCAAATGCGACCCCAGAATTTCCGAATGGTTTCTTCTATTGCCACCAGTGCAACAAGAAACGCGATGCCGCATGTACATTGCATTTAGTCTCGTCGTTTACTCGCTCTACTAACCGCCATCTCTAGTGGGACTGTATTGCACTTTTAACAATAAGACTTCTAATTTACTGGCTCGTTGCAGGGCCAAGTATTGCAGGCCCTGTCTTAAGAATCGCTACGGGCAGGACTCAGATGAGATCAAAGTTCGTGGCATCAATGGTACATCCAAAGAAATTGCTGGGCATGACAAGACCCAGGGCTACATCTTCAAGCACGTCCCAAGTTACTAGTTGTGCATCATCGTCTTCTCACTCGTTGGTCCTTCCAGATGCCCACGCTGCAGTGGCAATTGCAATTGTCGTGGGTGCCGTAAAGCCATGGGTCTTGAGCCCACCGGGTACGCAGGGTTCGCTCCCAGGTCACCACGTACTCATCTCTATTATTAGTAACTTGACCATTGCTGCGAAGAAAACAGGAGTAAATTCTGTTGCAGTGATGCTAGACGGAAATGCCAAGATGACTGGTATACTCCCTGGCAAGGGCAGGCAAATTCCCGACCCTCCTAAGAAACCCAAGGCTCCCAAGCCATCCAGAGCACCTGACGCTGCCGTGGTCCTAAAGCCAAAGCGATCCATTAACCGCCAGGCGAAACCTCTTCCTAAGGTCACTTGGACCCCCCTACCCGTTCCACCCTCCTTCACGCTCGAACGAGCATTGCCACGCATCGCGATTCGAGAGTTTGCTCTCCGGTTCAACAGGCTACTGGACATGTCGCGCGCACATCTCGAGGAGCTAGAAGAAATCGGCGGACGGCGACCACACGAGGTAGACGACGCCGACTCTGACTCGGAGCAGGATATCGACGTGGAGATGGGATGGATAAGCGAGATCTGCCTGCGAGCGATTCTTCTTGGGCTCCTCAATATACTCTCTGACAGTCAAGTTGAATTTGGTGGCAAGCAAGGGAAGAAGGCCATCCAGGACGCCATACAAGAGATCAAGGCGTCTCGCGCTAACCTGACCCGCATTTGGGGCGCACTCGCAAGTCTGCGTGCCGAGTTCGAGAAAGTAGACAAGCGGTTAACGTTTCCAGACCCCTTGTCTCCTCCCCAGCATACAAAAATACGTACTACACGCAGCGGTGCACTGAACGGTGCAGGGGTGAACGTCGCGACTACAGCACAGCTTGTCCCTGTCGTGCTACCTCTGATTGAGATGGTGCTGGACACTCAAGCGGTGCACGACGAACTAGAGGAAGGTGTTAAAGAAGCAAAGGAGCGCGCCAAGGAAGAGAAAGAACGCGCGAAGGCTATTCGCGAGCAGTGGGATTCGAAAAAGAAGAATGGCAAACTGGTACGCGCCACTTCTCTGTTGTAATCCTAACAACCGAGTCGATGTGGACACGCATTTCGCAAGGACAAGGCGACCCGCGCAGAGTACAATCGCTCTCTTAGTGCGCTCGAGCAGGCCCAACGAGTTGCCCTGCACGCGCATGCTCTGCGCTTCTCTCCCCTGGGCATCGACCACGAAGGCCGCACATACTTTGCGCTCACTCCCAGCGTGGCCGAGCGCGACGCAGCAGCAGCGCTCCTAGCAGGCGACACGTCCAAAGGCGGCAAAGCACACGGCCGCGCGATCGTCAGCGCCGACGAACGGCAAGCGATGCGGCGCTGGGGGTGGTTCGTCGCCGTCTGGGGACAGAAGCCCGCCGACGGCCTCGTCCCCACGAGCGAGGAGGATTCAGACGAAGAGAGCGATGACGATAGCACGACCGACGTCGAGCGCTGGTGGGGCCTCTGGCAGGCGGACGAGATCCGCAAGCTTGCGGACTGGATCGCGATTAAGAACGGGTTCGTGGGGGGAGAACAGCCGACCGAGCGCGGCGTGGAGGACGAGCCAGGGGTACCCACCGGGGCGGGGAGTAACGGCTCGCGCTCTGGCGTGCAGTCGAGCCACCTGACGCCGCTGTCCGACGCTTCTGATACAGAGGACGAAGCTATCTCGGGCGATGGACCAGGTGCAGGCAATGCGCAGACGCGCGTGGACGAAGACGGCCGTGTCATTCCTACGCAGAACGAGCTCAGGGCCCTCGTCAGGGCCCTGAGGGAGTACGTGGAGGTACTGGACTGGCGTGCGTGGCGCATGGAAGAAGAGCCCGGCGTAGAAGGCAAGGAGAACGACGTGGCGAAGAAGACCAAGGCTGATATCAGAACGGTTTCTCCTGCGAATTTCTATGGACGATAACGTTGACATACTCCACACGCCCGCTTCTTCAAAACCTAGAAAATGAACTGCGCCTTTTCCATGCGTGGCCCTAGTAATATTTACTTTTCTTTCGTCGTCGAGCTAATTCTAATACCCTCTTAAATACCCACATGCGGTAGCTGAACGTAGAAGCTACGCAATATATAATTTGTCGTATTTGAGGTGGTAATGCCACTGGCAGAAATTGATCAGCCTGGCCTCCGCTTTTTATATAAGGACGACTAGTGGATCCACCACTACGGGCCCGACTGATCGGCTGGGTACTTCCATACCTACTGCACCAGGGCAATGGTCATCAAAATCGGAGGTCGTCAACTTGCGCTGAGCATAAAGCGGCGTTGTAAGCAGTTGGCAACAGCGAGACCAAAGACGTCACGGCGTAGTCTTGGGCGTAGCAGTAATTAAAATACGGTTGGACAACGACACTGGGGGAAAAATGAATGATTACAGTGGCACATACCACACAACTTGCACGTAGTATGTCCTCAAGTTCAAGTTGGCAGAAGCGTGCTAAACAAATTTTGCAAATTTTGTGTCGGAGCGGGCAAGCACCCAATTTTGCTTGTGTTGTATTCCCTTTTCCCTCCACGCCACGAGTTGCCGGCCATCTTAGTAAAGTCAGGCAGCTCTGGGTACGCTCCGAGTCCACGGGCGAACCCAGAAAGCAAAGGAAGCATCTCTCGGCGTAGGTCTAGGGAAAATTTGGATGAAAAGAGGTCACTGTGCGAACCTCGCATTGGTCACTCAGATAGCAGATGCTATTCCTCGGGCGTGACCCATCTATCAGGCTTCCTTCTGAGACTCTTACCTGCACAATGATCTTCCTATCTTCAATGTTGTTGGGTCACAGGTCGCGAACATCGGGACGCATATACAGACCGAGATTTCTGTGTAATATATAACCTCTACTGGTACGCCTCATTTTCTCTACTTTTGACTTCGTTCACTTCCAATTTTTACCATGTCCGCTCACACTGGCACCAAGGAAGGAACTCGAAAGCCAGCCTGCTCCATCTGTGAGCTCTCAAGAATATCCTATTTCTCCAGTCGGAGACGTGGCGAAGGCGCGCGTCTGGCGAAAGCTAGATTTTCACATACTTCCCCCCAGTAGTCTTGCTTTATCTTTTGTCCTTCCTGTAAGTGATGACTCCGTGCGTCCGAATCGGATTTATTTACTTTTAACTGAAGGGATCGGGCAAATATTGGCGAGCCTTACTCTTCGACTATGAGTCGAAGCTTTTGACTAATGTCAAACAGGCAATGCAAGGATAGCAGGGATGGCGAACGATCTCCATCTCACCGGCTTCCGTTTCAACATCGCTGTTGCGGTCTTCTTTGTAAGAACATGTTGTCTAGTACGAAGTTCAGGCGCTGTACAGTCACCAGATACCGTATTGCGTGGTAGAAGTGCCTGCGTATGTTTTGCTCTTCCCCGCCTAACGTTCCCCGCTGAGACTATTGGCAGGAACATCCTACTCAGGGTGTTCAGGCCGTCAAAATGGCGTCCGTACTCTGTATTCTCACTATATCACAGCGTTCCTAATTTCATCGACTCCAAGTACCTTCTCTCATGCTAGCCTGGGGTACGGTCACGGCTCTGACGTGCTTGGTCAAGAGCTACCAGGGCCTCGTCATGTGAGTAATCCACGCTATCCGCCGATCTTTTCATCATTTTGGGCAGCGTCCGCGCCTTCCTGGGTTTAGCTGAAGGAGGTGTCTTTCCTGGGGTAACGTATTACGTCTCGCTGTGGTACCCTCGCCAGATGCTAGCAAAGCGCGTCTCCTTCTTCACCTCCGCTGCCGCTATTGCTGGGGCTTTCAGCGGCCTCTTGACATATGGAATCGAACACTTGGACGGGTACAGTACCAATCGCAGCCCGAAACCATTCTTTCATGTGCTTACCCTTCGTGTCTAGGAAAGGCGGGCTTCGTGGATGGCAATGGATCGTGAGTTGATGAATCTTCACGAACCCTGTAATCAATCTCGTTGACGGCTCCTCATACAGTTCCTCATTGAAGGTTTAGGTGCGTTTATATTTGCGATTTTACATCACGTTTCCGCTAACATAATCACAGTGACCGTCGTAGTTGCACTCTGCGCATATTTCTTCGTTCATGACGTTTGTGTTTTCGTCATCCTGAAGGACCTTCAGTTAATATTGACCTAGTACCCTGAAACTGCGAGGTTCTTAACAGAGGACGAGAAACAGCTTATTATACAGACTATTGACGGTCGATTCCAAAGGCCAGGCAACCCACTTCAGCGCGGCGTTCGTTTGGCAAGCCCTCGCCGATTGGAAGACATACGTACACTCCCTCAACTTCATGTGGTAGGCTGTCACTCTGTCCGTTCAACGTTCAACCCCATCCCCTAATGTCTCTGTATACAGCATCGCAATTACTGTATACGCCATTGCCCTCTTTACTCCCACTATAGTTTTCGGGTTGGGTTTCTCTGCTGCCAACGCCCAGCTGCTATCAGCTCCGCCTTTTGTGTGCGGTTCCATTTTGTCACTTGTCGTCGGAATCTACTCTGACAGAGTGAACCTGCGAGGGCCGTTTGTTGTGGCTGGTGCTATCGTCAGTTTGATTGGATACATCATCGCCTACACAACGAGCGCACCGGGTCCTGGTTACGTTGCTGCTGTCATCGCTGCAAGTGGCTCGATCCCTCTTGTTCCTATTTCCTTGGTGTGGGCCGCGGGGAATTCTGGCGGAAACATGAAGAGGGGAGTCGTCCTGGCAATGGTCATTGGGCTGGGAAATCTCGGCGGGTACGTGTTCTTCTCGTTCGCAGAGGCAAGGGAACTTATGACTCAATCTACAGTATCTGTTCTTCGTTTATCTACTATCAACCACCGCGTTTTCACAAGGGCCACGGTACAGTCATGGGCTGCCTTAGTACGAGGTATGTACTGGCCCGTCATAACGAGGAAGAGCCAGAAATTTATTCTGCACTGAACAGTATCGTGTGCAGTTGCGTCCTGATGTGGACGTACAAGAGGCTGAATAAGGAGAAGGAGGAACAGTGCGTTCGCGAAGGAATAAATGAAAGCATGAAGGGCATGTATCGCGATCATGCTGACAAAAGCCCCCTTTTCCGGTGAGCACCGACTCTCGGTCCTCGGAGCGTCGTGTTGACCATCGGGTAAAAGTTATGTCATCTGAAATGTTGTGTGTGGTGAACTGGGCACGCAATGTTCGTGGTGTCAACGTGGTGGTTGTGGGTTAAAAGCCGTTGCGTTTCCTATACTCAGGTGTCGGTGGAATTGGTGGATTGACGGTACGGGTGCATTTCCCGGGCAGTTTGACCCTTCGAGGTCTAATGCGTCCCCTTGTGCGTCCCTAAAAACAGCGCGGATCATTTGCTGATGGTACATTATACCTGAAAATGGTCATCTCCCTTTTACTGTAAGGTTGTGCTGGACAGTTTGCGGGGGGATTAGTGCGTACAACCGGGGAGCTCTCGGATGGGGGCGCAAGCGAGCCGATATCCGATTTCAACAGGCCAGGGACGCCTACTTGTCAGTCCTCGGTCTCCTGCCGTGCTCACTGAAGGAGCTCTTTGCACACCGCTCGAAATAGAATCAAAATAACGACTTTTTCTTAAAAATAGCAATCTCTTTCATACGGTTATGAATCAGAATCTGCCGAGGAGCTGGAGCTCTAGGAGGGAGAGCAGCCGATTTACGGACAGGTCGTTCTGCCCTCCCTGGCTAGCAAATTAGCTCTTCTCACGGGCTTGGACTCCGCGGTGTCCTTCCGTAGGTGCGTGAACAGGCTATTTTCAGCCCTATTGCTCTATCGCCCGCGTAAACCTTGGCGTAAACAGAAATTGCGTCCGCATCATATCTTTGGCCAACGCCCAGCCGGAGCACAGGCCACGGAAAGGTGTCAGGATGTCAAAGGGGTTAAACGTTAATGTCCACCTGTTAAAGAAATGAAACATCTAACTCTGACCGAACCTCGCTCAGCCCCCCGGGCTCCCATAGCTCTACATTCAGATACCTAAATTTAAACGCAACGTTTTTAACCCAGTCATAAACTTGGAGCCTTTATTGTGTGTTACATGACGTAACTACAAGACCTATTGTTTGGCACGAAGTCCCAACACATTAGTGGTAGAACTCACCGGAAGAGAGGGCTCTTGTCCGCAAGATCACGGTAAACATCCTTCATGCTCTCATGGATTCCTTCGCGAGCGCACTGTTCCTCCTTCTCCTTATTCAGCCTCTTGTACGTCCACGTCATGATGGAGCTGCAAACGATACTACGCATGAAACAAACAGAAAGACTTAGTTTTTCTTCGCGATCACGAACCAGTACGTACCTCACACCAAGGCAGCCTATCATTGTGCCGTGGCCCTTGTAAAAACGCGGTGGTTGATAATAGATGAATGAAGAACAGACGCTGCATCGAGCTATGAGCTCCCACTCTGCGTCTGAGAAGAAATGCATACCCTCCGATGTTCCCCAACCCAATCACTACTGCCAGGACGATTCCTCTTTTCACGATTCCACCGGCGTTTCCCGCGGCCCACGCCAAGGTAATAGCAATACAGGGGAATGCTCCGCAAGCGGCTATGATAGCAGCTGCGTAACCAGGGCCGGGTTTGCTTGTCGCGTATGCGGTGATGTATCCGGTCATCGAAACCATGGCACAGATCACAATAAATGGACCTCGTAGGTTCGCTCTGTCAGACCAGATGCTAATTATGTACGTGGAGACTCCAGCGAGTAGGAAAGGTGGGACCGATAGTAGCTGAGCGTGGGTGGCAGAGAAGCCCAAGTCGTGAACTATAGTCGGGGTAAAGAGGGCAACAGCGACGCCAGTAATATATACACTATGGACAAGGGCATCAAGGGGGAACGAACGGTTAAAACGTAGTGGCATACCACATGAAGTTGGCCGCCTGCGCGTATGTCTTCCGATCGGCGAGAGCTTGCCAAACGAATTTCGTGCTGAAGTGGGTCGCCTGGCCTTTAGAGTCATTCGCTAGTGTCTGGATAACAGATTGTCTCTCTTCCTCTGTAAGGAACTTCGCAGTTTCAGGGTACTAGGCTAACGTTACCAGAAGCACTTTGAGAAGACGAATACACCAACATCATGGATGAAGAAATAAGAGAGGATTGCGACAACAACGGTTGCTATGACGGCGTCAGCACACCCATGATGTCGTGAATGAATGCGAGCCCACTTAAGCCTTCTACGAAGAACTGTGTGAGGTGGCGTCAACACAAGTAAGTAGTACCAGAGAAAAGGCATGAATACACGATCCATTGCCACCCACGAAGGCCCGCCTTCCTGAAAATGTGAGATCAGCGCACAGGAAAATTCCCATGCCCACTAGACCTTTACCCTTCGAGATGTTCGATTCCATATGCGAAAATGCCGCCGAATGCCCCTCCAACAGTCGCAATTGAGATGAGGAGGGCAATGCGCTTTGCTTGCAACTGGCGAGGGTACCACAGTGAAATGTAATACGCCAGGCCGGGGAAGAGCCCTCCTTCGGTCAATCCGAGGAAGAAACGAGCGCTGTTCCGAATGAGTCAGAGGACGTGCGTATGGTGTGGATTACATACATGACGAGGCCTTGGTAGCTATTGACCAAGCACATAAGAGTCGTGACTGTGCCCCAGGCTACCATAATAGAAGGAACTTGGGGGACGAGATTAGAAGCATTGTGATTGAGAAAGCAAAATAATAATTTCGAACTCCACCGAGATAGGTTAAACACCCTGAGCAGGATGTTTCTACAAACAGGGTCTCAGAAGTGAAAGTGAGGGAACGAAGAGAAACACATACGAGGGTACTTCCACTAGGAAATACGGTATCTGGTGACCATAAAGTACCTCAGCTTTATGAACTAGACAGATGCTTACGTAGAAGAGCGCAGCAGCGACATTGTACCGTAAACCAGTGAGACGGAGGTCCTCCTTCATCCCGGCTATCGCTGCGTAGCCTGTCTCGGAAAATATTGGTCAAAGGACTCATCTCATAACGGGGTGACATGAAAGGCTTGCCAATGATGGTCCGATCTCTTTTGGTTTAAGTGAGTGTGTGAGTTCGAATGCACAAATATTGCTTACAAGAAGGACAAGAAATAGAGAAATATGAGGAGGGGAAGTAAATGAGTATCTGGCTTTTGCCAGATACGCCGTTCCGTTATGTGTCTGAATGTAAACGGCTCTCCTTCGTGGCTCGCAGATGTAACAGGTGCGCTTTCGACTTTATTTTGGTCGTGATCGGACATAGTAGCAATTCCGGAAATGAGCAACGCCAAGAGCGAAGAAGTTGGGGTGTCCGGCCAGGCAGTGGAAGTCCATGACTGTAGTCGAGTGTTATATGTGCGTTGGACAGAGAAGCCATCAATCCACAGTCGGTGTCATGGAGCACCACATCAGGGTGGGGAAGCATGCTACATGGCGGACGTCATCCCTAAATAGTCAGGTAACTTGACCGCGGCGTTCCGTCCGATACAGATATTCCACATCACCGTGCCACCCCCGAGGAACAGTAGCTCCTATCTGAGCGCTGAGTCCTTAGAGCAGAGGATACCTCCATTTTAAGCTTGTCCGATGATTCCCCTGATGTCTAGAGGCCGCTGATGTGCTTCCTGTAATGACGGTCGACCGACAAGTAGGGCTTTTCTACGACATTGAACCATTTACTTTACCTAAGAGCCTAAGAACATGATGGGACAATTGAGTGTACAGAGAAAAGAGAAAAGGAAATCCACTAACTCACAAAAGGTGGCCCACAATGTCGCGACAAGTTAAAGAGCTGGATTGGAACGAATCCGATTGAAAAGTTACATTAATTCGCGGCTTGCTACTATTCTTGGGACATTTACCGGGCCATGGATTTTTTAAACAAGGACATTCACCGAGCCCAAGGCGTAACTTGCTTACGGTATTCTGAGTTTTGCAAAATTGAAACACAAAGGTAGTCGGGTTTGACCTAACATCTGTCCGGGCCACAACAACTCAGCAGAGACCTTAAATCTGAGCGCTGAATGTTAGATGTTGAACTCTTGGCACTTGTACTCCATATAGAGAATATAGTATATTATTTATCCCGCAAAGTGATGACGATGGTAGAAGTGATGTGTAATAACGGTGGCTCCTATTTCTGTTCTGCTATCTGGCCGGACCGTATATATTGCTTACTAATTACTCAAGTTCTCACCGTTCTGGTGCCGATTGCCTCCCTCCGCTTTACTGTAACAGTAAGTTGCAGATCGCTAGAAAAGCCAGAGTGAGTCTCAGACTGCCCGTGAGACCGCCTTTCCTAGTTAAGCTTAGACAAGCCTGGGACGCGGGTGACCGTGACAGTACCTGACCCAGTGATCACGATTCATGACTTATCGCTGGCGCGAGGATCCGCCAGCATCCACCATTACACTCATTGGTAACGTTGAGAAGAGGGATTATTGGGCCGGAGAAACGCAGTACGGGATCAAAAATGTATGGGAAAGCCTGCCGGCCCACGACTAAGCTCCACTATCCATGCCAGCACTCCATCCAAACTCAAGTCCAAACTCCAACGACAACATAATCATAATTTGGACAGTATGTGAGAGCACTGTACCATGGCTCTACCACAAATATTTTAGATAACGTATCTATAACCCGACGGTTAGCTCAACGCCCTAGGGGATCTGATGGTGCTCACCGGAAGAGAGGGCTCTCGTCAGCGAGCTCGCAATACAGGTCCTTCATGCCTTCGTTTATTCCTTCGCGAGCGCACTGTTCCTCCTTCTCCTTATTAAGCCTCTTGTAAGTCCACATCATGATGCAGCTGCATACAATACTACAAATCACGCAAACTAAATGACTTAATTCTTCCTCGTGATAATGTGCCAGTACATACCTCATACCAAGGCAGCCGATTACCGTGCCGTGGCCCTTATGAAAACGTGGTGGTTGATAGTAGATGAACGAAGAACAGATTCTGCGGTGTGACATGTGAGCGCTTGCATCCCCCCTTAACTTTGGCCCGAGAAGAAACACGCACCCTCCGAGGTTTCCCAACCCAATCACTAGTGCCAGGACAATCCCTCTCTTCATGTGTCCACCTGTATTACCCCCAGCCCACACCACTGAAATAGCCACATTTGGGAACGCGCCAGATGCGGCAATGACAGCGGCAGCATAACCAGGACCCGGTTTGCTTGTCGTGTAAGCGACGACGTATCCGATCATCGAAATCGTGGAACAAAGCACAATAAACGGGCCCCGTAGGTTTAGCCTATCAGAGTAGAAGCTGACCACAATCGTGCAGACGCAGGCACACGCGAAGGGCGGGACCGACAGCAGCTGGGCGTTGGCAGCAGAGAAACCCAAGTTGTGAATTATACTCGGTGTAAAGAGGGCGACGGCATAACCAGTTATTAAGATGCTGTGGACGGTGACATCATGGGAAATCGTTGAATGGATACAGGGGCAGCATACGTCATGAAGTTGATGGCTTGTACATATGTCTTCCAATCGGCGAGAGCTTGCCAAACAAATTTCGCGCTAAAGTGGGTTGCCTGGCCTTTGGAATCATCTTCCAGGGTCCGCATAACGAACTGTCTCTCTTCCTCTGTTAGGAAGGTCGCGGTTTCAGGGTACTAGTCTAAGCATCAGCAGAAGTGCCTGAGGATGGCGAATGTACCAACATCGTGAATGAGGAAATATGCGAGGAATGCAAATAAGACGGTCGCTGTAATAGCGTCGGCATAGCCATAATATTGCGAAGAAATGTAAACGAACCCAAGCCCTCTATGAGAAACTGTGAGAGGAATCATCAACAAGGGGGATAATAGAGCAGAAATGCGTGGACGCACAATCCACTGCCATCCATGAAGACCGGCTTTCCTAGAAGCATAGGATCAGCGCTCAGGGGAATTTCGTGCTACCGCGAGTGGTTTTACCCTTCGAGGTGTTGAATCCCATACGCAAGAATACCGCCGAAGGCTCCAGCAACAGCGGCGGCTGAGATGAAGGTGCCGATACGCTTTGCCTGCATCTGGCGAGGGTACCACAACGAAATGTAATACGTCAACCCGGGGAGGAGTCCTCCTTCAGCCAATCCAAGGGAGACACGAGCGCTGCTCGAAATAAGTGGGAAGACAGGTGAATAGTAGGGCGCATTGCATACATGACAAGGCCCTGGTAGCTATTGACCAGGCACATAAGGGTCATGATGGTGCCCCAGAGTACCATAATGAAAGGAACTAGGCAAGTGAAATCAGCAATTCCATGGTATGGTGGAATGGTAAAAGAACACGCACTCCATCGAGACGGACGAAAGACCTTGAGAAGGACGTTCCTGCGAACACAGTCTCAGAGGGATACATTGGGTGGGGAGAAGCTCATACGAGGGTACCTCCACCAGGCAATATGGTATCTGCATACGGCACATCCGAGTCAGCTATACTGTACAATCAACTAGCCAATAGGTTCTTACAAAGAAGATCGCAGCAGCGATATTGTATTGTAAGCCAACAAGATGGAGATCTTCCGCCATCCCGGCTACTCTTGCAAAGCCTGTTTCGGAAGAGATTGGTCAAAGGGGAATCCCACAACGGTTCTATAGGAGAGGCCTGCCAATGTTAGTCCGATCCCTTAAGTTCCGGTTCGAGTAAATATACGAATTTAGGAAGAGGGGATTACCGCTTACAAGAAAGACATCAGGTATAGTAACGTGATGAGAGGAAGTAGATGGGTATCTAACTTTCGCCAGATGCGCCCCTTCAAGTTCGCTGCGTTCACATCTGAGGAAAAATAGCTTGTAGATGAAACGCGCTCGCTTCCCGCTTTTTCTTGGGTGGGGACGGACATGATGGAATGTTCAGTAAACGGTCTCAAGAGAAGAGAAAATGTGATGCCCGATCCTTCGAGAGTTGGTTAAAATCCACGAGAGGAGTTGGGGTTTATATGCTCGTTGCCAGTGGCACAGAGATGCAAGCGATCCGTGACTTCGTCTGCGTTTCACTTCAATGACCCAATTGCATTTTGGTCGAGAAGATCACCATATGGCAAGTACTGCATGGAGTCTCATTATGATGGAGACTACGTGTCGCCATTGAGGGACAGTAGTTTCTATCCGTGGTATCCGAGGCTTAGAAGCAGAGAGGAAGGGGTAAATAAGTCGACTTTGGGCTCATCCGGTGATGGTGTGGCGTTCAGAAGCCCAAGACCTATGATTCCACCAATTTTGAAAGTCCAAACGTGACCAATCAACTCCTTTCAAAACACTTGCGAGCACAAGCACATATTATTGGTGAGGTATTGGTGAGGTAATAGGACGTTTCGTGACACGAGCTCCTGGAAACTCCTGTCACCGACAGCAGCTAGTATAGAGTGAGAGGACAACCAAAGAGAGCATAACCAATTGTCGACACAGAGGAAGTAGACCTAAGACCACACAGAACTAAGCAAACAGTCCCCGGGATCAGAACGAGTCTTCAGATTCACCCTGGTTTGTTCCGGCACAGTTAGCCGATGCTTGTAACCCCTGCACACTCATGGTTTGTCGCTTCAAGCTATCCATTGTAAAGGTATTGCATTGCGCTGGTCCCACTACGCGCTTAACTTATACGTACAGTACCGATCAGGTGCAACTCTGGGGACTCACATGAGCCATGGACAAATAGTCGGTACGTACGGGCTATATCTCCCGCCTTTGTCCACATCACATTACCAGGCCGCAATCTTTCCCCGATCCCCGTCTCTCACGACTTGAATAATCCAGCACACCTCACACTTACGGCCTTATCTACCAAACCAGCGATCCCTTCTAACATTCGCTCTTTTTCAAATAAAGAGGAAAGAGGGCTTCGCAAGGAATGTTCTATCGGTCCGCGGAAAACCAAAATATGTTTCTGATGCGTCTTCTAGGTCCGTTGTCCTTCATCATACATCACGCGTGGAGTAGTTGGTGCCTACCCTTGTGTTACAGCTCAATAGCTACAATCCTGTGCTTCCATATAACTCACAGTAAATGGATCCCTCACGAATACCCCTGCGCCATCGTGCCATTACCAGACCTGACGGGTGTTTTTCGACCCTTTCGGTCAGCAAGTCCCTCACTTGATCAGACGGCACAGTTCTTTTGCACCAATCCCACAAAAATTCATCCCCCCGTTTACGAAGTGGCTACTGCTACTCTTCTTCCAGCGCCGCGCGTTGCTCCTCCTGCCGTAGCTGCAGCTTCCGCCAGCGCAAGTCTAGCAGCTCCTCGCCCGCGAGCCGCTTTTCCTCCGACGTCGTACACAAGCTGGCCGAGCATGATGTACACCTGGCGGGACACGCGCACCCGAGCGCCACCTCCGTCACGTCCCGTGCAAGCCCCGAGGTCCCTTCACTCAATCACCATCGGACACGCTGCCGCGGCGAACGCCTCGCTGACCAGGGTCCTCCCGCACCAGCAATCGATTTACCACCCTGCAAAGTGTCCGTTGCTCCTCGAACAAGAGTCTACGATGGCCCCAATCCGCAGCGGTGGGGCTATTTATGGCGGGGTGGCGGGTACAGTAGCGGGGTATTAGAGGCAAGGTAGAGGTGCCCGCCCGTGGTGCCGATCGGCACGTGCGTGAACCTGATGTTTATGACGGATCAACGTATCAATATATCAACGTTCGATCAACCGGGCCGCGGAACAGGCCCTCCTGCGAGGACGTCTAGTTTGAGCCCGGGTGGGAAGACGGACGGCGCTTTGGCGGGAAAGTTTTTTTTTGCTCTTACTCCCATAAGGGTGGGTGATGATCGATGATCGACGATTTGGGAGCGCAAGGCGCGTACAGTATGTAAAAAGTGATATTTGTGTATTTGTGCGCGGCAAAGCGAGCGGGGCGAAGTGTGTGACTGAGCTGGCCGGGGAGAGACGGGGATGATCAGCCTTGTACCTTAAGTGGGCGCCCCATTTTTATACGATGTGACGGCCGAGTGTTCACGCCTTCACGCGCTTCACGTCGGGTGGCCATTATTATAAAGTGGAAGTGGCTCTGCTCTGACTGAGCGGACGCGTTTCGGACTTCAGCAACCTGCAGCATAGGAATCGGAGACCTCATGGCTGGCCGGGCAATGGACGCGGCTGGCCAGATGCCAGGATTTCAGACGCACAGTCGTTCAAAACGTTAAAGACTGAGCGTTCAATAACGTTCAATATTCAATCGTTATTTGGAACGTGGAAGACATACACCTTCAGGCCCTGAATCGAAACTTGAACGACGCTCGCACGGTCAAGAAGGTCGTCTCGCATAATCAGTAGGCGCCGGACAATAGTGGTGAATGACGTCCGTTTTTTTTGCGGACCTCGTCACCTCATCGCCGCCGGTTTTTTGGTCTACGTGCATCGCGCTGGTGTGGTGCGCTATCTGTGCGCTATATATACACGGTCACTGGTTAGCCGGTTAGCATCGGCGTCTCTGGGAGTCGTTGTTTCATGCGTCTCCGTTTTCCGAGTCGTCTTCTAGTAGGAAAACTGGCACTTGTCGTCAAGGTCTTGGTCTCTTACTTTGTTGATAATGTTATCACAGTATTTGATATCAGATATACTGTATCTTTGCATTTTCGTAGCATCTTGGCTCTAAAGCTCCTTGCAAAAGATGCGACAAGGTAGGGGTTTGAAAGGGTAGCACGAAGCATTACGCGTCAATCGATGGTACGTTACTCGTCTCGTGATGCAGACCTTACCTTACAAGCGTCTGTTATCACGCTACCTCTGTGGCGATAAATTCGTACGTCGTTGCTCGTATGGCGCTGTAATCGGACTACGGGCTACGGTACAGCTCGACTGGTTTTTGCCTAACGACCTACGGCCAGGGTGCTTCATACTGACCCAACCAACTCCTAATCTGTAGTCTCCGATGATCTGGTGATAAGCGAGGATCCGGGCGTACTGGGGTGAGGTGTGACGTCTCCGAATAGACTAGGGGGCTCGGAAATACCGTCGTTGCTACTATCTCCCCTAGTAGTCAAGTACCAGTGCTCCAGTAAGAACTGTGCAGTTTCGTAGCATCCACTCGCTAGCACTAGACCAAACGGAGTCTGGCTCTGGCTGTCCCTGGCAGCTATATTCGCGCCATGAGTAATGAGGAGGTGGATAATTTTCCGTTTTGCACGTATTAATTCCTCTCCAAAATTGCCGGACCTTGCGATGGCCATATTCGGGGTACTATAATCTGGCTACCGCGCGATGTTAATATTGGCTCTGCAATGGATGGACCATGATACATATTCGGGACTTACGCATTCCGATACCAGGTGTAGTGGGGTCTGGAGATCATCGTTCCTCGAGTTCACATCCGCTCCACGCCCAACAAGGAAACGTACGAGCTGGATATTTCCATATTTCGTGGCTATGTGCAGCGGCGATCCGCGCCACTTCGTCTGAACATTTATGTCTGCCCCATGCTCAATGAGGAGCTCCACAGCACCAAGGTTCCCACGTCCCGATGCCATGTGTAATGGCGTTTGGAGATGCCCCGCCTTCGCGTTCACATCTACTCCGCGGTCAATGAAAAACCGCATAGTTTCGATGTTTCCACATTCCGATGCCAAGTGCAACGGTGTCTCGCGCTCCATTGTCTCGGCGCCGATGTTGGCCCCACGCTCAACGAGGAAGCGTACGTTGTCGACGGCTCCCTGCCGGTGTCTCGATGCCGAGTGAAGCGGGGTTTCGCGCTCCTCTGTTTCGGCGTTGGTGTCCGCTCCACGCTCCACCAGGAAGCGCAAAATGTCGTGGTTTTTCTGGGACGAGGCTATGTGCAATGGAGTCGTGAGATCCTCTGCATCTGCAAAAGTGGACCCTGTCAAGCTGTCAGGGACCGGTTGCCGACTGTTGCTGACCAGTCCCTGACAGCTTTGACAGGGTCCACCCTTGCAGATGTGTCTTCGCATTCACATCCGCTCCACATTCGACCAGGAAGCGGACGACTTCGTTGTTATCCTCCATGGTTTCTAGGGCTGTGTGTAATGGAGTCCAGAGAGCCTTCGTCTTCGCATTCACATCCGCTCCATGCTCGACGAAGAACCGAATAACTTCAAGGTTTCGCGATGCTGACGCCACATGCAGAACAGTCCCGTGCCACTTTGTCACGGCGCTTATGTCCGCCCCATGTTCAACGAGGAACCGTACGATTTCGAGGCTTTCAATTTGCGATGCCAGGTGTAATGGAGTCAGGAGATCATCTGTCTTCGCGTTCACATCCGCCCCATGCCCGATCAACAACTTCATAACCTCCGTGCTTTCCCCAAACTCGGCCGCCCAGTGTAACGGAGTCATACCAGAATTATCTTTGGCCCTCGTATCGGCACCATGGGAAAGGAGAAGCCGAATAATTTCCAACATGTCTTTGGTAATTGAAGATCTCCACCCTTCGTCCTGTACCATCGCGTCCGCTCTCGGCTTCGATAAATACATACGGGACTGTGATGCCACCATCAATGGGGTTTGGTCACTGTCGTCCAGCGCGTTCACATCGGCACCGTGTTCGAGTAACCACTGCACGCCCTTGAGATGTGCACCAGTTTCTCTGGTTAGTTGATGTAGTGGCGTCTCGCCCTGGTGGCCCTGAGCATTGATATTAACGTCGTGGTCCAGTAGGAAATTTGCGAGGTCAAATTGACCGTTACCCAACGCTGCGGCGAGTGCCTCAGAGCTGGCTTCGGTCCAACGATCTTCGGTTTGTGCACCATGTTCGAGTAACACTTTCACGAGCTCAAGATATCCCTTGGCTGATATCTCGCCAAGCGGTGTGCGTCTCATGGGACGATTGGCGTCTCCGATACTTGCGTGAGCACCGTGCTCAATCAGTAGCTTGGCAATCTCCATATGTCCGGATAGCACTGCTGACAACAATGGAGACCCTCCATAGATATGGGTGGCATTTATGTCCTGTGGTCGTGTAGCAACCAGGTCGACGACCAAGTCTCGGAGACCAAATGTCGCGGCATAGAATAGGGGGGGTGCTGTAGGCTGTGACGGACGAACCCAGATGTTCATTTGCTGTCGGCTTGCGCCATAGGACGCGTCATGAATCCAGGTCCAGGCCGCGTAATGTGGTTTGCCGAGGTCGAATAAACGCCGAATGTCTTCTTGGATCCGTGCGTTCATATTCTCTCGCAGGGTATGTACATGCCAGTGATTAGCGGCATAGATGGCCAAGGGAGATTTTAGAATGCTCTCTTCATCTGTGCTATCGTCTAGCCGCAATAAATTGCTGAGGCAAGCCTGTGCGAGAATCACGTGCGAAGGTCCCAAGAGAACATGGTATCGAGAGACATTCGGTCTTGAACCGGTGAGGCGACTTGACATCAAGAATTCTTGAACAGAAAAGTGTGAAAACTGGACGACTCGCGAACCAGTGTGGATGTCGTAGTCATAATTGTAGTCGTCATTATCGACCACCATAATAAGAGTGGAACATGTGGACAGCACAGCTTCTTCGGCTTCCTCCAGGCGCCATCCCGTCTCAAAATTCGCATTCCCTTCCGCATCAAACTCAAGTGCAAGAACCTCCGCGAGTTCTTCGACACGGAGAGGACGGTTGGATGCAATTAAGAACTGGAAAAGCCGATGAGCATGCTCCCACTTCTCCTCAGGGATGTCCGATAACGTCCGCTCGTATGTTCCATCCAGAGTTTCCGGAAGCCTATTCAGAGCGTGCTGAATGTTTGCCGGAAGGCAGCGACGCAGAGCGTCCAGTTGGCAATACACCCATCTGAACCTACATGAATCATAAGCGACGGCAACAAGGCGCAGCAATGGTGATGCCATACATTCCGTCGGTCTTCTTTGAGAGTGTGCTAATCACAAGTTCCTTGTCCTCTGCTCTCCATCTCTGCATCGCTATGTCAGAGTGAACGAACGAGCTAATGTAGTTTGCGATGTCTTCCTTTTGTCCATCCTCTTCGTGAATCGATATCCGGTGAGGTGCCAAGGGGTCGAGAGCTGCTCGGATGTCGGACTCGGGACGGCTTGTAACACAGATGTACACATTTGGGTAGCGTAAGTTGACAAGCTCCTTGACTAGGTGAAGGACGCTCTCGCGAGCAGACGGAGTCCCGACGCCGTGCGGACATTCATCGAGCGCATCGAGGATGATGTAAAGAGGGGCCTGTCCGAGCTGTTTGAGCATGTCCTTTAGACACCCAACTAACGCGCTTTCACTGGGTTGGTGCGATCCACGATGGTGTTTGGAATATAAATAAGAGAGCGTGTCACAGAGGCGGTTGGATTGGTCACAGAGCTGGATGAGTAACGAGCAGAGAAGCCCACGGGCATCTTGTTTTGGGGTATCCCGGAAGTCAAAATAGTAATATGCTATCAAAGCTGTTTTCTCGTCGCACATTCGTTTGGTGTCCTCGATGATCGTGGAGCTGGTTGACACCATGTGAGCTTCCCTAAACAAAAATTTGGCCTGGCACGTACCAGACTATACTCTTTCCCGATCCCGCTGGGCGTTCCAAGAAGGTGGTCAGGACGGCGACAAAATCACGGAAGAAAACATACGCTTTCCATGGATCCCACAATAAGGAACCGCTCTTTTGCCATTCTTTAAATGAGTCGTTCGGAAGTAGCCACGCAGTTGTTCCGCCCTGGTGGGCTTTGCACGCGACGTTGTGATTTACGGACGGATTTGGAGGGGATAGCCACCCTCGATGTTTCTCACGCGACTGGTCTCCTGTCATATCGGAAGGTCATCCCCAGTGATTAGCAGCGAAAATGTTGAAATGACGAACGATTTTGTTCGTTTGTCGCTGTAGGAAAAGGAAGTCAGATAAAGAGAGTCAGTGTGGCTTAAGTTCCAGGTCGGGTGGGTGTTCGTACCACTCATCAGGTCGTGCGCTAACTTCCATACTTGCGCCATAATCATCCGAGCCTCCTCATGCGTGAGTTTGTCCAACCTCCGTAAGGCATCCTCAATATCTGTTCCCCCGGAACAACCTATGTAAGAATCGCCCTATGCAATCGTGAGGCTCGGTGCGTCTCATGAAAGCGTTCCACGAAACAAACACTCACTGGTTCGCCCTCGTTCCATCTCCTTCGTCGAAAGAGCAAGGATCGAAAGAATTTCAACGATGATCTTCCCGGTAACCTCATTGATCTCAGTGGTGGGCGGAATCTTTGAATAGATCTCGAGGCGTTTAAGGAAGGATCCGACGCTCTCAAAGAGGTCGACGAGGGCATTGTGGCCAGCCTTGGATGCCTTGGCCGTCTAGAGATTTGGATGAGGAAGACCGGATCAAGGAATTGGAATGATACGCACGGCAAGGAGGACAGAAAATCCAGCGAAGATAAATTTTGCTGGACCGAACGCCTAGATATATCCGACGCTATTAGCACTGCGGCGGGGTAGGGACGGAACTCACCAAGCCAACACCTTCGCCAAGTGCGGCGGATAATAGATATAGAATGTGGATGGTCGGGTCGAGTATCTTGGTCAATCTCTGATCTCCGTTGCGGGATTCTTCGTACGCCCGGACGTGTTCTTGAAGAACATTTAGGACGGCATCGGGTGAGTCGCAGGTTTGCAACTTGTCAGCAAGCGGATGGGTGGTGAGATTTGTGCCGGTCTTGTTCTCATACTCTTTCAATGCATTATCGAAGATGACTTTGAAGGTCGAGGTGTCTGTTGTCGTGGAGATGGCGGGTGGGTCGCCACTGATAGTACTCATAACTGAAGACATAGCTTGAAGAAGGGTTCGAAAGAATAGGAAGATCGAACGTGTGGATAGGGAGAACAAGAAAACGGGTGGGACCACAGGACGCACCGCACGCCAAGTACATTACAGCAGCTGATATTATGTGTGTGATGGGGCTCAGCGCTCAGCGCTCAGCGCCCATGATATGATAGACACCGCCCCTTGCACCGCCCCGTGAGCGAGGTGGGAACTTCAAGTTCTCATATCTTTTCACGGTACTGACCTGGAACTTTTCGACATCCCCCATTTCTGAAAAGCATGCCAAGTGCCAACATTACCAAGTCCGGTATATATGTAGTGCAAACAACTCGCACACTCCGAGTCATGGACTATATTGGTGCAACTCGGAGCGCTCACACGAGCGTCTGGGCCATGGGCGTGTCGTCGGTAAGTACTTGCGAGCTATTTCTCCTCCCTTTGTCCACATCTCACATTACCGTGCGTTCTTTCGCTGATCTCCGTCCCTTGCAGCTTGAATAATCCAGCACACGGAAATGTGCAACCTATCCCCACCCTGTTCGAGAATTTCCTCCGTGCTCTTCGTGGTTGGCATATCGACTCTCTTCCTCTCTGCCTTCATACTACTCGTCTTCGAGTGGTTTCTCGTATACTCCTTCTTGTACTCGCGTGATCTAGACCACGCTTACGGCCCTATCTACTAAACTAGCCACCAGTAGTCTGAGATAGGCGACTCAGAGCGGTATGAGGTCGTGATGCGACCGACGGGCCGGCACGCTCGTGGTCGCCAGCAACACGTGCAGGGCTTTCAGCAGCGACTCGGGCGATGTTCTTCATCGCAACTCCTGTCCTCCGTCTCCATTTCTGACATCGGCAAGGGTGTCATCCCGGGAAACGGCTAGGCCGAGTTCATCACCCGCTATCGCGCCATCGTGTTCAAGCCCTTCAAGGGCGAGGTCGTCGACGGCGTCGTCCACAACCTCACCCGGATGCGCACCCTCTATCCCATCATCTCCTGTCCTCGATTGTCTGTCTGGGCAGATGGGCATTTTCGCGGAGGTCGGCCCTCTGAATTGCTTTGTCTCGCAACAGGTGCGCTACGCGTTCCATGCAATTTCTGACCCCCCTTCTCTGCAGCTCCTCCACCCTGCCCTCAAATTCGAACCGTCTTCGAACCCGCCATCGTACACCTCTCAGGACCATGTAAGCGCCTCAGAGGCTCAGACCCGTTTCTACTGCATCGCGTGTGAAATAAAGTCAACAGGTCATCGAGAACAACACAAAAATACGGATTAAAATCATCGGTACACGCGTAGACGCGACGGAGATCGTGCGTATCTCCCCCCTTCCCAGTTTTTCTCGCCCTATCCCTCAGTTCGTGTTTTTGCCTTGTCGCTCTAGTTCGCAATAGGGACGATCAAGGAGAACCATCTCGGCGTCATCGAATGACCTACCTATCCTTCTGCACTTGGTTGTCTGTATAACCCAATCGCAGTTTCTTCCGTGATGCCAAAGCGGCTCGATCCGATTACAGTGAAATAGCGAGAGAAAAATATAATTGTGATGACATGTCAATTCATACGAAAGAAAAAGAAATTAAAACAACTGTACATCCCATATGTATAGCAACTCAACAGCACCTCCGTCGAAAGCGACACACAAATGTCCGCACATTTTAATCTTCTTCATCCGCAAAGCCGTAGGATCTGTGCGTCCTCGTCGACGGGCACGTTTCTGATCCTCTACGCGCGCAACGACAGTGTCGCCACGCGGGCCCGCTCTGCGGCCGTCTCAAACGCGACGGCCGCGACTCCGACAGTAAATCATGGCACGCTCGCAAGGGTCTCGACGAAGCCTGCGTCTGATGCGCCGAAACGTGGGCGGACGTCGCTTCCTGGTATGCGGATCGTGCCCGTCGTGGGCCCCGAGTGCTTGTAGTACCACATCGCGACGAGCGTCGTGAACGCGAACGGCACGAGCAACACAAACAGGCCAGAAGAACGGTCCGTGCGCCGCCACTCCTGGGCAGAGGTGCCGCCGGCCACGATCTGGCCGCTCGCCATCCTCACAAGTCGAATGCGGGATGCGCCGGTATGCCGTGCGCTCGTACCAATACTGCTCCCCATCGCGGCAAGAGTCGTCGTCGGATCGAGGCGGCGTGCCCTCGACAAGCACGCACTTGCCATTTGCGTTGCGCACGTGGTTGAATTCGCTGACAAGCACCGCAGATCAGCGTCTCTCTTTCTCCCGTATTCATTTCAGTGTTTTCTCACCATTCAAAGTCCGAATCCATACACGGGCAGTTCTTCACGATGGTTTCTTTTGCTTTCGGCTGGGTCCCTACGACACAATTGCGGTCACGCCTGCGGCGATGGTACAGCGTCTGCACAGAGGATGAGTGGGTCACCATGAGTTATAGGGGGCACGCTTTCCTGGCGACCGGATAGGCACCGTTCCTCGCCCGGGCTCCACGACTCAAAGTCGTCAGTGTCCTGGGTCATTCAATATCCAATTTACCTATGTAACTGCGTCAGACGGGTGATAGAATGACAGGAAAGGGGTTGGACACGCACAGTGCAAACTCGTGAGCGACGAAAAGTCGATATGGACTGCAACAGCCGGGAGCGAGCGCGCACAGGCCCCGAGCAGGATGAAGCGGCGGCTCGTGTCGGACGGGACTGGTGACGATGGAGCGCACGCGGATCTTTTCGTCTGAGAACTTGTACTCGCGCCAGTTGAGGCCCTCGTCGGTCGTGAACAGCACGTGGTCCGTCGGTTCCTCGTCGTTTGCCATGACAAGGATCGAACCTGAATCGCCGAACCCCCACAGGTGCGCGTCCTTGTGCACCTCCTCCCACGTAAAGCCTGCGTCGCGGCTCAGGAACGTGTCGCTCTCCGCGTACGGCGCAAGTTTCTCGCCCACGTTGCCCACCGCCATGATTAGCCCGACGACGGACGGGCTGCTGAAAGTCGCGCGGGGGTCGAACCTGCTCTGTGTATCCGTGCACATGAAGCGCGCAAGACTGTCACAGGACATCAGCGTCCGCAAAAATCAACAGTAGAAACTAACGCACCGCACTCCGACAATCAGTACGCCTGGCCGTGAGAGTCGTATTTGGGCGGGTTGAGTGGCTTCCAGCTGTCCGCCATCATGCGCGTTTGTAGCTCCTTGGTGCCCGTGACGGCTGCTGCCTCAGGGTTAGCGATAACGTCAATAAGCGCGATGCCGTCGAGCCCGATCATCTTCTCGAAGTCGACGAACCCGCGCTGGTCACGGTTCACGTTATCGATCGACGCGCCGAAGTACGTCCCATTCCAGTTCGACTTGAGGATGGGCCCCAGTACGGGCGTGGCGGCTCGGACGTCGTCACGTGCAAAAGGATGGAATCGGTACTCGACTCAAGGACGGTATACGCCTGGTTTGCAGAAGGGTTAGCTATGAAGTGAATGAAGTACCCTATAGAGGGACAACACTCATGTATTGCTCGGGATGCATAGGAGGGAACTGGCCAGTAGCAAAATGATGGCCATCTAGGGATACTTGCAGATCTAGCGAGCGTTGCTCAGGCAAATACTGCACGCAGAAATCTCATCAGCTACAAAAGGCAAGTGCGAACAAACATGATGGACCTCAGCAACAATCAAGTACTCGGAAACTTGGTAAACCCGACGATCTCGTCGAATATCTTGAACTTCTTCGCGAAAAAGTTCGACCCACCGACCAGTTGCAGCGGGTTGGCGCCCATCTGGAAGAAGCGCTGCGAACCCGTTTTGTCGCGGAACGACTCGCACAGGATCTGCGACCTGTCGACGAGCAGGCCTTTGTTGCGGGCCCAGGCACAGTTGCTTACATACGTCTCCACCAGTGTCCATCTCCGCCCGTTGTCGCGCGAGTAGTGTGCCTCGGCGTGACAATTGTTCCTGCCGCCGCCGCCGCCGCCCTCATCCCCGGTCCAGATGATCCAGTCAATGTATTCCGGATGGAAGTGCAGCACTTGCACGCCGAACGTGTTAGGCGGTGTCGGTGCGTTCAGGTAGTTCCACGAGCAGCCCGTGTCGGTCGTGTAAAAGAACTTGGTCGTATTGATGATGAGGTACGCGCGATCGGGGGTGAAGGTGTAGTGGTAGAACGCGAGGAATGTCTCGTCGGGGAAGAGGCGGTTCCACGTGTACCCCTCGTTGCTCGACTGCCAGACGGACGCGTCCTCGAGTCGGACGAGGATTGTCGTTGACTCCTTGAAGTACGCATGTTGTACGATCGGTGCTGGGAATTTGAACTGCCATCCATATGAACTGTCAACATCCGTCTTTTCGAACGTGCACAAGCAGCACGATCATTCGCACCGTTTGGTGGATAACATTGCCTTCCTCCGGTTGCGCTGCAGCAGAAAACAATTACGCGTTAGCGTCGCGCAGTATAAAAGCGTCCAAGAAAGTGAGGAACTCACCCTGAGAGCACCACTTCTTGATCGGCTCATCCTTCTTGACCCCTTTGTTCCGGTCGCACCTGTTCCCCGGGATGATGCGGTACCCAGATGAGCCCTCGTACGTCTGATCCGGGCTCTTACACACGCCCGCAGGAATCGGCTCCGGACTGACGGGTACGCAAGAGCTGCCGTGACGGACATAGTTATAATCACTGTATTCGCCCTCGCACCAAACCACTTCGTTATCACGTTTTCGAAAGCGAACGTTCAGCACGACACACCATTCGTAGTCGTCGTCCTGGCACGGGCAAATGTCTTCGTGTTCAACGGGGTCCGAGAACTTGTCACCGACGTAGCAGTCGGCGCCGAGCCTGCGGCGCTTGTACCATTGCTGTCCCCGGTCGTCAGTACACACACAGCCCGACAAAAGAAGAACACACCTTATGGCCCATTAGACACCCCTTGTTCTTCGCCGTATGCGCATACCAACGCTCAAAATCATCGTCACCGCACTTGCGCCTGCCCATAGGCGCAAAATCGAATAAAGATGGAGGCGACGCGGCCCTCGTCCGTAGCGTCCCTGCGCGAGAGCTGTCCAAGCAGCAAGAACTTCTGTGATGTCGAGTCCTGGACGGTCGACAGTGCGCGTGCACGAATGTGCACGCCAAGCTGTAGGGTTTTCCTGCATTAGCGGCAGTGACTGTTGGGAACTTCTCAGGAATGCGGCGACAACGTACCACGTCTTACCGAGATCGGTCGAGTAGCTCACAAAGTCGACCGTCTCCTCGTCGTTCACGGCAACAATAGTTCCGCCCTGGTCACCGAACTCGTACTTGTGCGCGTCGCGGCGGACCATGGACCAGGTGACGCCGGCGTCGGTGCTCAGGAACGTATCAGATTCCTCATACGGGCGCAGCGCGCCGCCGATTGAGCCGACGCCCATCACGAACCCAGGCGCCGGGGAGGAGAATATGCGCCCAAAGTTATGCGGGATCGTAACGGAGTGCAAGTGGAGCGAACAGCTGTCCGCGTCAGACGGGTCGCAGGCTGATGCGGTGACCCTCACTGTCTTCCGACGGAGGGCGAAGTGGGAACCACGAACTCCCTATATACCATCCGAATGTCAGAAGGGCATTATTTTTGGCAGACACAGGGTAGAACAAACGAACCATCGTCGAAATGTGATGAGTGTCTTGAGCTCTTTGGGTACATCACGCCCTTCGACATCCCTGGGCGTTGGCGACGATATTGGCCAGACCGACGCCATCGACACTGTAAAGCGTCTCGTAGTCGATGAAACCCACCTCATTCTGGCTCATATCCTTCAAGCTCTCGACGAAGTAGGTGCCGTTCGAGTTGCTCGCGAAGAGTGTGCCCACTGCGCCCGAATCGTTGAGCACGACATCGACGGCAAGCGAGTGGGTGGTGCTATCGAGAATGGTGTATGCGTTCTCGCGCAGGCGCGCGCTCGACGCGTGCGGGAACTGTGCTTGAGCCCAGGTGCGCGTGTCGACGGTGACATAGAGGAATATTTCGCTGCCCGCTGCCCCGCTCAGATCCTTCAAGGCGACGATAGCGTACCTGGACACGATCGTGAACGCTACAACGCCACGAGCGCCGCGATTGATGCCAAGATCCTCAATGCGCTTCCCGCTCGTGAAGAAGTCGGTAGAAGAGAAGAGACGCGACGCGACGACGAAAGGGAGTGGTAGCCAGTTGAGGATGTAGTATCAAAGCCAACGCAGTAGATCAGATCGGCGTGAGCTTCATGCTTGAAATCTTTGGAGCTATGTGCAAAGGAGCATTGGGAGCTTGACTCGAAGCCAACGCCTCCTCAGACTTTCGACGTTCTCAATCCCCGGTGATACAGTACGCGTGGAACTTCTCATAATCTTTTCACGGTACTGAAAGACTGACCTGGAACTTTCGACAATCCCTCCATTTCGGAGAAGCGTGCCAACATGGCTTATTGACCAACCCGGAAACGGACACTCCCCGACTTGCTCCCCGAATTCGGGCTCGCACCATGTCCAGAGGGGCTGCTTGTCAAGGGCGACGAGTTGGAGCAAGGACGAGGGGGGTGACAGGGAGACATCTTACTTACGGAACGACTGTGTCTTTTCTCGTTTTTTTTCTATACCTACACCGCTATTCGCTACCTCAACTAACTTGAATTGGAGTACTAGTCTCGCGCCTGTACGCGGCCTTTGGTTACGTAACTCGCTCAGTCAACTCGGTCAATTCGGTCATCGTACCAGTACAGTATCACTGTATGCCGGGGTATTCTTCTGCATCACGTGTGTCCATTGCATTGCAGCGATACATGAAAATGGTCGAGATGGACCAGTTTCTAGCGATTAACTAAGTGAAGATCAAACCAACTCCTGACACATACACTTGTCCTGTATGTTACCCAACGCAGATTTATGGCAGACACTCTTATAAAGTCCGCAATCAAGGTCACCGTTACCGCCGCATAAATGATATCAGACGACGTTGCTACCCTCAAACGTTCTCCCCCCTAGCGACTTCCGAGCCAGACGTCTTGACTGGCAGGCTATCCAGAACGACCGATCCACCTTCTGCATCGTGTTGCGCTGTTCGGTACGCCTGGTGCGAAAAGGGAGAGAAAGGATCGCCGTGGTGCTCATTGGCCACCATGGCCAAACCATCGGAGACGGGGTAGTCGATGAGTCCGCGGTATAAACGTGCGGCGCCAAGCGGCGTGATTATCACTTGAGTACGAAATATAACAGTCAAGGAAAGTGAACGCAATGTACTAGCGGCGTGCTTACGCCCGAGAGGTTGAAAGAACTTCAGCGCTAGCATGTCAGGTTCGGCATTCCTCTTTTTTTCGTAAAGCAAACGCACCAGGTTCAAAGGATCTAACCATTCAGTCTTGCATTCAGTCCCTCTTGGGTATAGGGTCAGGGTATTGGTAAGGAAGAGAACCACGCACCATTTAGATTCAGAAGGATGAAAACCTAGATAGGGCCAATTAGTCAGCGACTTACTAAGCCTGCTTACAATCCAAGTCAGACGTACAGTAGGGGGGACTTCAGCAAGCGTGACGACCATAACCCATATCAAACCCTATGGTTGGCGTCAACGGGATCCATGAGGAGAGGGCGGGGATGGGTCCACCTGAGTCCAAAGGAGCCGCCAGACGCCATGTGTCTTCGGGGCGTGATTCCAGCGTTTGAGGCCAGTCAGCATGAGGACGAGGAGTATTAGATCTGTGGCGAAGGTGGAGAGGATGCTGATCCTGGCGAAGTCAGGATTTAAAATTGTGCAGAATCCAATCCAGGCTGAGCGGAGTGTGGTCAGGCCTAAGAAATGATCAAGATCGTGTACGACTTATGACGACCACCCGAACCAGGAGCCAGACAGACATACTGTAGGCGTAGATGGCAGTATTTCCAATCCACACGGCACAGGCGAATGTAATGACGGTCTTGTTGCGGTCCCAGAGTACGGCGCTGAGGGCATTCTCAACTCGGACGCATAGTACAGATGCGGCGATAAAACAGGTTGTGCTTACACACGCAGGAAGATCAATACCGATGCACACATAAACGAAAGATATGCGGAAATCTGCGGAATCCATAGCCGGTCAAGAAAATGGCATTCCGGATAGCACGCGACATCTTACGAAGGCCAAGACTGACACATGCCTAGATGGACACTCAGTACCTTTGCTCATCTAGTCAGTTCAATTTTTCGTACCTGGCAATCGATCTTGCGTGACACGTCAGGGCCCAGAAATTGGAACATAATGGAGAACAGGGGACACCAACGACACCCCAGGTACAGCTATCGCGTACATCAGCTTTCACTGTCTTCTCCATACAGTATCCAAGTTAAGACGGACGACGCACAAGGAACGACCATACAAACTTGCGCTTCTTCGTAATGACAGAATACTCAAAGCCGAGGCATAAGATGATCTCCCAGCTAGTGCGTAGTGGGTCATAGCTCTTTGAATGATAAATGTGAGAATGACATGACTCACATGTAAATGCCGCCAATGACATGGACAACCTTTATGAGAGCGGCTGTCGCTCAATAAGGGTAAGACACCGAACCTCAGGTGTTCGAAAGAATGAACACACTCATTTCTGCAATGACGGTGGTGGGGTCATGCCAGTCGACCATAGTGTGTGGCTGGGTCAGTGCTGCGAATGGGCGAGCCGGTAAGATAGAAAAAAACGGGGGTCGCGTTCGCGTGGTGAAAAGATCCAAATCTAAGTAACTCCCCTACAACTAGACCTGAGAAAGGAGTGTCATCGATCTCTCTGAGCTCGTGCTAGGAAAATGCTGTTCCGCAATACCAACTCCTCGGCATCCGAACTCGGAATACATGGGCACGCCACGATTGTAGGACCGAGGAGATTCGGAACGAAGCGCTTCTGATTGCGCCGGCGCCTTTCGGGGGTGAAGTGGTGGCACGGCACCATTGGGGAGGGGGTGCAGTCGCGGCGCTATACGTTTCCGGAAGTACACAAGGATGGTGACGCCCAGAAGAGCTATTTCAGACCTACTAGCTCATATGTGGTCCTGCGCACGGCGCTGAGGAGAGCCGAAAGTAGCCAATAGAACTCGAACACGCAAAAATGCCGCCGCAACAATGTGCCAGACATGCAAACCCGAGGCGCGATCAGCACGCACAGAAACTTCGGAACGCCGCAATGCAACCCTGGTCGGGTGCAGGCTACGGAAGGCCAGGTCGGGGATTGGGAGTAATGGATAGGACAAATATATGTCACGATTTGAGGATGCCGAGGTAGTTGAGTCCAGCAAAACATGTGTCCGTTATCCGGCGATAGCCCATAGTACGATGAGAGAGAGCAAAGGTCGTTTTTGGCGTTAGGCGCCAATGGCAAAACGCAATCGAGTACAATCAGCTTCTAGTTCTCCCACGGTCTTGCCACCAATACTGTTTCACGAATAGCGGTAGTGGCGCAGCTCTAGCACTCCATGGTGAGTTGGCTATCGATTGTGTTTTTTCTTCTGAGTCCAGACCACAAACTTCGGAAACGTCGTTACGGATCGCTTCCATGCTACGCAACTTCTTGACACTGGCAGTGCAACTTCTACCGGGTTTTCTTGTCACTGCTCCACCTCGCGCTCTGGCCAACGCCGTGCGCAGGACCACATGAGCCAGTAGGTCTGAAGTAGTTCTTGTGTCCCCTATCCTTGTATACTTCCGAAAACGTATAGCGTTCGCGATGCCCCCCCTCCCCAATGGTGCCGTGCCACCACTTCACCCCCGAAAGGCACCAGCGCCATGTACGGTACAGCTGGTATGGGTGTGGTTGAAATGCCGCGCCCAGGTGTCGTGGGCCTCAGCGCCCAGCTCAGCCTATGATAGACACCGCCCCGTCATTCATCGCTACATACAGACTCAGAAAAAAAAATCTAACTTACTGTATGAATACAGAAGGCACAAGAAAGTAATATCATGATACGAGTACAGCGCGAGAAGAGAAGAAATGCGCCACTGTATTAGTGGACAAATGTTTAGCACAAGGTGGTAGCCTCTGTACGCAAAAGCAGGCAGAACGTGGAGGTCGAGAGAGAAATGGCGTTGAATCTGAGGGTTCAAACGTTCAAAACCCGATGAATTCATGTCCCGCGGAGGTTCGTGCTGGCAGTGGTATTGGAGGGGATCCTCAAGCCCGCCACAATCTGCCCTAAGAGTGCCGTCCTCCCCGATACGTTTTCCTACGTGTCTGCGTTCTGTCGCATGAGGAAGACAACGAATTCGTCTTTTCCCATCTCACGCACGACGCACTTCGATAGCCGTTCCGCGATAAGCGTGGCTAGAACGTGTTTGCACTAGAAATAACTAGGCATGCTCCCAGTTGTACTAAAAACGGTGGGAAAAGAGATAGAAATCGTACCGCCATCTGGGACTGCGATATCAGCACGGCGTACGCAAAGGCCGGGCACGTGCAGAAGTGCGGAACGGAGCCAGAGCGATGGAGACTCGGAATGATGGTATAGGAATCTGTCATGCCGAAGACAGAAAAGTGATGTCGACCCCATGGCGAAACGTACTTGACCACTGACAACGATCTCGGCATTGAAGAGGATGGGCACTGACCACAGTCTCTATCAATGAGATCGAGGGCGGCAAGCAGGAGTTGGTCAGAGAACAGAACGCCAAGTTTCTCCACTCATCAGAGACTATATTGTGCATTCAGTCACACAACAGCGTGAAAGAAGATGTCGATACGGTTTCCAGGTTCAATGGACTCTAATATTGTGTTTAGCACGCTGTAAACGTCCACTCTCGACATTGCGGGCGAAGTGGGTCATGGCAGAGGGAAGACGAAGCAGACATGTGATGAGGCGAGTTTTGACTGATGCCACCACGACAATATCCCGTTGTCTTTGCACAAGCCCACGAGGACTTCCGCGTCCTGGAACTGCGATCTATCGCCGAACTTCATGGCTTTCCGTTGACTATACCGCATGATTTCGACCAGTCGCGACCGTTTGGTGTCCTTGCGTTGGATCAGGAAGAGCACGCAAGGTTCCTCGCACGCAGATGCATATTGATCAAGTAAATGCGTTTGGTACCCATTTCTATTGATACTGATGCTCCGTTGTGCGGAAAGAGCTGTATATGAGCTGTATGCTAGTCGACGTAGCTATGAAGAGCTGCATGAACAGAACAGATCGATTTGTGGGAGAAGTATATCCCGGAAACATCCTTCAAATTCGTCGTGAATGGCTACAACCATTCTATCCCAAAGGCGCGACAGCGCGACGTCATCGGGGATTTCTCTTACATGGGATTCATGGGCAAGATCGATCTCGTTAGCCCAGAGATCCCCATGGGCTGTTTCGAGGAATGTGCGCGTTCCCGTAGATTCGGACTACCCCCCCGCCGACGTGATCTATTTCACACAGACAGAGACATTCATGGTACCACACGTCAGAAGCACGAAGGTGCTGCTGGCTTCCGTGAGGCATTCTTTGGCAGGTTGGTGCGCAGAAGCTACTAACGAGACTACGTCTTATTACAGTATTATCCTAATTATTACCCCCGCCTAGTTAGAGCAAGGAAGTGCGCGATCGTTAATCAAGATGTTCGATGTCAAGAAACGACAATACTTTGGCAATACAAGCATGGAAGCTGAGATATCGCTTCTCATGGCCAATCAGACATTGGTACGGTATCGTATCTCCTTCGCCACATTATGTCGTCAGGTTTGATGATGCGCCGCACAACAGGCGTCGCCCGGAAAGTTAATACATGACCCATTTACAGTATAGGCACTGGTAGCCTTGCCTACGTATGTTATTGAATGGTAAACTCGTAGTTTCCATGTCCGACAATATACTATAGACAACTGCTCACTTCGGTGCATTCGTATTCGGATCAGACATCGATGGCAGACAGATGCGGGGAAAAGGTGGTTGGTTACTGACACCGGGCCCATCCAAATGACGCTCACCACTGGTTGTAGAGACGACACCAGGGATATTGCGCGCTGCGACTCAATATGGGGTTTGACAACGGATTGGACTTGTGCACCTTCGACATAACGCGAAATCCTTGGCGATGTGGCGGCCTCTTCGACGCGATCATCACCGATCCTCCGTGTAAGCGCTAGCCTTGGTCACGACTACAGCGTGAACACCATATGAGCCTGATGACCACCCCAGATGGCGTCCGAGCAGGCGCGAAGCGTCTTGGCCGGAAACGGGAGCGTGCCGCCAATTCGTCTGCCCCATCACAACCCGGCGCGTGAGTATTCCCATTTCGGCATTTGCAATCAGCTAAGACATCCTTTTGCTAGGGAAGACTAACGGTACCTACCACCGACCAAGCCATACGAGCTCCCCGCCCTCGCGGCCGACCTCGTTGTTCTTGCGAGGTACCTTCCTTCCGACCGTGATAGACAAATACAAGGAGCTGGATTTGGACAGCATGCTCTGCGATGGGATGGAAGTAGTTGCGAACTCGCTGCGAGATTTCGGTGCGTGGGGACGGAGGGTACGTACGGCTCCCCGCGTAATTGGCTTTGACGTCCGTTCTTACTTCCTCTCACATCTTTTTTACAGCTCATCACGATCCGTAGATCGACGTCGGTGGCGTACCCACCGCCGACGTTCGACTCGCAAGCAGCGCACGGCGGCAGTGGCAGTAGTGGTAATGACCACGACGGCGAGGACGCGTCTCCCGCGTCACCGGTGCACGCACACGTCCCCCGCCCACCGGGGTTTTCGCGAGAAATACTTCCTGTGCTTCAAAACCAAGAAGCCATTGTCCGAGGAGTCGGCACATGAGATGAGCGTCAGCCATTCGGTTTTGTATGTACTACTTTTTGCAATGGTTTGCAATTGGACTAGCATCGGCGCGGCGCTGCTGCTGTCGAACATCGGTAATACACAATTAGCAACTACTCCGAGTCCTGTCCACTACCGGATGGCGTCTGGGTCGTAATCTACATAGGAGTCGATGCAAAACCATCACTCTGACATGTCGCAAAAGATTCTCTGACATTGCGCGTAACTATTCATCCAATTGTGCGTATCTCAGTAGGGAAGGAATGAGGTCTTCATCGTCCGCGGAACCTCCTTAATACATCCATCTAATCTGTAGTCTCTGGTGATCCAGTAATAGGCGAAGATTTGTGCATCCTGGGGTGAGGTGTGAGGTCTCCAAATAAACTATGGGACTCGGGAATACTGTTGCTGCTATCTTCCTTGATTACGGCCAGTTGCCAGCGCTCCAGTAAGAACTGCGCGGTTTCGTAGTGTCCACTTGCCAGCGCTAGACCAAATGGAGTCTGGCTCTGGCTGTCCCTGGCACTTACATTCGCGCCATGAGTTATGAGGAAGTGGATAACTTTGCGTTTTGCACGGATTAATTCCTCGCCATACAGGCTGGACATAGCCAGGGTTCCATAATCTGGCTTCCGCGTGATGTTCATATTAGCCATACAACGGATGGATCATGAGACGGGACTTACGCATTCCGATACCAGGTGTAGTGGGGTCCGGAGATCGTCGGTCCTCGAGTTCACATCCGCTCCATGCCCAACGAGGAAGCGTACGACCCTGATATCTCCCAATTTCGCGGCCACGTGCAGCGGAGTTTCATGCCCCTTCGTCCGAGCGCTGATGTCCGCCCCATGCCCAATGAGAAACTCTACAGCACTGAGGTTCCCACGTTGCAACGCCAGGTGTAATGGAGTCTGGAGATCCTCCGCCTTCGCATTCACATCTGCTCCGTGATCAACGAGGAACCGCATGGTTTCAATTCTTCCAAGTTGCGACGCCAAGTGCAACGGGGTCTTGCGCTCCCGTGTTTCAGCACCGATGTTAGCTCCACACCCAACGAGGAAGCGTACGGTTTCAATGGCTCCCCGCATTGATGCCCAGTGAAGCGGGGTCTCACGCCTCTCTGTTTCAGCGCTGGTGTCTGCCCCGCGCTCGACCAGGAAGCGCACGTTATCGAGGTTGTTGGTTGCCGAGGCCCAGTGCAATGGAGTCATGAGATCCTTCGTCTTCGCGTTCACATCCGCTCCGCGCTCAACCAGGAAGTGGACGGCTTCGTTGTTTTGAGACGCGGCCGTGTGCAATGGACTCAGGAGTTCCTCTGTCTTCGCATTCACATCTGCTCCACGTTCGACCAGATAGTAGACGACTTCGTGGTTCCTGTACATCACGGCCGTGTGCAATGGAGTCGAGAGATCCTCTGACTTAGCATTCACATCCGCTCCATGCTCGACGAAGAACCGTACAACTTCGAGGTTTCGCGATCCTGACGCCATGTGCAGAAGGGTCCGTCGATTCTTCGTCACGGCGCTTATGTCTGCCCCATGCTCAATGAGGAACCATACAATTTCGAGTTTTCCACTTTCCGATGCCCGGTGTAATGGAGTCAAGAGATCATCTGTCTTCGCGTTCACATCCGCCCCATGCCCGATCAACAACTTCACAACCTCCGTGCCCTCCCCAAAACGGCCGCCTTGTGTAAGGGAGTCATGCCAGATTTGTCTTTGGCCCTCGTATCGGCCCCATGGTGAAGGAGTAGCTGAATGATTTCCAACATGTCTTTGCTATTCGAAGATTCCCACCCTTGGTCCTGTGCCTTCATATCCGCTCTCAGCTCTGGTGAATACTGTGCCGCCCGGGAAGGTTTATACTGTGATGCCACAATCAACGGAGTTTGACCGAAGTTGTCCCGCGCATTCACATCGGCATCACGTTCGAGTAACCACTGCACACCCTTGAGATGAGCGACACGTTGATCGATTAGTTGGTGCAGCGGGGTCATGCCCCGCTGGTCCTGTGCGTTGATATCAACGTCGTGGTCCAGTAGGAAATTTGCGAGGTCAAATTGACCGTTACGCAAAGCTGCGGCAAGTGCCGCAGAGCTGGCTTCGGTCCAACGATCTTCGGTTTGTGCACCACGTTTGAGTAACAATTTCACGAGTTCAAGACATCCCTTGGCTGATATCTCGCCAAGTGGTGTGTGTCCCCAGAAATTTGGAATACTTGCGCGTGCACCATACTCAATCAGTAGCTTGGCGATCTCCAAATGTCCGTACTGCACTACCGACAACAATGGAGGCCCTTCACGGATATGGGTGGCGTTTATATCCTGTGGTCGTGTAGCGAGCAAGTCGACGACCAAGTCTCGGAGACCAAATGTCGCGGCGTAGAGGAGGGGGGGTACTGTAGGTTGTGACGTATGTGACGGACGGTTGGATATCCGAGTCTCCTGTCGACTTGCGACAAATGTCGCGTTACGAATCCAGGTCCAGGCCGCATATTGTGGTTTGCTGAGGTCGAACAGACGCCGAATGTCTTCTTGGATCCGTGCATTCATATTCTCTTCCAGGGTATGTAAGTGCCAGTGGTTAGCGGCATACATGGCCAACGGAAAATGTAGAATGTTCTCTTCGTCGGTGCTATCGTCTAGCCGCAATAAATTGCCGAGGCAAGCCCGTGCGAGAATCATGTGCGAAGGTCCCAAGAGAACATGGTATCGAGAGACATTCGGTCTTGAACTGGTGAGGCGACTCGACATCAAGAATTCTTGAACAGAAAAGTGTGAAAATTGAACGATTCGCGATCCATTGTTGTCGCCGTAGTTATAATTGTAGCCGACATTGTCCACCACCATAATAAGAGTGGAACATGTGGACAGCACAGCTTCTTCGGCTTCTTCCAGGCGCCATCCCGTCTCAAGATTCGCAGTCCCTTCCGCATCAAACTCAATTGCAAGAACCTCCGCGAGTTCTTCGACACGGAGAGGACGATTGGAAGCAATTAAGCATTGGAAAAGCCGATGAGCATGCTCCCACTTCTCCTCAGGGATGTCTGATAACGTGCGCTCGTATGTTCCATCTAGAGTTTCCGGAAGCCTATTCAGAGCGTGCTGAATGTTTGCCGGAAGGCAGCGACGCAGAGCATCCAATTGGCAATACACCCATCTGAACCTACACAATGATAAGCGACGGCAGCAAGGTGCAGAAATGGTGATCCCATACATTCCGTCGGTCTTCGTTGAGAGCGTGCTAATCACAAGTTCCTTGTCCTCTGCCCTCCATCTCTGCATCGCTATGTCAGAGTGAACGAACGAGCTAATGTAGTTTGCGATGTCTTCCTTTTGTCCATCTTCTTCGTGAATCGATATCCGGTGAGGTGCCAAGGGATCGAGAGTAACTCGAATATCAGACTCGGGACGGCTTGTAACACAGATGTACACATTTGGGTAGCGTAAGTTGACAAGATCCTTGACTAGTTGAAGGACGCTCTCGCGAGCAGACGGAGTCCCGACGCCGTGCGGACATTCATCGAGCGCATCGAGAATGATGTAAAGAGGGGCCTGTCCTAGCTGTTTGAGCATATCCTTTAGACAGCCAACTAAGGCGCTGTCACTGGGTTGTCGCGATCCATGGTCGTGTTTGGAATATAAGTGAGAAAGCATGTCACAAAGGCGGTTGGATTTGTAAGAAAGCTGGATGAGTAGCGAGCAGAGAAGCCCGCGGACGTCCTGTTTTGCGGTATCCCGGAAGTCAAAATAGTAATATGCCATCAAAGCTGGTTTCTCGTCGCGCATACGGTCGATGTCCTCGATGATCGTGGAGCTGGTCGACACCATGTGAGCTTCCCTAAACACGAAACAATTGTATGGCGTATACCAGACTACACTCTTTCCCGATCCCGCTGGGCGATCCCGGAAAGCGGTCAGGACGGCGACGACGCGAACCATGGAGTGAAACATACGCTGTCCGTGAATCCACAATAAGGAACCACCCTTTTGCCATTCTTTAAATGAGTCGTTCGGAAGGAGCCACGTCGTTGTTCCGCCCTGATGGGCGTTGCACGCGACTGTTGTGATTTACGGACGGATTTGGAGGGGATAGCCACCCTCGATGTTTCTCACGCGACTGATCTCCTGTCATATCGGAAGGTTATCCTAAATGATTAGCAGCGAAAATGTTGAAATGACGAACGATTTTGTTCGTTTGTGGCTGTAGGAAAAGGTAACCAGATGAAGAGAGTCAGTGTGGCTTAAGTTCCAGGTCGGGTGGGTGTTCGTACCACTCATCAAGTCGTGCGTGAACTTCAATACTTGCGCCATAATCATCCGAGCCTCCTCCTGCGTGAGTTTGTCCAACCTCCGTAAGGCATCCTCAATATCTGTCCCCCCGAGCAACCTATGTAAGAATCGTCCTATGCGATCCTGAGGTTGGTGCGTCTCATGAATCCGTTCCACGAAACAAACACTCACTGGTTCGCCCTCGTTCCATCTCCTTCGTTGAAAGTGCAAGGATCGAAAGGATTTCAACGATGATCTTCCCGAAAACCTCATTGATTTCTGCGGTGAGCGGAATCCCAGAATAGATCTTGAGGCGTTTGAGAAAGGATCCGACGCGCTCAAAGAGGTCGACGAGGGCATTGTGGCCAGCCTTGGATGCCTTGGCCGTCTAGAGACTCGGATGAGGAAGATTGGATCAAGGATTTGGAATGATACGCACGGCAAGGAGGACAGAAAATCCAGCGAAGATAACTTTTGCTGGACCGAACGCCTAGATATATTTGACGCTATTAGCACTGCAACGAGGTAGGGACGGAACTCACCAAGCCAACGCCTTCGCCAAGTGCGGCGGAAAATAGATATAGAATGTGGATTGTTGGGTCGAGTAACTTGGTCAATCTCTGATCTCCGTTGCGGGATTCTTCGTACGCACGGACGTGTTCTTGAAGTACATTCAGGACGGCATCGGGTGAGTCGCAGGTTTGCAACTTGTCAGCAAGCGGATGGGTGGTGAGATTTGTGCCAGTTTTGTCTTCATATTCTTTCAAGGCATTATCGAAGATGGCTTTGAAGGTCGAGGCGTCTGTTGTCGTGGAGATGGCGAGTGGGCCGCCTGGGCCGCCACTGATAGTACTCATAACCGAAGACATAGGAGTAGCTTCAAGTCGAAGAAGGGTTCGAAGGAATAGGAAGCTCGAGCAGGTGGATAGGGAGAACAGGAAAACGGGTGGGACCACAGGACGCACCGCACGCCAAGTACAGTACAGCAGCTGATAAGCGCGCTGATATGTGTATGTCTGCTTCGTCTTCCCTGCCATGATCCAGTTCGACCGCGATGTCGACGGTGAACGTTTACAGCATACTACATACAATATTGGAGACAATTGAACCTGGAAACCGTATCGCCTTTTTCTTTCATGCTGTTGTGTAACTGAATGCACAATACAGTCTCTGATGAAGCCGTGGAAAAACTTGGCGTCCTGTTCTCTGACCAACTCCTGCTTGCCGCCCTCGATCTCATTGATAGAGACTGTGGTAAGCGCCTATTTTCTTCCCCTTGACGAAATGCCGAGATCGTTGCCAGTGATCAAGTACGTTTCGCCATGGGGTCGACATCACTTTTCTGTCCTCGGCATGACTGATTCCTACACCGTGTTTCCGAGTCTGCATCGCTCCTGCTCCGTTCCGCACTTCTGCACGTGCCCGGCCTTTGCGTACGCCGTGCTGATATCGCAGTCCCAGATGGCGGTACGTATTCCATCTCTTTCCCACCGTTTTTGGTACAATGGGACCATGCCTGGTTGTTTCTAGTGCAAACACGTCCTAGCTACGCTTATCGCGGAACGCCTATCGAAGTGCGTCGTGCGTGAGATGGGAAAAGACGAATTCGTGGCCTTCCTCATGCGACAGAACGCAGACACGTAGGAAAACGTCTCGGGGATGGCGATACCGCTAGTGTAGACTGTGGGGAACCTGAGGATCGCATCCCTGCAATACCGCTGCCAGCATGACCAGGAACCTCCGCGGGACGTGAATTTGGGTTTTGAACGTTTGAACCCTCAGATTCAACGCCATTTCTCTCTCGACTTATCTCCACGTTCTGCCTGCTTTTGCGGTACAGAGGTCATCACCTTGTGCTAAACGTTTGTCCACTAATACAGTGGCGCATTTCTTTCTTCTCGCGCTGTACTCGTGATATTACTTTCCTGTGCCTACTGTATTCATAGAGTTAATTAGAATTTTTTCTGAGTCTATATGGATAATTCAGAGTCACGGGGCGGTGTCTATCATATGGACCCTGAGGTGACTAGGGGCCGAGTTTTGATCTCCAGCCTGAGACTGATGCCACCACGACAATATCTCGTTGTCTTTGCACAAACCCACGAGGACTTCCGCGTCCCAGAACTACGCTCTGTCGCCGAACTTTATGGCTTTCCGTTGACTATACCGCATGATTTTGACAAGTCGCGACCGTTTGGTGTCCTTGCGTTGGATCAGGAAGAGCACGCAAGGTTCCTCGCACGCAGATGCATATTGATCAAGTAAATGTGTTTGGTACCCATTTCTATGGATACTGACGCTCCGTTGTGCGGAAAGAGCTGTATATGAGTTCTATGCTAGTGGACGTAGCTACGAAGAGCTGCATGAACAGAACAGATCGTCACGGAATTTGTGGGAGAAGTATATCCCGGAAACATCCTTCAAATTCGTCGTGAATGGCTACAACCATTCTATCTCAAAGGCGCGACAACGCGAGGTCATCGAGGATTTCTCTTACATGGGATTCATGGGCAAGATCGATCTCGTTAGCCCAGAGATCACCATGGGCTATTTCGAGGAGTGTGCGTGTTCCAGTAGATTCGGACTACTGTCCCGCCGACGTGATCTATTTCACACAGACAGAGACAGAGACATCCATGGTACCACAAGTCAGAAGCATGAAGGTGCTGCTGTCTTTCGCGAAGCATTCTTTGGCAGGTTGGTGCGCAGAGGCTACTAACGAGACTACGTCTTATTATTATCCTAATTGTTACCCCGCCTAGTTAGAGCAAGGAAGTGCGCGATCGTTAATCAAGATGTTCGATGTCAAGAAACGACAATACTTTGGCAATACAAGCATGGAAGCTGAGATATCGCTTCTCATGGCCAATCAGACATTGGTACGGTATCGTATCTCCTTCGCCACATTATGTCGTCAGGTTTGATGATGCGCCGCACAACAGGCGTCGCCCGGAAAGTTAATTTATGACCCATTTATAGGCACTGGTAGCCTTGCCTACGTATGTTATTGAATGGTAACTCGTAGTTATCAAGTCCGACAATATACTACAGACAACTGCTCACTTCGGTGCATTCGTATTCGGATCAGACATCGATGGCAGACAGATGCGGGGAAAAGGTGGTTGGTTACTGACACCGGGCCCATTCAAATGACGCTCACCACTGGTTGTAGAGACGAAACCAGGGATATTGCGTGCTGCGACTCAATATGGGGTTCGAGAACGAATCCTAGACTTGTGCACCTTCGACATAACGCGAAATCCTTGGCGATGTGGCGGCCTCTTCGACTGCGATCATCACAGATCCTCCGTGTAAGCGCTAGCCTTGGTCACGGTCACAGTGTGAACACCACATGAGGCTGATGACTGCCCCAGATGGCGTCCGAGCAGGCGCGAAGCGTCTTGGCCGGAAACGGGAGCGTGCCGCCAATTCGTCTACCCCATCGCAACCCGGCGCGTAAGCGTCACCATACTGGCATTTGTGATCAGCTAAGACATCCTTTTGCCAGGGAAGACCAACCGTACCTACCACCGACCAAGCCGTACGAGCTCTCCGCCCTCGCGGCCGACCTCGTCGTCCTTGCGAGGTACCTTCTGAATCCCGGCGGGCGCCTGGTCTTCTTCCTTCCGACCGTGATAGACGAATACAAGGAGCTGGATTTGGACAGCATGCTCTGCGACGGGATGGAAGTGGTTCGCGAACTCGCTGCAGGATTTCGGTGCGTGGGGACGCAGGGTACGTACATCTCCCCCGCTGTAATTGACTTTGACATCCGTTCTTTACCTTCTCTTACACTTCTTTACAGCTCATCACGATCCGCAAATCGACGTCGGTGGCATACCCACCGCCGACGTTCGACCCGCAAGTAGCGCACGGCGGCAGTGGTAGTAGTGGTATTGACCACGACGGTGAGGACGCGTCTCCCGCGTCACCAGTGCACGCACACGTCCCTGCCCACCGCGATTTTCGCGAGAAATACTTCCAGGGCTTCAAACCCAAGAAGCCGTCGTCCGAGGAGTTCGATACATGATATGAGTACCAGCAGTTCAGTTTTGTGCATCCTGTACTTTTGGCGATACATTGCACCAAGGTGGCGCTGCTAACACCGATCACCTGTAATACACGGTTGGCAGCTACTCCGAGTTTTGTCCGCTGCCAGCGTCGACGTTCATCTGGTCACCGCTGCAATGCGCTTTTTCTGTTAGTCCCCGACGTTGAACGTTGAACGCCCAATGACATCACCTCGGACCAACTTGTATTCCCCTCAATTACTACCCCCTGGAAACGTCAAGTGGCAGCTCGGCCCGTCTTGTCTCGCATACCATCTGACAACTCGGCCCTCCCATTTTGAAGTACTCAGACGAGGTGGAGGCCATCGAGCAATTATTGTAGTGATAAGCGAGTATGAACATAATAATAAACGGCGATAACAGTGGACACACGAATAAGCATAGCAATGTGCTCCTGAAGTGCTACATTTAGACTCCGTACACAAAGAGAAAGCGAGTGTGAAAATTAACAAAGATGCAGCAGACAAACATCGCACAGAGCTATCCTGCGCGAAGATACACGACTATTGATGGTAATCAAGGAACGATATGATCCAGCTATAAAAGGCGATGGTGTCATTGAAGGTGTTAAACGAAAGCTGTATTGGGACGTACGTAGATGAAGCAGGCAGAGGCAGGCTCTTACGATGTTATCGGTGGATCTTCTCTCAGCTGCTGGGCGAGATGTGCGATAGCTGCTGCATGTTCATCTGCTCGTCCAGTTCGCGCCGCGTTTGCCGTCCGCGCAGGAAGAATACGAGGAGGGAGATGGCAAAGACCGCGATGCCATTGAACACGATCGCGCGGTGCATGTTCAGCGGCGGGTTCCCGGTGACTCGATCAGCACGGAGGGCGCCTTGAACTGTGAACGAGTGAGACGCAAATTTAAGTCAGGGTGAGCGAGGGTGCTTACTCAAGATGAAGGAGATAGATAGCAGATTCCCACTTTCGAAAATAAAGATTTAGTTTTTGTTGGCTTTGGTCTGAAGAGGTACGCACAAGAACCATAAGACGGCGGAACTTCCGTCCGAATTCCTCGTCAATTCAACGCCAAGTTCGATCGCAACCGGTAGAAGCGATATGGAACAGACCCCGATGATGACGAAAAGGGTAAAGAGCGCGCCGCCGTTGTTTGCTTTGACTAAACAGCGTGTGTTAGAATAATCGTAAAGAGAGGAATAGGGGTATTTACCAGCCCAGATGAGAGACAGCCAAGTAACTCCTGTGAGAGGGCACAAGATGCGCACGGTCATTGCGAGGTGGTGTGTCAGGACACGATCAAAGAGGGGTGAGGTCGCGATAGCCGCCACAATTCCCGACAAGAGTAGAGCTGCGCCCATAAGACCGGAAGTATTATCCGAGTAGCCATAGGGAGACTGGGTGACGCAATGCGATTAGTATGGCCTATAAAACGCGGAGTAGCAGGGCAGAACATACTAGCCACTGTGAACTCAAAACGGAGAAAGTGTTGATGCTGGTGGAGGCGTGTCAGTGAGAACAAAGCAGATGAGTAAAAGGGTAGAGCAACTGACGATGCAAGGAGCGCTGAGAATACGGAGACGAGAATCGCGAAGTCGATTCTCTCGCGCACGGTCATGTACGCCTCCGGAGTAGATCTTTGGCCTATCACGGCTCGGAAGAGCGACATAATAGACGGTGATGACGTGCGCGAGCCGGAATATGCTGAGAGAAAAGATGTATTTCAGTACACGGGACTCATGAGGAGACGACAGCGGCACGCACAAGGAGGAGTTGGTGGTGCTTCGAGAACAAGCAAGGTTATGGGGACGACTGCGGTCGATATGATGGCCAAGACGAGGATCTTATTTCATGTCAGCACGCTCGTCAGGGGGGTACAATGTATACGCACCGACGTGCGCGTATCCGAAAAACTCGGTGACAATAGCTGTCCCAACCCGCCTCCGATGGGATTTGCTGTAGCGAGCGTCCGGTCAGATGAAAACACATTGCGTTCCCGACCAACCTACCGATCGAGACGATCATCGTCGCAGTTGTACGACCCTTTACGTCAAACCACCTTTCCGAATATTTCGGCGCTAGAATTTGGTATACTGGTTGCGAGAAGGCAGAAAGTCCCTGGAGAAGCGGGTTTGGTGTGAAAGGAAAGTAGGAAAGGTTGGTGCATTCTCACTTGGCCGATAATGATGAGAGAATAGGCTCCATGCTTAGACAAGGACCGCGCAGTTCCTGCGTATCGCACCCACGCAGAGAGTAAGAGTACGAAGGTAGCGAGATGACACTGCACAAAGCAAGTGAAGTTATATCCTGGGCGGGTGAGATGCGAGACATACTGTTCTCCTTATCCCGTATCGTTTGGTGAGTATGGGCGTAAGAATCGCTGTAGGAAGGTATACGCAAGCGATGATGTTGCCAAGCCAGTTTATCTCGTCCAAGGTGAACCCGAAATCACGGACAACTATCAGATAGGTTAGCGAGAGTGATGACAGTCTAAAACTCCGAGAAGAACCATTGTCAGATACGGGGCCGAACCAAGGCCAGCTGGCAGAACTGACGACTTCTAGGAGGAACTTTCGCCGATTCTTAGCCGAGGTAAGTCGTGGGGAAAGAAGTACTCACCATCGCAAACACCCCGATCCATCGTCGCTTGTACAACCGATAAGGTGGTTGTGCGGATGTGAAGGCGTCCGAGTCGCCATCCGGGGATGTGGGGACGGTCAGTTCGGTCACGAGGCCCTTCTCATCCAAGCGGTGGTCCTTGCGGGGGACAGAGAAGATGCTGTCGTCATTTTGAGGGAGCTGGACCATCGTTGACGACGGGTGAATTAAATATGGCGGGGAGAAGCAGACATATCGCCACGGTGGGCGCTCGTCTGACACCCTTGTGACCCTAAATTGGGACCACCATGAGCGAATATTGGGTCTCAAAGAAACGCTATTTCTGCAAATACTGCGACACCTATATCGCAGGACGATGTTCCCTCACGACAACACCATGAGAACGGCCTTCGACACAAAGGCAACGTCGAGCGTTTCGTTCGCGGCCTCTACAAGGCGGGAGAGAAACAGAAGAAGGACGCGGAGGAAGAGAAGAGGGAGATGATGAGGATAGAACGGGTATGCGTTCAATATTCTTCTTTTTTTCTGTCTAACTGTTGCACTGAAAAGGCTGCCAATGCCGCCTTTGCAGAGGATGTGGGCGCCGGTCGAGCGCAACACGCATCATCTTCAAATGTGGCCCCTCATGCAAGCACGTCTTCCATCCAAAAGCCCAAAAGATCCGGTGGAATTTCAGATTACTCTACTCCGGAGTCACTAGGCTACACAGATCCGGATATTGAGCGTGCCCTTGCAGAGGCAGAGCGTCGTCGGACACAGGGTGTCGCTGGTGAGTGGCAGCTGGTAGAGTCTGCTCCTGCGGAACCCCCCTCTGGGACATCAGAAGAAACGAAACCCCAGCACAACACACCTCAAATTGAAGGTGGCCAAGAGGCGGCCAATAAACGTCCCTTGCCAGACCCTGCGGACGAAGAGGAGGGTCGTTGGAAGTTACGGAAGAAGATGGCTACCGTGGGTCTCGGGGAGATCTACGACCCTGGAATCATATCTATCAAGCCCAAGGCCAAAGTGGAGATCGATGAGGGGGTGACCGGATACGACATACTCCCGAGTATGCCTACTCCCAGCGACACCGGGGCTACCACCTTGCCAAAGTGGGCCCCAGTTAAATGGAAGAAGGCAGATGAAAGTCCGCGACACAAACGGTACAGCGGGACCTGCACCGGCGACTCACGACTCACGTACGGACGAGGCAACAACGGCTCCCCCTGGTCTTCTAGGCGGGGAAGAGGCTCCGGTCACCTACGTACCTGTGAAGGAGGAGCCTGTTAAACTCGAGGAACCTCCTGAAGAAACCATTCCAGCAGGAGGCAGTCTATTCCGGAAGCGTAAGACACCAGCACGGGGGGGTACTAATAGTTCAGGGCGACGGTTTTGAATCGTTACACTAATCATTACCACTCCCTCTGTAGCGCTAAGCCTGCTGAGATACCACGTGTATGCATTCGTGCAAAGTAGTCGTATGTTACTCTGATGAGTTGGGCTTCTGTCAATCGGGGCTAGTCGGGGTCGGGTACTCGTGACTCACCACCCCCCCACTGGCGCTTTGTCGACCTGCAGAGTGTACTACATACAGTCCGAGTCAACACAACGATATCATGGAAGACAACACTGTGCAAGATATGCCTACTTCACACTCCCAATCCAAAGAAGAAACAGTTGCAATCGTCAAGGCCCCCTCATCATTGCAACCCATGGAAGATACGGGTCCAGTGCCGTTGTCCTTCCCATCTATCCTTCGCAATCCCACATTAACTAGTCGCTTCGCTCACCTTGTCGGAACAACCGGACCACCGACGCCTGCTCCAGTCCAGGCGAAGAAAGTCTGGCGTCGGAACGATAACGAAGGCAAGCGTTGGGTAAGAAGACGGGAGAATGGTGCGTCTCGCTACACCAATCGCGCTTTGCGTTTGACACCAAGCCCGACGTACAGCTCGCTTTACGGACAACCCACACATCGCGGTGCCGTCAAAGCGCGATCTCGAGCCCCCCTTGCCCACCCTCCTGGCCACGTTCCCCATCCCCCTCCCGCCCTATCTCCCACGCAGCGCGCCGCTCCCCGCGAGCACCCCACCCGCACCGGACGCCAAAGCGAGCAGCGCGGGGCAGTTCAGCCTCTCCCTGCGCGGCATGCGCAAGGCGCTCCGGCGCTCCGGCGCCCGCACGGAGGCCCTCGTCCGCGGCGTCGAGGACGAGCTGACGCGCTGGCTGGGCGAGGTCGCGGTGGTGCTGAACCCGGCCCCGGGCCCGGACGGAGGGCACCAGTTCCCCGGGCGCGCCGTGGCGGGCGAGGAGGGCATCCGCGAGGTCGAGCGCAGCCCGCAGAGGCTCGTCTGGTGGATCGAGAACGACACGTGGGCGCGCTACGTGGTGCATTGCTGCGCGCGCTACCACAACGTCGTCAGCTTCAGTGCGGCCGCGTCCTTAACCTGCCGCGCTCCGCGCTAAAACGTGTCGCTTTTGCAGGCAAGGATACCCCGACTCACCGCCTCACGCATATATTGCGCCCGAACGTGACGCGCCCGGACCCAGCTACGCGCGCGACGCTCGCAACGCCGCCCCCGACAGACCTCGACTTCTCCTCGCTCTCGTCCCACGACTCGGAGCTGCCCTCGTCGCTCTCAGACGTCCAGTCCATCGACGGGGCCTCGGACGTGCTCTCAGAGGCGGACTTCGCGTCGGACCCGGAGTCCCCCACGCGTCTCCAGCGCCGCCGCGTGCCGCTCTCGGACATCGCCTCGGACGCAGATGCAGACGCAGAGGCCGGATCCCCACTTGGCTCCGGTACCGACGCCGATGCGGATGCGGATGTCGGCGGCGGCGGTGGGGCCAGCGATCTCGAACAGGCGACTGAGGCGCTGTCCCTGGCGAACGACAACGACGAGACGCCGCGCGGCGCACCACGCTTCACGACCGCGTACCGCACGCGGGCCAGGGTGTGGGATCACCACTGCCATGGGCGCTCAGGATCGTCGCCGTCGCGCTCGCCTGCGCGCAGGAAGCCGCCTCGTCGACCCCTGGGCAGGGTGGCGGTACCAAAGAAGCCCACAAACGACGATGGTGACAGAAGAGAGAGCTTCTACGACTATCTTTTCAAATAGATCAATAGGTCTTTTGTTTCCTGTCTTTGCTGGCTCGCTCGCGGTACAACTCTCTGTAACAGTGCAACTATAAGGAATATCAGGTTCGTTGTGGGGCAGGAATATTTTTTACGCTATTTCAGGGTATGGTACCCCCATGGTTGTCACGCCTTGTGCCACCTCAGGTACAACATTACCGTTGGCCTCTACAGTACGAGACTCAGGTCCATCCATTGCAACACGGCCTTTCAGAATTTGTCCTTGCTCACATAGTGGGAGGGTGTAATTGGCAGCATTGGGCTTGGTCATTGAGACTTGTTTCCCACGACGTCAGTAACCACTCACGCTGCCGGAACCCATACGTCGTACGCAAGATGAAACATATCCCTGATACCTTAGACCAGGTACTGTCTGGCTCGCCAATATCACCATCTATCTGGATTTCTGTCTTAGTTCATGTTGCCTCTGGATTTTCAGACACCGTCACATCTCGCGGCTATTGGGCTGGAACTGAATCCGGGGTTCTGGAAACACCGCACGGCAGTATCGTGACTTTCTCCACACCTATGCAGTAGCGGGGGTTTGGGGGCGCAGCCCCCAACAAGCTGAAGTAGAGTACGAAGGCCGGTGAAACGAGCGAGCCGTGCCTACGGCACGGAGCTGAAGGTTATTGAACATAATATTAGACGATGTTGCCACCCTCAAACGTCTCTCCCTTGGGGACTTCCGAGTCAGACGTCTTGACTTCCAGAACGACCGACCCGCCTTCTGCATCGTGTTGTATCTTTGTTGAGTACGTCTGGTGCGAAAAGGGAGACGAATGTTCGCCGTGGGGCCCACCACTAGTAACCACCTTGACCACACCATTGGAGGTGGGGTAGTCGATGAGTTCGCGGTATAAACGTGCGGCGCCAAGCGGCGTGATTATTACTTGAGTACGAAACATTACAGTCAGGGAAAGTGAACGCAATTCACAGTGGCGGGCTTACATGCAAAAGCTTGAAAGATCTTCAGTGTTAGCACGTCAGGTTCTGCATTCCTCTCTCCTATAGTAAAGTAAACCGCACCAGGTTCATAGGATCTAACCATCCAACCCCTCTTTGGTACATGGTCAGGGCAGTGGTAAGGAAGAGAACCACGCACCGTTTAAATTCAGAAGGATGAAAACCTAGATGGGCCAACTGTCAGTGACTTATTAAGCCTACTTCCAATCCAAGTTAGACGCACAGTAGGGGGGACTTCAGCAAGCGTGACGATAATAACCCATATTAAACCCTGTGGTCGGCGTCAACGCGATCGATGAGGAGAGGACGGGGATGGGTCACCTGAGTGCAAAGGAGCTGCCAGACGCCACCTGACTTCGGGGCATTTTTCCAGCGCTTGAGACCGGTCAGCATGAGGACGAGGAGTATTAGATCCGTGGTGAAGGTGGAGAGGACGCTGATCCGTCCGTCGACTGTATGGAAGATTGCGCAGAGACTTCCAGTCCAGGCTGCGCGGAGAGTGGTCAGGCCTAAGAAATGATCAAGATCGTGTACTTAGACGATCACCCAAACCAGGAGACAGACAAACATACTGTAGGCGTAGTTGGCAGTATTTCCGATCCACACGGCACAGGTGAGCGCAATGATGATCTTGCTGTGGTTCCAGAGTACGGTGCTGAGAGCATTCTCAATTCGGAGGCATACAGATGCAGCGATAAAACAGGCTGTACTTACACACGCAGGATGATCAACGCCGATGTGCACATAAACGAAAGATATGCGAACATCTGGGGAGTCGGTAACCGGTCAAGAAAATGGCATTCAGATGGCACGCGGCATCTTACAAAGGACAAGACGGCACATGCCTAGATGGACACTCAGTACCTTTGCTCATCTGGTCAAATCAACTTATCGTACCTGGCAATTGATCTTGTGTGAAACGTCAAAGCCCAGAAATTGTAACGCAACGGCGAGCAGGGGGCACCAACGACACCCCAGGTACAGCTATCGCGCACGTCAGGTCGGCCTCACTGTCTTCTCCATACGGTATCCAAGTTGAGACGGACTACGCACCAGGAACGACCACGTAAACTTGCGCTTTTTCGAAATGACAGAATACTCAAAGTCGAGACACGAGACGATCTCCCAGCTGGTGCGTAGTAGGTTATAGTCATGAGATGTAAAAATGAAATGGCACACATGTAAATGCCGCCAATGACGTGGACAAGCTTGACGAGAGTGACTGTCGCGCAGTCAGGGTAAGTCACCAAACTTCGGGTACCCGAAAGAATGAACGAACCTTCTTCTGCAAAGACGGTGGCGGGGTCAAGCCAGTTGACCATGGTGTGTGGCGAGGTGCTGCGAATGGGCGAACAGGTAAGATAGAAGAAAACGGGGAAGGGATGGGGTCGTATGGCGAATAATATCAGACCTAGTTTAAGTTACTCCCGGACCTGAGAAAGGAGTGCCATCGAGGTCAAGCTAGGAAAACGCTGTTCGGCGATATCGACGCCTCGGCACTCGTGTTGAGATGACTGGGTGATCCCAATGTCGGCGTTGTCATGACCCGCGGGTCTGACCCAGTCAGACCCGCGGATAGTCGGCAGCTCTGTCATACCAAGATGAATACCAAGATGACCGAGTTGACCAATTTGACCAAAAGGGTGCACGTGACCAAACAGGGCTGAAGGCCAATTCAAATCATTTAAGGTAGCGAATTCAGGTGTAGGTCAGAAAAAAAAAGAGAAAAGACCCCCAAAAAAGGAGAGGAGACCTAGCCTAATCGTTCTGAAGAAAGTCCACCCACGAGTAAAAATAAGACGCCTCCTTATCACCCCCGAGTCCCTCCTCCATCTCGTTGCCCTTGACAAGCAGCCCCCTGGACATGGCCCGAGCCCAAATTTGGGATAGAACCGAAAGAGGGTCGGCGCTATCAGCACGAACAACGATGTGCAAGAGTAGCATTGCCGTGATGGCCCCGAATTCCACCGCCGAGTCGTTCTGCCTGCCTCCCTAGACTCGTAACCAGCCGTTCGAATGAGGATTTTTGAGGGGCCGCAAGCGGCTGGAGGATCCTCGATTCTCCACCCCAGGTAAAGTATGTCAGGCTTCACTGTCTTCTCCATACGGTATCCAAGTTAAGACGGATGACGCACAAGGAACGACCACGTCAACTTGCGCTTTTCGAAATGACAGAATACTCAAAGCCGAGGCATAAGATGATCTCCCTTTACATGATGAAATGTGAAAATGACATGTGAAAATGACATTGCTCACATGTAAATGCCGCCAATGATATGGATGAACCTCATGAGAGCGACTGTTGCTCAATAAGGGCAAGTCACTAAACCTCGGATGTCCGAAAGAATGAACAAACCCGTTTCTGCAACGATGGTGATGGGGTCACGACAGTCGATCATAGTGTGTGGCAGGGTCGGTGCTGCGAATGGGCGAACCGGTAAGATAGAAGAAAACGGCGGAGAGACGGGGTCGTGTTTGCATGGTGAAAAGGTCCAAATTTGATCTGGTCTAAGTAACTCCCCAACAACTAGACCTGAGAAAGGAGTGCCATCGATCTCTCTGAGCTCGTGCCAAGAAAACGCTGTTCCGCGATACCAACTCCTCGGTATTCGAACTCGAAATAAGTGGGCACGCCAGGGGGAACGAAGCGCTTCTAACATCCAATACAGCGTCGGTGCCTTTCGAGGAGATGGAGACACCCAGAAGAACTACTTTAGACCTACTAGCTCATGTGGTCCTGCGCACGGCGCTGAGGAGAGCCGGAAATAGCTGAACACGCAACAATGTGCCAGACATGCAAACATGAGGGCGCGATCAACACGCACAGAAACCTCGGAACGCCGCTATGCAACCCTGGTCAGGTGCAAACAACGCAAGCCAGGCCGGGGGTTGGGAGTAGTAGATAGGACAAATGTGTGTCACGATCTGAGGATGCCGAGGTTGTTGAGTCCAGCAAAACATGTGTTCGTTATCCGACGATAGCCTAAGACTCAAAGAGGCAAAAAGAGCATAGGTCGTTTTTGGCGTTGGGCGCTTAACCTCGAGTTTGTGCCGATGCCGATGACAAAACGACAATCAGCTTCTAGTTCTCCCACGGTCTTGCCACCTATACAGTTACGAATAGCGGTAGTGGCGCAGCTCTAGCCCTCTATTGATATCGTTATGTGTGTTTTCCTCTGAGTCTCAGGTACAGACCACAAACTTCTGAAATGCGAGCTTTCTCGTTACGGATCAATTCTATGCTACGCGACTTCTTGCCAGTGCGACTTCTACCGTGTTTTCTTACCACCGCCCCACCTCGCGCTCCGGCCAACGCCATGCATAGGACCACATGAGCTAGTAGGTCTGAAGTAGTTCTTCTGGGTGTCCCCATCCTTGTGTACCTCCGGAAACACATAGCGCCGGGGGGGGGCCTTGGTGCGGTGCCACCACTTCACCCGAAAGGCACCGACGCTGTATCGGAAGCTAGAAGCGTTTCGTTCTCCCTGGCGTGCCCACTTATTCCGAGTTCGAATACCGAGGAGTTGGTATCGCGAAACAGCGTTTTCTTGGCACGAGCTCAGAGAGATCGACGGCACTCCTTTCTCAGGTCTAGTTGTTGGGGAATTACTTAGACCAGATCCAATTTGGACCTTTTCACCATGCGAACACGACCCCGTCTCTCCGCCGTTTTCTTCTATCTTACCGGTTCGCCCATTCGCAGCACCGACCCTGCCACACACTATGGTCGACTGTCGTGACCTCATTACCATCATTGCAGAAACGGGTTTGTTCATTCTTTCGGACACCCGAGGTTTAGTGACTTGCCCTTATTGAGCAACAGTCGCTCTCATGAGGTTCATCAACTTCATCCATGTCATTGGCAGCATTTACATGTGAGCAATGCCGTTTTCACATGCCATTTTCACATTTCATCATGTAAAGGGAGATCATCTTATGCCTCGGCTTTGAGTATTCTGTCATTTCGAAAAGCGCGAGTTGACGTGGTCGTTCCTTGTGCGTCATCCGTCTTAAGTTGGATACTATTTATAGCAAGCTATAATTAGAGGCTTCAAGCGTGCAGAGACGGCGAACAAACATAGCCCATGGGGAATTGTCAGATCGGATGCGGGGGAGAAGCACGCTCTCCAGCAGGGTGTGGGGAAAGCGCGCCAGAAGAGAGCGGCAAAGATTCTCAGAGGCGACTCCCGCGGTGTGCAAGAGGGTGGCCGCCGTTTTACGTCAACAACCAAACGTTTTGCATCGGCCCCTGTGCTGAGGAGAGCCAGAAGTAACTAATAGAGCATCCAACAACGCCGCCGTAATGATGTGCCAGACATGCAAACCCGAGGGCGCGATTACCACGCAAAGAATAAGAATATTTGGAACGCCGGCGACCTATGCAACTCTGGTCGGGTACGTCGGGGAGCGGAAGCAAGACGGAAGCAAGAGATAGGACAAATGTATGTCATACCTATGTCGATCCGAGGCATAGGCATAGGTTATTGTTGAGTCCAGGAACGACTGTGTCCGTTATCCGGCGGTAGCCTCAAAGAGCAAAGGGGGGGGTTCGGTATGGTTTCCACGTGAGTCGTCGGTGTCGGCCTGATTAGGGTTTGGCAAAACGAAAACGTAATCGAGTAATCAACGTTAATCAACTTCTAATTTTTGATCCAACTTCTAGTTCTCCCACGGTCTTGCCAGTCTGCCAGGCTGTGCCAGCTGCTAGTGTGTGTGTATCATATCATGATACAGTCTCACGAATAGCTGCACTGACAGTGGCGCAGCTCTAGCACTCGAGCTGGTTATCGGTATCGTCGTGTATGTTTTCCTCTGGGTGAGCGTCGGCTACAAGCTTTCTCGTCACGGCGACGATCAACTTGAATCCTATGCTCGACAACATCTGCCGGGTTTTCCTGCCACCGCCACCGCCACACCTCCCTGCCCTGCGCCACATGAGCCGATAGTTTTGAAGCTGTCTTTTTGATTGAACCTGGATGTCCTTATTCTTCTGTGCTTCCGGAAACGTATGGCACCGCGACGCCACCTCTATAAAGGCGCCGTTCCACCTTATCCCCGAAAAGTACGGACGCTGTATCAGCAGTTAGAAGTCCTTCGTTCTCCTGGGTCCTACAAGCCTGCATGCCCACGTATTCCGAGTCCGAATGCCGAGGACATGGTACTACGGAATAGCTTTTCCTAGCAAGAGCCCAGAGGGTGTTGAAATAGAGTGAAGTGAGAGTATGCGTCCACACCTGCGAGTTACCTTGGTGTCCGGCATGGTCCGCGTCTCATGCAGATCTCAGGTGCGGGTAGCGTGATCGTGTCGTGCAGAAAGAGATGAGATGCGAGCGTGGGCTCATAACACGATCATCACTCATGATCGATGCATGATCAGACAGGACGATAGCTCTACTTAGGTGAGTTGTTGTTCGTGTTCGTCGTTACTAACAGAAGCAGATGACTGTCTATGATATTTCAAACGTATCTACTGCCAGTGTCTTTACGATGCTACTTAAGGATGTGCTGCGTACGTCTGCTCGTCTACCTCTCGTTTGGTGTGCTAATCGACGCATAACCTGCTGCGATTCATCAGAGGGATCGATACGATAGCACTCTTTTCTCAGCCCCGGTTACTGAGGGGTTGCTTAAACTATATCGATTTGGACTTTTTCCCCGATTTCTCTCATCCTACCGGTTCTTCCATCCGCAGCACTGACCCGGCCGCACCATGGTCAACTGGCGTGACCCCGCCACCGTCGCTGCAGAAGAGCGTTTGTTCATTCTTTCGGGTACCCGAGAGGTTTCGTGACTGACCTTTACTCCGCGACAGTCGCCTTCATCAGGCCCATCCATGTCACCGGAGGTATTTACATGTGAGCCCTGTCATTTCATATTTCAAACCATCGCAACCCACTTTGCACTAGCTGGGAGATCGTTGCGTTCATCGGCTTTGAATATTCTATCATTTGGAAAAAGCGCAAGTTTACATGGTCGTTCCTGGTGCGCCGTCCGTCTCAACATAGAGAAGACAGTGCAGCCGACCTGACGAGTGCGATAGCTGTACCTGGGGTGCCGTTGGTTTCCCCTGTTCTTCATTGCGTCACAATTTCTGGGCTTTGACGCGTCACAGAAGATCAACTGTCAGGTACGATAAGTTGAACTGACCAGACGAGCAAAGGTACTGAGTGTCCATCAAGGCATGGATCATCTTTTCCTTCGTAAGATAAGGCGTGCTATCTGAATGCCATATTCTTGACCGGCTGGTGACTCCGCAGTTGTCCGGATATCTTTCGTTTATGTGCGCATCGGCATTGATCATCCTTCGTGTGTAAGCACGTGCTTTATCGCCGCATTTGTACTACGCCTCTGAACGAAAGTGCTCTCAGCGCCATACTCTGGAACCGCAACAAGACCGTCATTGCATTCGCATGTGCCGTGTGGATTACCAATATTGCCATCGACGCCTACAGTATGTCTGTCTGTCTCCCGGTTCGGGTGCCAGTGATCACGTCATAAACACACGATCTTGATCATTTCTCAGGCCTGACCACTCTCCACTCGGCCTGGACTGGAAGCTTCTGCGGGGTCTCGCATACAGAGCGCCTCCGGATCAGCGTCCTCTCCAACTTCATCACGGATGTAATACTCCTCGTCCTCATGCTGATCGGTCTCAAGCGTTGGAAAAATGCCCCGAAGTCATATGGCGTTTGGGGGCTCCTTTACACCCAGGTGACCCATCCCCGCTCTCCTCATAGATTGCGTTGACGCCGACCATAGGGTTTAATATGGGTTGTGATCATCACGCTTGCTGAAGTCCCCCCTACTGTACGTGTAACTTGGATCGGAAGCAGGCTTAGTGAGTCACTGACAGTTGGCCCATCTAGGTTTTCATTCTTCTGAATCTAAACGGTGCGTGATTCTCTTCCTTATAAATGCCCTGACCCTATACCCAAGAGGGACTGAATGGTTAGATCCTATGAACATGGTGCGTTTACTTTACGAAATAAAGAGGAATGCAGAACCTGACACTGGCATTTTAACACTGAAGATCTTTCAAGCTCTTTCACGTAAGCCCGCCGCTAGAAAACTGTCTTTCTTGACCGTAATGTTTCGTACTCAAGTGATATTTATGGCGCTTGGTGCCGCACGTTTATACCGCGGACTCATCGACTATCCCGCCTCCAATAGCTCGGTCAAGGTGGTTGGTACTAGTAGTGGGCCCCACAGCGAAATTGTGTCTCCCTTTTCGCACCAGACATACCGACAAGCGTACCGAACAAAGCTACAACATGATGCAGAAGGTGGATCGATTGTTCTGGACACCTTTAACCTGCCAGTCAAGACGTCTGACTCGGAAGTCACCAGGGGAGAGATGTTTGAGGGTGGCAACGCCGTCTAATATTATCTTTATTGGGCTTACGTGGCGGTAACGGTGGCTTTGAAAGCGGTTTTATAAGTGCATCTGCATACATTGTAGCGCGTCCACAACGTTATAACCCGTAACGTATGCTCTGATTATTCGTTTTGGAACCGGCACGTCGCCAAGCCAGTGTTCGGACCATGGAGTACATTTGCAGAGGTGTGGTAAGCCTAGTATCTCTCAATCCAACAATACACATCCATGCCCGGAATCATCAATTCCAGCTCCGAAGGTCACTGTCAGGTACAACCAACGGTGGTTCCATTCTCTATGGTCTATGCGATTCGCAACCCAACAGCTGACCAGGAAAGCGAGAGGATAAAATGCGGGAATATGACATCACTTGAAGGCATGGCCCGGGTAGAATGGTACTAGTATCTGGTGACAATGGCATGACCCCGACCTCTGAGATCGGAGAGCTCTCAGCACTACTGTCGCGCGCACCAGGGGCTTCAAGCTTCATGGGCTGGGCAAGTGTGTCTGCCCTGAAAGAGGTGTACACCTCCGTCAGATGTCATGTCTCAGTGTCAATCTGTGGAGTGCAAAGTACGTGGACTTGGTCAAGACTTATTGTACTGTAGGAGATACAGTAGATATATTATACTCGGGTCACCACGAGCCTGAAGGGTGTACATTAATTTACGGCATAATGGGAGAATGCATCAGACGCAAAAAGTGTGATTGACGGCTGCGACATCGACGGAGCGCCGGAGATATCCGTTGGCGCCGCATCAGCAAAACCTCCTTGAAAACCCCGTAAGGAGACAATAGAGACGGCAGGCAGCACGTTGCAGGTCCAAGGTATACAGTAGTCGTACTAATTAGTAGCCATAGCAGTACTGTAAGGGACGGGAAAAAACAAGGACCGGAGAGGAAACTGAAAGAAGCGTATGCAGCTTTAGCTTAGTTCGGCACGTATTTGGTTCTTCATGAAAGAACCAGATGATGATTGGGGCGGCCGGTGATTGAGGCAGGGTAGAGTGGACTATAACACATGGGACGAACATGATGCATGTAAAATACAAATAACCCGACTCGAGGTCGGCTGGTGTCCGGAATGACTTCCAAGGAAGGACACATTGATGTGACGAATGGAACCCCTTGTCATTCCCGGCGCTCTTAGGTGATTTCTTGCGCATGGTCTTTAACCCGCCAGCCTTGCGAGCGCCGTATCCTCGCCGCTCCGTCAGTCATCCCATCCCCTCCCTTTTCAGACCTGGGGGTCGACTCGACTACTTCTTCCGGCGATCATGACCAACTTCCAAGATCCCTTGGTTGTGAAAGCTGACGGCTGTGGGTCCTACTACTACCTCTTCCGCTCTTCCGTGGCCTGAGCCTTCCCTTGCAGTGGCTTTCATCAAGGTTCTTTATGTAGTGGGGGGAATCTACATGTGAGCCCCCTTCCGAACGCCTTCGTTTCGTTTGCGTCAACTTTCGCAGATGGGAATTCTTCACATCCCTTTGGTTTGAGTGGCAGATCATCACGGGTCGGAGGAGCTATCGCTGGTCAATATGGGTGAGTTCAGCCAACCACATTTTCGCGGTCAATTGACTGTGCATTCACTCGCAGCTATATTCTGGCTGTCGTCTCTCGGCCCTGTTTGCCATCATCACAATCTTTGTCGGTTTCAATGTCACGACCCCCATAAATTGTAGGGTACGCGAGGCGCCGTTTTTGTTTCAGTTATCACATATTCAACCTGGGTTTCTCCTCCCTTCACAGGCATGGTTGGTTTTTGTGTTCGTGCGTTCGCTGGTCGCCCTCTGCTCCCGAGTCAACCTTACGATGTTCCCTTACCCCAGTTCTTCGCGTATTCGGCTTTTGTGTTCGCGTCAGCACTCATTGTTTTGCGCATGTGAGTATACCCGCATCGTTTTCAAAAACCGGGAATAATGAATTTCCGACCACAGCGTCGCCATCTGGGAGAGGAATTGGTTAGTTTGTACGATCGCGATCGTTGCCTGGCTCGTCAACATTGCGTTCTATATTCGTAGTACGCCTTTGTTTTTGTTACTCCTGTCTTGAGGAAGCTGATACCCGGACATCACAGATATGACATGGGTATCGTACTCCCAAGCGTTAGAGGCCTGCCATTACTGAGGCCCCTTTTTTTTTTTTAGTCGGAAGCCGTCTGGAGCACAGAACAATCAACATGCCTCGTCATTAAGACTGATCGCAACTTGACAACCATCGTCGTAACGCTCGGAGAAGACCTAGTCTTACTCATTTTAATGCTCGCAGGTCTGCGACGTTACGGAGATGTGGGGATGTACGGTCTCTGGCGTTTCCTTCACCGCCAGGTATGTTAGAGTTCATTTTCGACCCTTATGGATATGTGAAGTGGCGTGCGTGCCGAAAACAGGGGCTGCTATGGCTGGTTCTCGTCACCGTCGCGGAGATTCCCACAACTGTGCGTAACCCCCTATATTGCTCACGAGGACACTTTACTGAAATAACAACGTCAGGTATTTATCATTCTTAACTTGAACGGTACAGCCCTTCCCTTGTTCGCCTGCAGGATCTGATCTGTACCTTTTTGGTACAAATAGATTATTTCAACCTGGTTCGTTATGAGCTTTGATCTGTGATTCGTCCACTGACGTTCCTCGCTTTCTCAGATGTTCCAAACGCCCGAGCGTGAGTACTAATGTATTGGTTTCTCACCACTTTCTCACGACATCTGTGTGAAGTCATCATGATGGCGGTTGGTGCGTCGCGCATATACCGCAGCCTTGCAGACTATAGTAGCATGACCGACTTCAACTGGGAAAACGAGAGGTAATGTTATTCTCGCTTCTTTTTTTTCGTCCGCTGATCTAACAAATACTACCAACAGATTCTGGACATTCCACGGCGCCGCATTTACAAGTAATCCGCCTACGGTCGACGGCATTCAGTTGTCACAGCATGCAGTAGGAGAGCCGCAACCGTCGGCGACGGTAGTGGAAACCTTCGATGCGGCATCACCGACTATAACCAAGAACGTGCACAAGGTCCTTAGCTTCACATCATCCACCGTAATCGACTCGCCCGTATGACGAACCACCACCACCCCTTCGCACACATGCGGAAGCCGAAGCGAGTCACCAACGACGATCATATGGATCGGTATGTCTCGATGCACTCGGCCCCTCGTCCCTTACCCCCCTTACATCTTGATGTGGACCGATCAAAAGGAGAGTGGGTGGATCGAAGTTGATATTGTAGCACTTTGGCTCAGGAGCGGGGCCGGATTCAGTCTCTTCGCTGACGCCGCCGGATTCCAGCAGATTTTTTTAGTGCCCTTTCGCTCGGCACCGCACAGCGCCGCGACAGGCCCTCACCCAGCTCCGTTTCTGGAATGCTGTGTGTTGTTTTTGCCCCTCATTCGTTTTATTAGCAGCCGTTTTTGGCTCCCCCCACGGCGGGGAGAGACGGACGGACACATGTTACATATAATATTTGGATTGTCCATCCATCACTGTTGTAGTAGGACACCACGATATCACGGCTCACTTATTGGACACGAAAACAGACTTCGATGCACAACAAGAACGAGCTGACGGTTTTGAGAAAGCGATGGAAGTATCAATCTGTGGACAAGTACTGCCGACACGGTCAAAGAACGGCGGTGTGGGTTCAGAGAGGTGATCGATCGATAATCGATTGACATTCCTACCTACTCTACTAGGCAAGGTTCCTCACCACGTGTCTGGGTCGCATGTACAGATTCATGACTTACACACGTATGATACCAAAAGGGGACACAGCCACAAGTAACGTACCATCAATTGCATCCTTGATTGCGTCGCTCGAACAGCAGTGGGTCAGCCAAGGACAAGTACGGACTGTACGGCCGTGCATGCCCGGATTTCCAATGTCTCTTCGATGTTTATTCTTACGGTATCCCGAGCACCACCACAACTCCATCAACATCAACATCAACGAGTCGCACATGACAATCCGTTGCGCCCTTTATGTTTGTTCCCACGAAAAGCCGGTCAAGTTCAGCCTCAGACGCGCTTATCCTCTCACTGAGCCATTATTACGGCACGCCGCAATTAGTTGGCAGCACTTCCACGAGTATTATTACGGTACCGTAACTTTAATTGCTGATACTGTACCCTTCTTTTTTCTTTTCCCCCACTTGGAAGGCGAACGTCGTCGCAACCCTTAGACATGGGCAACGATGACAGAGGCCCTGCAAGGAACAAACGAAACAATTGATCGACCAAGCGAGGTGTTCACTGACCGAGTTTTCGGAAGTCCCATTGACGGCGCTTGTTTGCGTTGATTGAACGTGCGAAACGAGGGACAGGAGGGCAATCGACAACGTGTGTTCGCTGGATCAATATATCAAAATCGAATTAAGACTATATACCCATGATATCAAGTGATTTGGTATGGGGATGCGCCGTTCAGCGAAACACATCCACCGGACGAGATGCAGCGTGTACAGATGACTATGCAGAACCAAGAAGAAAGAAGGAAAGTAAATGAAAAGAGGAACATGGTATGCTCAACGAAAATAAAAACAAAACAATTGCGCAGCACATATATACAGTACGTATCATCGTTCGAATTTTGCCAGCGTCAGTTTTCATCGTCGCTGATGTTCTTCTGGTACGTACGGCAGATCCGGCAAGTTGCCCAGCTCGTAGGACGACGACGTAGCTCTCGGGCCATCGCGGTACATGTTGTGCTGTATGAACGGCGGCTCGTCCTCGTGGAGCTCCATCACCTTTTGGTACTGAGCCGAGCGCATCTGACGCCGTTTCCTCCATATCCTACGCGCAAAAAGTACGTCAGAATCGATTCGGGCGACCAAGGGACAGTACGCACAGGAACGCGCAGATGCCGGCGATGGCCAGCGCCGCGCCGAGGAACCCGAGTATGATGGCCAGCTTGCTGTCGGACAGGAAGCCCGTGACGGCAGACACGCCCTGCGGGTCCGGGTCGACGAACGCGAGCTTGCGGCCGGGGAGCTGCGCCTGCGCTGGTGAGGTTGTTCGGGTCGAAGCAGTACTGCGCGAAGCACGCCTGGCAGAACGCCGAGCGCTGCAGGGGCGGGCTTCGTTTTGAGGCGCGCGCGGTCGATGGCGGCGCACTGCGTGCACTTGCCGAAGTTCGGGTCCGGCGAGTTGGTGTTGGGCACGAAGCCGCCGATCACGTTCGCGTGTACTTGGTCGAGGAAGAGCTGCGTGTGCAGAGGCGTGTAGTCGAGCTTGAACGTGCCGGTGCTGCAGCGAGCGTCATCAGAGCAAGAAACGCAGAGGACGGGGAGAGCGTTACTTGGACACGGGGTCGTCGCCATTGAGCGGTGGCGAGTTGGGGAAGTAGATCACGATGGGATATTCTGGGGGTGTTTGTGTAGGGAAACAGCCAAAGAACACGGGGCGCATATTCACGCCCGTAGAGACGAACCCCGCTGTGCTGCCAGGCAGAGGCGGGAACATTTGGTGCGAAGATTGCAGGAGGTTGGTTATCCTCGCCGCAGACAGGTACGGTGAGCTGCCACTAGAAGACACGTTCCGTTAACTAGAAAGGCTAGGGAATTATGACGCGTACTTTGGCCAGCCAGTGGGGAGATCAGCACTGGCGTCGATGGCGACCACAAGGTCAATGCCTCGCGCCTTGACAAAGTGCTGCCCGAGAGGCACGTTCTCGTGGTTCGAAGCGCCGTCGATGAGCTCCAGCCACTTGGAATTCAAGTCCTCGAAGTTGGCCTTTCCTGTGAGGTTATAGAATGGCTGTCGTTTTGAGGTAAGTTAGTCAGTCACATATCCCGAGCGTCGCAGGGGAGAATCAGGGCGCACACTTGGCCAGTTGGCGACGTCATCTGCGCGCGTGCGGAGTGCCCCGAGCTGGCGGCTGAGCATATTCAGCAGGCCCTGCGCGGCGCTATTGTCGAAACCTTGGATTGTGTTGTGGGCAAAATCGAGGATTTGCTACAGTAAATGCAGGTGCGCATGCGTTCCGTCATTCATCTCAGACTGCCGACGGATCAGACCAGGGCTTACGTTGAACAAGCTAGCGCTGGTGCCCATCATGAACCCTGTCTGATCGAAGTTGGTGACACAGGCGGTGTCGTTGTCCGGCTGTCCGTTGTTCAGATGCGTGCCCGCGTAGGATATGTTCATCATGGCGGAAAGATTCGGATCCCAAGAGCCCCATTCCATTGGAGTTATCTGGTGCATAACCGCACATCAGGCCGCGTTAAGGACAGGATGAAGGGGCACACCTCGTAGACCACGGCGGTGGGTGGGAGCGATGTCGTCAGATTCGAGCCGGCGGGCCGTGAGTCTGTCTGGATGATCGGGAACGGAACGAGGTGCTGCTGCCACGAGGGGATCAACGGGACTTGAGACCACAGCTGGCCCGCGCCATGCGCAGAGTCGTTCGTGAAGAAATTCTTGCGGTCCGTCTGGTTCAAGAAGTGATAGGATATCATGCGCGCCCATGGGTCAGTCAGACTCGTGTCTCTGTCAGGGTTTGGGCTCAGCACGTCTATCGACACGGGAAGCGAACGGGCACCGTTTACATTGACGTGTTGCCCTTCGCAATGACGCTCCAGAGGATGCTCCCGTAAAAATGCTGGTTTTGATCGGAAAAGATGTCGGTGCCGCCTGGCGTTGCGAGGTCGAGGTCGAGCAGCCAGCCGCTCCGATCGTCGCCATTTCCGTACACGAGGTCCTTGATGGTCGGGAAATCGTTCGTATACAGCGAGCCGGTGAGCCACGAGCCGCCTACGCAGGGTCCGCAATGCGTGTCAGAAGGGTTTCTCACTCGCTCGCGCAATAATGTAGTAAGGACGGCATGACGCACCCGAGAGACCCGACAAATACGATGCCACCTGCAAGAGCCCTCCCGTACCGGCCTGCTTTGCAGAGTCGTTGCGCGCATCGAGCCCAGAAAGCACGCCCGCGCCGTACTGAGCCGCGCGGTACCCACCACCGCTAACCGCGATGCCGATCTTCGGGAAGCTATTATTGAACGCAGAGAGGTTATAGCCGATTCCCGAGCCGTCGCCGACCCAGTTCTTCCACTCGTTCGGGATGACGGTGCTCAGGCGGGTGTCGACGTATGCTGCCTCGCCTGGGTGTAGGGTTTGGTCGTGGGGCGTAAAGACGCGCAGGAGTGGATTGGTGGTGGTGTTGGGACATGGTTGGTTGATCAGTGGCGCGTAGTCTGTGACCGCGCCGATTTTGGCGTAGGTTGCGCCCGTTAAGCCAAGGATAAATGGGTAAAGGTGGAGCAGCATGAGGAGGTATCTCCAGCGCTTGAGCTCGAGAATTTATATGGGCACAGCGCATACACGCACGCGCATCAAAGAGTTGACCGTGACTGTCGCTTCTTGCACTGCCTCAATCAAGCTTCGGTCAACTCGGCTTCCACAGAGGTGAGACACTATTATATCCCAGTTCCACTACTAGGGTATGCCAACAAGACAAAAACAATAACGCTAGAATGCACCCGCAACAAGGAATTCCACCGCCCGCTCTACACTCTTGTCGCAGGCCAAATATGCTTGAATCGCTTGTTGTTTCTCAAATCCCATTCCTATAATCTGTGCACGAAGCATGTCAGCAGGCGACCGTAGTAAAAAGGGAAGAATGTATACAGTCTCGATCGCCTGACGCTCTTCTTGCGTGACTTCCACAGTTTGGGTTTGGGTCGTAGGTTGCATCATTCTCTGGGGCACGGGAGGAGTTGCTGGTAGGCGAGCAAGAGCTGGCGGCTGGCGAGACGCGGGAGCAGGGGGTGCAGATGTGCCACTGTTGTCGCCACCCTGGGCAAGGGCAAGCAAGAGTTTCTCTGGGTCATTGTCGATGTAATTATATAGGTCCGGATCATCTTGCTTGATCTGTTCGAGAAGAGGCCCCGTAAGGATGGGGTTGTATGCGACGAGCCTCCGGATTTCCTCGATTTGTTCAGGGCTGACTTCCGCTGTGGGTGCCCCAGAGCCAGCCCCAGCCCCAGCGCCCCTGAGGCCACCTAGCGCACCGAGTGACATAGAGCTTAGGTCAGAAGGCGCTTGTTGCTGCTGTTGTTGCGCTACCATCTTGAGACCAAAAATCAGTCCGCGCCGTGGAGCGAGCAAATGACACGACATTCGCTCACCTTCATCAGGTCCTGGGGCTGAGGGAGGCCAGATGTCTGAGGGGAAGCGCCATAAGCGAACCGAGATCTATTCGCCGCCTGTGCGGCCCCGGCAGCTCCTATATTATCTGGGTCCTGGTATCCAAATAAGTTCCTTCCTCTCGCCAGAAAATGACGACGGATGGTCGCACGTTAATCAAGAGCTCGACAGCTTGATCGACGTTGTCCAAGCTAGCGCGCAGAGCAGTGCACGGCTTGATCTCGCAGTGAAGCCCATGCCCACGATCGTCTCGATGTTCGACTGCGAGGGCCCCGCATTGGAGTATATACCCGCGCCGTTGAAGGAAGGGCCTTGTGCCGTCCCCGATATTGCCTGGGGGATGGAGGAGGCGACTTCCGGAGGCACGGAAGCTTGCGTCGGAACAGAGAGGTGATTGGCCGAAGTAGCTTGTGCAGGTGGCGGTGGTGCGCTAAGTGTGTCGGGAGCCGTGCTAGGGCTGCTATTTATGTCGGGATTTGGTAAGACAGCGGCAGATCCGGCTTTGATCTATCGATGGAGGTGAATCGGGCCCTACTTGTAAGACTATTGTGAGGCGTACCATGAGCACCAAAGAGCTCGCTTCCTTGATGCCATACGAGCCGATGGTCTTGTCATCTTGCAAGGATTTGCCTTGATAGCTCTACTTAAGACTACAGCGCGATGAGAATGGGGAAAAGTAAGATTACCTGTGCTGAGGAGGTTTTGAGTCTCAACGGGGAATCCTTGTTCACTGATCCTCAGCTTCAAGTCGTGTATGGTCTCGGATGGCTCAGCCTCAACCTGGAACAAGATATATGTAAGAGGTAGAGCGGGATACGAGCCAGAACTGACCACAAAGACCGCTTTCCCTCGTTGGAACGGTCGAATTGTGAGCTTCATTGGTCCTTTGATCAGTTGTAGTGGGAATCGGGAGATGGGTACGAGTGTAATAGCGAGCTGGCCCTGCTAGTTATTTACAACGCACTGCATCACAGCCAGGCGAAAGCCAGCAGGCGTGAGATGAATTTCCAGAAGTTCGCCCATCCGTGACTAGAAAGAGCGCTGGTCGTGCGTGTTCGCCGAGTCTATGTCGGCGTGTGAACGTTGGGAACCGTGGACACAGGTATACACAGCCGCACAGCCACGCAAGGAATCAAACACAACATGAAATCACTGGAACTACATAAGCTCACATCTTCGCTTGCACACTCCGGGCTGGAGAAAAAAAAATACAATGTGTGTACTACGGATCGTCATCGAACCCGCCTTCGAAGAGGTAATTTGCTGCTAATTCTTCGTTCTTATCGCACGCAAGGTATGCCTCAATGGCGGCATGTCGCGGAAAGCCGAGAGCCACCAGCTACAGATGTGACGTGTCAGGAGATGAAAGTGAGGATAGACTGGGAAGGTGACGTGCCCTCTCGATGGCTGCGCGCTCCTCGGGCGTAACGTTCACAACTTGAGCCCCAGGTGGGATAGGTTCGTCTTCACCTTCCTCGCCCCCACCACCAAGAAGATCAAGCAGTGCATCAGGGTTCGAAGCAAGAGCTTGAGCAAGTTGGGGGTTGCCTTGCGCAAGTTGCTGGATCACGAGTTGTAGCAAGTTCGGGTTCTGGGCAACGAGTCCACGGAGGTCGTTGAATCGGGGGTCGTTACGAAGGGCACTTATGCCCGGTGCACTCTCGGCCCCACCCGCACTCGGCGGGACCGACGGCGGTTGTTGCTGTTGCTGCTGTGCCAGCTGAAGGCAGGTAGATAAGAAAGCGATGTCATTAGGATCTATTCAGAACGCACTTGGAACAAATTCTGGGGAGCAGAAGGTTGAGGCGGTGCAACTGCAGGAGGCGCTACAGCGGGGGGAGGTGCAGGTGAATTTAGTGGAAGGTTCGGTTGTGCGCGTGAGGCGGCGGGAGCGCTAGATTCTGCTTCTAAGTGAGCAGGGATGCCCTACCGGAATGGAGAAAGGAAGTCGGGTCAGCTCGTTGTGGGTTACCAAAATTCAACACGCACATTGAGTAGATACTCGACAGCTCTATCAGGGTTGTTGTAGCTGGCGCGCAAGGCACGCAAGACCTGATCCCTAGGGTAGCCCATTTCCTCCATGTTGCTTATAGTCGTCTGCAGGGCTTGTCCACTTAAGAATGAAGCGCCAAAAGCAGATCCCTCTGCAGAGGAAGGAGGGGTTGAAGAGACGAGGGCTGGCGTCTCAGGAACGGGAACCGAGGCTGGCGCTGGCGGGACAGGCGCAGCAGGGTCGGCTGGTGGCGGTGCGCTGACGGGAGAGGCAGTAGTGGTGCTCGTCGACGCGGCAGGGGTGGGTTTGGGCTGGGGATGGGGTTGATTCCAGCCCGAGGGCTATGACAGTGAATAACGTACCTTTGCGACCATGAGAACTAAAAAGTCCTTCTCCTTGATATTACATGATCCAATTGTCTTATCGTCTGACAAGACTTTTCCTGGAAAACGCTGGTTAAGTTCACAGTGCGCACAGTGCAATGAATGAGTTAGTCACCTGAATAGATTATCTTTTGAGTATCGACGGCATGACCCTGTTGGCTGAGGATCTTCTCCTTCAAGACTAAGACAGTATCATCCGGGTCAGCCTCGACCTGGAATGGATAAGACAACGACGACGGTAAGATGTCAGCAGAGATGACGAACATAAAAGACTTTTTGTTGTAGAGTCTTTACTGTTATCTTCATTCGATCTTGATGGTACGAGGTTGAGTCTGACGCGCGTCGTCACCCGGCAGCTTGCCTCATTCAACCCCACCGGCCCGGGATACAGCGACGGCCGCACCCTCACCTTGACCTGACTCGGACGTCCTCGCCGCCGCGTTTGCAGATAACCGTTCCCCTCTACCCACAACCACATGGATAACGAGCGTGGCGACGACTATTTGCGTACCGTTGCCTCTTTCATACGCACAAATGAGTCCCGCCTCGCCGAAGCAGCCTTCCAGCGACGTCGACCCCCCCGCCAACCAACCCAACCTGCTCCTAGCGGCCTCACCCTTAATCCCCTCCAGTGGTTCAGCTCGGACAGCACTCCCCAACCCACCAGACCCAAACCCCTCACTTTCACTATCGATACCCACCATCTATTCTATATCCTCATCCGCCTCGAAGCCCTCGGCTATCATGTCGGCTCCCTTGACTTGAAGGCTGTCAACCCGTCACGCCCCATAAACTACGTCGATGTATCTCACAGCGGAGATTCATCCGATTCCATGTCCCTCTCTTCCATTCGTACCTCACTGTCTGCCGTTTCCCGGCTTTCGTTAGGAGTCGGAATCTGGACACGTCCGGAACCACCTAGCGTGGACCAGGAGCTAAAGTATGTCTTAGCAGCTTCACAAAGATCCCAGCGCTATCGCTACGAGCGCCTGGTCCCAAAAGGATTGTGGAAATAGCGGCTGACCCCCCAAACGAAAACGCGTTACCATTGGATTCATTCCGTAATCTGCAGAGCTTGGAGTGCCTGGACATTGACCCACGCACGCTCCTTGGTTGGGACAGGCTTTCAGAGGGCTTGTGGAGTCTCACAATCAAACGCAGTGGGCTCGATGACGTATCTGATTTGTTCATCAACACGGTGATAGATGATTCTGCCCGGAGACAAGCTGCCCCTCCTCTGGATCCCCCTAACCTTTCGCGGCAATCATCATTCCACAGCACGCGTCTTCCAGATTCCGTGGAAGAACATGCGGAGGAAACGGTCGCCACACCAACGAGCGAAGACCCACCCCTACCTTCTTCACCCACCGAATCCACCGTCCTCGCCCCAGTTACCACCATCCAAGTGGGCATTCCTCAGGCATCTCTCGCTAGCGGATAACGCGCTAACCTTCATTCCGACTGAAATCCTCCCACATCTCTCTTCGCTCACCCACCTCGATTTATCCTCGAATTTGCTCGTTTCCGTCCCTCCTGGCTTATCATCATTGTACAATCTCGTCTCACTCAACCTCTCAGATAACATGATTGATTCCGTCCTGGGCATTTACAAGAAACTGGGTCAAGTGCTTGCACTCAACCTGTCGCGGAATCGCCTGGATTCGCTTTGCGGTCTAGAGCGGCTCGTGGCACTAGAGCGCGTGGACGTCAGACACAATCAAGTGGAGGAATCGGGAGAGGTCGGCCGACTCTCCTTGTTGCCCAACATTGCTGAGGTGTGGGTGGAGGGCAACGCTTTCACGGAGATCGAGAGTGACTATCGCGTCAAGTGCTTCGACTTTTTCTGGAAGGAGGGGAAGTCGATCCTTCTGGATGGAACGCCAGCCGGGTTCTACGAGCGAAGGAGCCTGACCTCCCCTCCACCAGAACAAATGAACTCCACGCGACCAATGTCCAAGGCATATTCGCCACCAGTGGTGCCTGTTGGAGGAGCGGCAACAGTGACAACCGCACCAGTAGCAGCAGCAGTCGCCCCAGCTCTATCAACGACGGCAGTCGTCCCAGCCCCATCGAGCGGCGCCAGCTCATCGAGCAGCCCAGCATTTTCACCAGCCCCCTCATCGCACCAACCATCGCCGCTCCTCCCTGCCACCAGCGCCAAGCCCCGGAAAAAGCGGGCAAAGCGCATCGTGCACCTGGACGGAGACCCGGCGAACGCGAACGCGTGGATCACGGTCTCGGAGGAGCCAAGCGAGCATGTCGGCTCTCCCACTTCGGCGTCGCGCTCTCCGCTCGGGGCGCCGGCGTCGTTACCCCCCGAGCCTCCTCTCGCACCGCTCCTCCCCGCGGAGGACAGCACGACGCCGAAAGCGCCGGACGTCGTCCCGCCCAAGCACCGCCGCTCGCATACCGAGTATGCGCCGGCGCCAGCGCTGGCATTGGCGGACTCTGACGGCCCGCCGTCGCCAGTGCTGGTGCGCCCGCCGCCGGATCGCACGATGAGCGTGCGCGTGTCCGCGCGGCGGTCTGCGGCGCGGCGCGCGCGTGCTGCTGCGTCTGTGTTTGAGGCGCCCGGGAAGGTTGAGGATGGGGTGGGGGAGGAGATCAAGGAGGCGGACGCGTTCCGGGCGCGGGTCGAGGCGCTCAGATCGGAGATGGGGGACGGTTGGTTGAAGGTGTTCAGTCAGAGCCACGCAGGAGGGTCTGGATAGTGTTTGGTTTACTGTATGTGTCTCTCTCGTTTGTACTTATGTTATGGGATACCACCGCACTTAAATTCTATATTTTCACGGGTCTAGCGATGATGGTGAGGGGGCGATGGTCACTGCTCCGTTGTGGGTACAGCGTAGGACGTTCTAAAGAGGCGGTGCTCTGTACGGCACGAGGCCGGGCGCTAGTGCTCGCTGCGAGCCCTCTCCCCTACCACCTCGCACAACTACCACCTAATTTGCCAACGTATCTCTACCTCTTGGAGGAGCCGTCTACACAATGCCTGCTGTATCATTTCAAGCCATCCTCGATAAAGCTTTTGCCGACTACAGCGACCAGATTGGCGTAGAACTCAACAAGCATCCTTTTGCCGACGAGCTGAGAGGCCACGATTCTCCCGATGACGTTCTTAAGCTACTTGAAGACAAGGCCAACGCATTCAGAGTCTATCGGGATGGAAATCGCAAGTTGATCGACTGGCTCAGCCCAGTTGTCCAGGTCATCCATACGCTTTCTGGCGTCCTTGGCGAGACTGTGAGTTCAATGAGCTGGGTGTCTTTTCCCTCTTGAACTCCCACCGTTTGGCTACTAGGTCCCGTTCCAACCAGCAAAGGCGATCTTTGTTGGTGTGGATGTTCTAATTACAGTACGTCCCTTGACATGTTTCACCGACATATTTCCTGATCCGCATATCCTAGGCAGCCGACGGTGTCAGCTCAAGCTACGATGCACTTGTTGACTTGTTTGAATGTCTCGGAAACTTCCTCAAGCGCCTCCGGATCTATACCGATGTCCCGTTGACCCCTTCGATGACCGATATAATCGGAAATATAATGGTCGAGTTACTCTCTGTGTTTGCCCTTGCTACCAAGCAAATTAGGCAAGGCAGATTCAGTGAGTCGATCGTCGTCCTCAATATACAATAGCTCAACATGGTATAGAGAAATTTGCGAAGAAGCTGCTGGGAGAGAGCGAGATCGAGGCTGTACTACGGAGGCTGGACCGTCTCACTCAGGAGGAGGGCCGGATGACCGTCGCGCAGATCTTAGAAGTGGTCCATGGACTTATGAATAATGTGAAAGTAGTCATGAATGGTACGCAGGGTTTTCTTAGCCGAATACTGACGCAACTAAGGTAATATTATGTTGGTACCAGACGGGAAAGTGTCGACGGAAGGCATCCGGAACGCGCTGGGTATGCTTTTACCGCTTTCGCAAATCGATGTTGCGCGAGCTGACCGCGACGATAGGTTCAATGCAAGAAATGGCGAGTAATATAAACAAGATGAGACGTTCGTTATAAATTGGTGCTCTTATGATCAACTGGTGGCGCTAAGACGGGTTACAGGTGACCAGATGCAAGGGAACTCCAAAAATTGGCTTTGCCCTCCAGATCCGTCGAAGAACTACAACATTGGATGCGATTCCATAGAGATGGAACTGCCACATGGCTCTTCGAAAGAAGCGTCTTTACTGAGTGGGACGCCAAGGGATCCCTTCTGTGGATCCACGGAAAGCGTACGTTCTCAACATTTGCCTTGCGGCGACGACCCTAATTTCTTCTGCATCATGTAGCGGGTTCTGGAAAGACCATTTTACTGTAGGTCCTTTCTCACTACCTTCGTTATAGTCACTCACGCTCTCCGCCAGTTCTTCAATCATCCGAAAAATCGACAGCGCATGCAAGGCGGGGTTAGCGTCAATGGCGTACTATTATTTTGACTTCAAGGACACCGAGAAGCAACACCTACGCGGACTCCTCTCCTCTCTTGTGTTTCAGCTCAGCGCAAAGTCGGATCCATGCTATCAAATTTTGTCACGTTTGTATTCCGATCACGCCGGAGGCACGCAGCCTTCAGAAGACGCACTCTCACAATGTCTCGTGGAGATGCTCCAAGTGCCAGGACAGCCCGCGATGTACATCATCATTGACGCTCTCGATGAGTGCCCAAACATCTCTGGGCTGCCGACCGCGCGAGAGCGGGTCCTCGAGTTTCTAGAGTATCTTGTCGAGTTAAAGCTCCCAAATGTACACATATGTGTGTCAAGCCGCCCGGAGATCGACATTCGAGACACTTTCGAACCTTTGGCACCGTTCTGTATGTCCCTTCACGATGAAAGCGGGCAAAAGGCGGACATTACCTCCTACATCGAAGCGGTCGTGCATTCTGATCGGAAGATGCGAAAATGGAGAGAAGGAGATAAACAGTTGGTGATCGATACGCTCTCAGATAAAGCTGATGGGATGTAAGTGATCGCCGTCATGGTTTCTCGAAACGATCGCCTTATTAATTCCGCCTGCAGGTTCAGATGGGTCTTTTGTCAGTTGGACGTGCTGCGTCAGACGTTACCTGCGGATATCCGAAGCACTTTGAATAATATGCCTAAGACGTTGGATGAAACATATGAACGCGCGTTGCTGGCGATCGGCGCACAGGTGCGACAATACGCGCAGCGCCTCTTCCAATGCCTTTCCGTGTCGATTAGACCACTTCGCGTGGAGGAACTCGCGGATCTCTTGGCGGTTCGATTCGATGAAGGAGCGCTTCCAAAATTTGACCCCGACCGGCGACCAGGCGATGCAGAGGAAGCTGTTTTTTCTATGTGCTCTGGTCTCATCAGCGTTGTCGATGTGGACGGCTCCCGCATTGTTCAATTCTCGCATTTTTCAGTGAAGGAGTTCCTGACATCGTCTCGCCTTGCCACCGCGGGGGAGGACCTTTCTGGATATCACATTGTTCCCCTCTCGGCGCATACCGTCCTCGCCCAAGCTTCCCTCAGTGTCTTGCTCTGGCTTGACGACCAGATCAATAAAGACAGAATTAAAGACTTCCCGTTGTCCGATTACGCTGCTCGACACTGGCTCGACCACGGTCGGTTTGAGGGCGTATCACCGACCATTCAAGTTGCCATGGAACACCTTTTTAATCCAGACAAGCCACACTTCTCTGCTTGGGTGTGGATATACGACATAGATGACCCCTGGAGAGGAGACATGCCAACGACACACCCAGAACGACCGCATGCAGTCCCATTATATTACGCCATACTTTGTGGATTCCGCCAGCTCATAAAACACTTGATCGCCAGCTACCCAGACGATTTCAATGCTGGGGGAGGGTATTACGGGAGTCCATTGTTGGCCGCGTTCATCATGGAAGACATCGAGCTGGCTTTGTCACTTCTCGAGCGAGGCGCGGATGTGAATGTTGTAGACAAGAGGGGCGCAAGCCCACTGCACTGGGCATCGGAAGCCGGACGGAATGACATTGTGCGATTGTTGCTCGAGCACAATGCAGATATCGACCTACGAGACCTACAGGGCCGCACTCCGTTAGCGTTGGCTTCGTCGACAGGAGACATGGGGGCATTGCGTCTACTCCTGCAGCAGGGGGCACACGTGAACTTCCAGAACGAAAATGGTTTTTCTCCACTACACAAAGCGGCACAAAATGGACATCTGGATGCCGCTCGGCTCCTAATTGAAAGTGGCGCAGATGTGGGCTCTTGTGACAACAACGATTGGACTCCTTTGCATTGGGCGTCGCAAGAGGGTCACATCAAGATGGCAGAACTGCTCATTCAACATGGCGCAGATGTGGGCTCTCGTGATAACGATGGTCGAACCCCTTTGCAATGGGCGACGCAAGGGGGTCACATCAAGATGGCAGAACTGCTCATTCAACATGGCGCAGATGTGGCCTCTCGTGAAAACGACGATTGGACTCCTTTGCATTGGGCGTCGCAAGAGGGTCACATCAAGATGGCAGAACTGCTCATTCAACATGGCGCAGATGTGGGCTCTCGTGATAACGATGGTCGAACCCCTTTGCATTCGGCGTCGCTTGGGAGTCACATCAAGATAGCAGAACTGCTCATTCAACATGGCGCAGATGTGGGCTCTCGTTGCAACGATGGTCACACTCCTTTGCAATGGGCGTCGGAAGCGGGTCACATCAAGATGGCAGAACTGCTCATTCGACACGGTGCAGATGTGGGCTCTCGTGATAACGATGGTCGAACCCCTTTGCATTCGGCGTCGCTTGGGAGTCACATCAAGATAGCAGAACTGCTCATTCAACATGGCGCAGATGTGGGCTCTCGTCGCAACGATGGTCAAACTCCTTTGCAATGGGCGTCGGAAGCGGGTCACATCAAGATGGCAGAACTGCTCATTCGACACGGTGCAGATGTGGACTCTCGTGAAAACAATGGTCAAACTCCTTTGCATTCGGCGTCGCAAGAGGGTCACATCAAGATGGCAGAACTGCTCATTCAACATGGCGCCGATGTGGGTTCTCGCCACAACCATGGTCGAACTCCTTTGCATTTAGCAGCACTCGAAGACCGTCTCGATCTCGTGAAGCTCCTACTGGAATGTGGTGCAGATCATAATATACGTGATGACAACAACAGGACCCCTTTCGACCTGGCCTCTGACAATGCGAAGCTCGAGGTTGCAAACTTTCTATTCCGATCTACGATGTCTCTTGACGGAGAGGTAAACCAAACCACGTCATCAGTTAACCCACAAAATCAGTTCCCAGACTTTGTGCAGCCGCAACAATCACGTGGCGAATTCAGCGACGATGAGCAGCCTTCGGTGTGCACCGCGTCAAGAAACGGACAGGTTGACGTTGTACGTTCGTTACTTGACCGTGGTTCGGATGTCGAAGAAAGGGATGAGGAACTCCAGACCGCATTAGCTGTGGCGTCGAAGTTTGGGCAACTCGCGGTGGCAAAATTGTTGATTGAGTATGGCGCGGATGTGAATTCCCGAGACGCGCACGGTTTGACCCCGCTGCATCACGCGTCGCAGCGTGGGACATTACACATCGTACGACTATTACTTGATCATAAAGCCGACCTTCATGCACGGCAGAGGAACCAAAGGACCGCATTGGACCTTGTATCGTGTAATGGGCGTCTTGACATTGTTGAGCTCTTACTAGAACGTGGTGCAAACGCGAACGTTCGGAACAGCTACGGGCGAACTCCAAGACAAGGAGCATTGACATATGGAAACGGCAGGATCGCAGAGTTATTGTCGAAGCATGAAACGTAGTCCATTGCAGATCGTGATCATTACAGGTGCGGTTCCGGCAAGGTTCTGGTTTCGGTTCATTCATTGTTGACATTGATGACTAACTTACAGTATGCCATATTCAGCACCCGGATATGTGACGCGTGATTCAGATGCATTGATGCGTTGACGTGCTTGTTTCCACTTTCCACGGCGGCGGGAGGACGGATAAGTGGAGGGCGAATAAGGGATCGACTAATGTCCAATATATGGACCACTAAGTTGATTGATTGTCATTGCGAATTATATTAAGATAATGGAATAATTTGTAAACCTCTCTTTATGTGTCAGAAAATTATAAATAAAATACTCAACAATAGATATTAGTCTATTGCTTAAGAGGGCTCTAATTATTTCCGAGCATATTTACACTTAATTGTTTATGTTGGCTGGTGCCTGACAACTAAGTTTAAATACATTGGAAATAATCAGAGCTCTCTTGAGCAAGTGGCAAATATCTAATTGTTCGAGTATTTTTATTTATAATTGTCTGACACATAGAGAGAGGTCTACAAATTATTCCATTGTCTTGACGATAACAGTCAAGTCAACTAAGTGGTCAATATATTGGACATTAATTGACCCCTTAGTTGACTATAAGCGGATTCCGCTTACCTGCTCCTGCCCACCGTGTTCACATAAATCCACTCTTCTTTTCTTTACCTGAAAACGTGTATTCGTCGTATCGCCATTCTCACTCTAGCGTGAATAATGTACCTTCCCAACCGCAGCTCTCTGGCCACAAGTCCGTCGTCGTCGACCCCACTAAGCCTGCCGGTGCCCAAGTTTGTTCCTTTTCGCATTTAGTACTAGAGAGGTAGCGCAGCTCACTTGCAGGTGTGATGGTGTGTTTAATTAAAAATCCATATCCACGTGCTCATAGCCAATCTAGTTTCGAGAGTATCTACTGTATCATCAAGATCGATACAAGAGAATGAGCAGATATACCCTTGTTCCTTGTCGTGAACGAGCACAATGCGCCTTGCATCCTGTAGTGAGAGGTGAATCCTCACATGCTCGGTCAGCACTCCCCAATCCACCGGACCCAAACCCCTCACTTTCGCTGTCGATACCCTCCATCTATCGTATATCCTCGTCCGCTTCGAAGCCCTTGGCTATCATGTCGGCTTCCTCGACTCGAGGGCTGTCAATCTGTCACGCCCCATAAACTACGTCGTTGTATCTCACAGCGGAGATTCATGCCATCTCGTGTCTTCCATTCGTACCTCAGGCTCACTACCTGCTGTTTCCCGGCTTTCGTTAGGAGTTGGAATCTGGGCACGTCCGGAACCACCTAGCGTGGACCCAGAACTAAAGTATGTCTTTAGCAGCTTCACAAAGATCCCAGCGCAATCGCTACGAGCCCCTGGTCCCAAAGCGTTTGTGGAAATAGCGGCGGGCCCTCCAAATGAAAACGCAGTTACCATTGGATTCGTTCCGTAATCTGCAGAGCTTGGAGTGCCTTGACATTGACCCACGCACGCTCCTTGGTTGGGACAGGCTTTCAGAGAGGAGTCTCACAATCAAACGCAGTATCTCGATGACGTATCTAATCGTTCATCAACACGGTGATAGATGATTCTGCCCGGAGACATGCTACCCCTTCTCTAGTTCCCCCCAACCTTTCTCGGCAATCGTCATTCCACACCACACGTCTTCCAGATTCCGTTGCAGAACATGCGGAGGGAACGGTCGTCACCAACGAGCGAAGACCCACCCCGTCCTTCTCTCACCGAATTCTCCGTCTCGCCCCAGTTACCACATCCAAGTGGACATTCCTCAGGCATCTTTCATTGGCAGATAACACCGCCATTGCGACTGAAATCCTCCTACATCTCTCTTCGCTCACCCACCTCGATTTAACCTCGAATTTGCTCGTTTCCGGTCCCTTCCTGGCTTATCATCTTTGTACAATCTCGTCTCACTCAACCTCTCGGATAACACGATTGATTCCGTCCTGGGCACTTACAAGAAACTGGGTCAAGTGCTTGCGCTCTACCTGTCCCGGAATCGTCTGGATTCACTTTGCGGTCTAGAGCGGCTCGTGGCAGTAGAGTGCGTGGACTTCAGACACAATCAAGTGGAAGAATTGGGAGTGGTGGGTCGACTCTCGTTGTTACCCAACATTGCCGAGGTGTGGGTGGAGGGCAACGCTTTCACACCGAGAGTAACTACCGCATCCAGTGCTTCGACTTTTTCTGGAAGGAGGGTAAGTCGATCCTTCTGGATGGGACGCCAGCCGGGTTCTACGAGCGAAGGAGCCTGACCTCCTACCATCAAAACAGATGAACTCCACGCGGCCGATATTCAAGGCATATTCGCCACCAGTGGTGCCTGTTGGAGGAGCGGCAACAGCGACAACCGCACCAGCAGCAGCAGTTCGCCCCAGCTCCATCAACGACGGCAGTCGCCCCAACCCCATCGAGCAGTCCAGAGCCCCTTCGTCGGACCAACAATCGCCCCTCCTCCCTGCCACCAGCGTGCAACCCTGGAAAAAGCGGGCGAAGCGCATCGTGCACCTGGACGCAGACCCGGCGAACGCGAACGCCGCTGGCACGTGGGTCAGTACCGGAAGACTCAAGCGAGCATTTCGGCTCTCCCACTTCGGCGACGCGCTCTCCGCTCGGGGCGCCGGCCTCGTTACCCCCGCACCCGAGGCTCCTCTCGCACCGCTCCTTCTGGCGGAGGACAGCACAACACCGAAGGCGCCGGACGTTTTCCAGCCCAAGCCTTGGCGCTGGCATTGGCAGATTCTAACGGTTCGCCGTTGCCAGTGCTGGTGCGCGCGCTGGCAGATCGCACGATGGACGTGCCCGTGTCGACTCGTCGGGCGGTCTGCTGCACGGCGTGCGCGCGCTGCTGCGTCTGTATTTGAGGCGCCCGGGGCAGTTAAGGATGGGGTGGGGGAGGAGATCGAGGAGGCGGACGCGTTCCGGGCGCGGGTCGAGGCGCTCAGGTCGGGGATGTGTGACGGTTTATTGAAGGTGTTCGGTCAGAGCCACGCCGGAGGGTCTGGATAGTGTTTGGTTTACTGTATGTGTCTCTCTCGTTTGTACTTATGTTATCATGGGATACCACCGCACTTAAATTCTATATTTTCACGGGTCATAGCGATGATGGTGAGGGGGTGCTGCTCGCTGCTCGTTATGGGTACAGCGTAGGTCGTTCCGAAGAGGCGGTGCTCTGTACGGCCACGAGGCCGGGCGCTAGTGTTCGCTGCAAGCCCTCCTCCCTACCACCTCACACAACTACCACCGAATTTGCTAACGTATCTCTATCTTTGAGGAATCGTCTACAAAATGCCTGCTGTATCATTTCAAGCCATCCTCGATAAAGCTCTCGCCGACTACAGCGACCAGATTGGGGTAGAACTCGACAAGCATCCTTTTGCCGACCAGCTGAGAGGTCGTGATTCACCCGATGACGTCCTTAAGCTACTTGAAGACAAGGTCAACGCATTCAGAGTCTATCGGGATGGAAATCGCAAGTTGATCAATTGGCTTAGCCCAGTTGTGCGTGGCATCCATACGCTTTCTGGCGTTCTTGGCGAAGCTGTGAGCTTAATGAGTTGAATGTCATCTTGGCCTTTCACCGTTCGCCTGTTAGATGCCGTTCCAGCCAGCAAAGGCGATCTTTGTTGGCCTGGATGTTCTAATTACAGTACGTCCCTTGGACATTTCTCCAGACATATTTCCTGATCCGCATATCCTAGGCAGGCAGACGGCTGTCAGCTCAAGTTACGATGCACTTGTTGACTTGTTTGAATGTGTCGGGAACTTCCTCAAGCGCCTTCGGATCTATACCGATGTCCCGTTGACCCCTTCGATGACCGATATAGTCGTAAAGATAATGGTCGAGTTACTCTCCGTCTTTGCCCTCGCTACCAAGCAAATTAGACAAGGCAGATTTAGTAAGTGGGTCATCGTCCTCAATGCACGATAGCTCAACATGGTATAGAGAAATTCGCGAATGAAGCTGCTAGGGAGAGAGCGAGATCGAGGCTGTGCTACGGAGGCTTGACCGTCTCACTCAAGAGGAGGGCCGGATGACCGTCGCGCAGACCCTAGAAGTGGTCCATGGACTTATGAATAACGTGAAAGTAGTCATGAATGGTACGCAGAGTTTGCTTGGCCGGTTACTGACGCGACTAAGGTACTGTGTTGGTATCAGACGGGAAAGCGTCGACCCACGGCATCCGGAACGCTCTGGGTATGCTTTCACCGCTTTCACAAATCGATGGAGCGCGAGCTGATCGCGACGATAGATTCGATGCAGCAAATGGCGAGTGATATGAACAAGATCAGACGTTCGTCATGTATCGGTGCTCCCATTGTCGAGTGGTGGCGCTAAGACGGGTTGCAGGCGACCAGATGCAAAGGGACTCCAAAAGTTGGCTTTGCCCTCCAGATCCGTCGAAGAACTACAACATTGGATGCAAATCCCATAGAGACGGAACTGCCACATGGCTCTTCGAAGGAAGCGTCTTTACTGAGTGGGACGCCAAAGGTTCCCTTCTGTGGATCCACGGAAAGCGTAAGTTCTCAACATTAGCCTCGCCGCGACGACCCTAATTCTTCTGCATCGTGTAGCGGGTTCCTGGAAAGACCATTTTACTGTATGTCTTGTCTCGCGACCTCCAGTTATAGTCATTCACGCTCTCCGCTAGTTCTTCAATCATCCGAAAAATCGACAGCGCATGCAAGGCGGGGTTAGCGTCAATGGCGTACTTTTACTTTGATTTTAAGGACATCGAGAAGCAACACCTACGCGGACTCCTTTCCTCTCTTGTCTTTCAGCTCAGCGCCAAGTCTGATCCCTGCTATCAAATTTTGTCCCGTTTGTATTCCGATCACGCCGGAGGCACCCAGGAGCCTTCAGAAGACGCGCTCTCACAATGTCTCGTGGAAATGCTCCAAGTGCCAGGACAGCCTGCGATGTACATCATCGTTGATGCTCTCGATGAGTGCCCTCAACATCTCTGGGATACCGACTGCACGAGAGCAGGTGCTCGAGTTTCTAGAGTATCTTGTCGAGTTAAAGCTCCCAAATGTACACATATGTTTGTCAAGCCGCCCGGAGATCGACATTCGAAACATTTTTGAACCCTTGGCACCGTTCCGCATGTCCCTTCACGATGAAGGCGGACAAAAGGCGGACATTTGTTCCTACATCAAAGCGGTCGTGCGTTCTGATCTGAGGATGCGAAGATGGAGAGACGGAGATAAGCAATTGGTGATCGATACGCTGTCAGATAAAGCAGACGGGATGTAAGTGATTGCCGTCATGGACTTTCGAAACAGTCAACCAATTAATTCCGCTTACAGGTTTAGATGGGTCTTTTGCCAGTTGGAGGTACTGCGTCGGACGTTACCTGCGCATATCCGAAGCACTTTAGATGATATGCCAAAGACTTTGGACGAAACATATGAACGCGCGTTGCTGGCGATCGATGCAGAGGTGCGACAGTACGCGCAGCGCCTCTTCCAATGCCTTTCCGTATCAATTAGACCACTTCGCGTGGAGGAACTTGCCGATATCTTAGCGGTCCGGTGGGATCCAGGAGCGCTTCCCAAATTTAATCCCGACTGGCGACTAGGCGATGCCGAGGAGGCTGTTTTTTCTGTGTGCTCCGGTCTCATCAGCGTTGTCGATGTTGACGGGTCCCGAGTTGTCCAATTCTCGCATTTTTCAGTGAAGGAGTTCCTGTCATCGTCTCGCCTTGCCGTGGCGAGGGAGGACCTTTCTGGATATCACATTATTCCCCACTCGGCGCATACCATCCTCGCACAAGCTTCCCTCAGTGTCTTACTCCGGCTTGACAACCACATCGACAAAGACAGCATTAAGGACTTTCCGTTGTCCGATTATGCTGCCCGATACTGGGTCGACCACGGCCAGTTTGAGGGTGTACCGCCAGCTATTCAAGTTGCCATGGAACACCTTTTTAATCCAGACAAGCCGCACTTCTCTGCTTGGGTGTGGATATACGACATAGATGACCCCTGGAGAGGAGATATGCCCACGACACACCCAGAACGACCGCATGCAGTTCCATTATATTACGCCATACTTTGTGGATTCCGTCAGCTCACAGAACACTTGATCGCCAGCTACCCAGAGGATGTCAATGCCAGGGGAGGGTATTACGAGAGTCCGTTGTTGGCCGCGTTCATCAGGGAAGACATTGAGATGGCTTTGTCACTCCTTGAGCGAGGCGCGGATGTGAACGTCGTAGACAAGAGCGGCGCAAGCCCACTGCACCGGGCTTCGCAAAGCGGACGGATTGACATTGTGCGGTTGTTACTCGATCACAACGCAGATGTTCACCTTCAAAACATCTCGGGCTGCACTCCGTTGACATTGGCTTCCGAGTCCTCGGCAGGAGAAGTGGAGGTATCGCGCCTACTACTGCAGCAGGGGGCAGACGTGAACTCCCAGGACAAAGATGGTTTTTCTCCACTACACATAGGGGCACAACGCGGACACCTGGATGCCGTTCGGTTCTTAATTGAAAGTGGCGCAGACGTAGATTCTCATACCGAGGACGATCGGACTCCTTTACATTTGGCATCACGACAAGGCCACGTCGAGATAGCAGAACTGCTCATTCGACATGGCGCAGACGTGGACTCGCGTGACAAGGACAATTGGACTCCTTTATATTTGGCGTCGCAAGAGGGGCATGTCAAGATGGCAGAACTACTCATTCAACATGGCGCAGATGTGGGCTCTCGTGACAATGTCGGCCGGACTCCTTTATATTCGGCGGCGTTGTGTTCGGAGCATATCAAGATGGCAGAATTGCTCATCCAACATGGCGCAGATGTAGGCTCTCGTTACAACGATGGTCGAACTCCTTTGCATTCGGCGTCATATCGGGGTCATGTGCTCATAGCAGAACTGCTCATTCAACATGGCGCAGATGCGAGCGCTCGTGACAACGGTGGTCGGACTCCTTTATATTCGGCGTCGCAGCGGGGTCACATCAAAATGGCGGAACTGCTCATTCAATATGGCGCGGATGTGGGCTCTCGTGACAACGACAGCCGGACTCCTTTATATTCGGCGTTGTGTTCGGGGCATATCAAGATGACAGAATTCCTTATTCAACATGGCGCGGATGTAGGATCTCGTTATAACGACGGCCGAACTCCTTTGCATTCGGCGTCATTTCGGGGTCATGTGCTCATAGCAGAACTGCTCATTCAACATGGCGCGGATGTGTGCTCTCGTGACAATGACAATTGGGCCCCTTTGCATTGGGCGTCGCAAGAGGGTCACATCAAGATGGCAGAACTGCTCATTCAACATGGCGCAGATGTGGGCTCTCGCCACAACGGTGGTCGAACTCCTTTGCATTTAGCAGCACTCGAAGACCGTCTCGATCTCGTGAAGCTCCTACTGGAATGTGGTGCAGATCACAATATACGTGATGACAAGAACAGAACACCTTTCGACCTGGCCTCCAACAACGATAATCTCGAGGTTGCAAACTTTCTATCCCGATCTACGATGTCTCTCGACGGAGAGGTGAACCCAACTGCGTCATCAATGAACCCACAAAATCAGTGCCCAGACGTTGTGCAGCCGCCACATTCACGCAGTGAAAATGTGGAATCCACCAACGATGAGCAGCCTTCAGTGTGCACCGCGTCAAGAAAAGGACAGGTTGACGTCGTACATTCGTTACTTGACCATGGTTCGGCTGTCGAAGAAAGGGATAAGGAACGCCGGACCACATTGGCTGTGGCGTCGAAGTTTGGGCAACTCGAGGTGGCAAAATTGTTGATTGAGTATGGCGCGGATGTGAACTCCCGAGACGCGCACGGTTGGACCCCGCTGCATCACGCGTCACGATACGGGAAACTTCACGTCGTGCGGCTATTACTTGATCACAACGCTGACCTTAGCGCACGACAAAGAAACCAAAGGACTGCATTGGACCTTGCATCGTGCAATGGACATCTTGAGATTGCTGAGCTCTTACTAGAACGTGGTGCAAATACGAAGGTTCGGAACAGCTATGGGCGAACTGCAAGACAAGAAGCATCTGCATCTGGCCATGGCAGGATCGCAGAGTTATTGTCGAAGCATGAAACGTAGTCCATTGCAGAACATGATCACCTACAAGTGAGGCCTAGTGAGGTTCCAGTCTCGATTCGTACTGCATTACTCCCACGAAGTTCATTCAACACTTATGTAATACGTGATGTGTGACGCGTGACGATGTGCGTCTCGATCTCGTACCGTACAACTAGGCACCGGTCTATACAGTACTGTATCATCCTCACATGAATCCATCTAATCCTGTACTACTCCTGAAAGGCTTCATGTCTGCCATATCACCATCCCCACTCTGGCTTTCCAGCTGCATCCCCTTTGTGGTCTACCGAACTTAGCCAGTACAAGTTTGTTCCATATCGTAAGTTTTTAGTCCACCTGGTCCCAAACGGGCAGTGGAGCTCACTTGTGGGTATGTATTCAATTGAACGTGCTCATAGCCATTTTAGCTCCTTTGAGAGTGTCTATTGTGTTGAGTCAAATTGACCGTCCCTGCCCTCTGTTGTTCTGGGCACGTATCCACAGTATCCTTCCTCAGGTATCATATGGTCGCCATACTTCTCACTGCATGACCATCCTTGTCATCATATTCAATCATTGAAATTGCTGAGAAGCTTTCTCCTGTAATGTACATGGTCCAATGGTGAGTTCTTGTGAAAATATAGCGTGAGGCTGGCAAGCCCTCATTTGAAACGAGTCGTTCTTGTTGAAGCGCAGAACTAACGAGCGGAGGGTTAATAGCAAAGAGCTAGTAGACAAGTTAACTTCAGAGGTGAAGGGAACTCTATTACAACTGCATACCTAGTAGACAAGTTACTATGGAACGTCTATGAGCAAAGGTAGTTGGAGAAGTAAAGGAAAGGGACTTACACTTCAGAGGTGAAGGGAACTCTGAAGTGTAAAGGCAAAAACAGCAGTCCTTATATACAGGATGCTTAGCTAAGAATGGTCTGTGCGCACAGGTGATCCAAACACAATACAGGTGGTCTGTGCACCAGAGGGAGAAATGCCATTGGAGGGCAGAGAACAATGGCTGCCTAAAGCAGACAATACCGGTATCTTAACAATGGAGAACAATAGGAGCCATATATGACTATGACAATAAAGATAAACAAAGAAGGTCCGTAAGAGTCCAGCCAAGTCCAAATCAGTCCATAGGGGACAGATACTGTATTTAGTATATGGGATGACTCAATCATATCCCACGTGTTACAAACCCCGACCACCGAAGGTGCGGCCCGCGCGCATGACGGCCCGGAGATACTGCCAGACCCTGCAGAGACTCCGCAGAGCCAGATGAGCAGCCGCGGCGGATCCCTGGGTGCTAGGGAGCGGTTACAGAAGAGCCTGGGCTTGTGATGTCACCAATCACGTGACTTGGGCCTGGATCGACCTGGACCGATGACGATAGATGGCGCAATGCCTCATGTGACCTTCTAGCAGGTTCCATGGCTGCGCACGGACCACCGAACCCTCGGTAGAGCGGACTTAGCTGGGTACGAACCTTATGTACCTGCATGTATATATACCAGTAGCGTTTCATACTCAAGTCCCCAGACTTGAGTTACTTAGCAATACCAGCTAGTACCTTGGGAACCTTGCTCTGCGCTTCTAAGACTATCCGCTTACCTTGTGCATCACCGTTCTCGCTGCGCCTCTTCGAGTGTACGCCTTTGACCGATCCAAGTCTCCTTAGTCATCGTCTGCGACTACGACCCCTTGACCTTGTCCTTTCGTTATGCTGTCTGCTGGTAAACCCAGAGTCGCACGTCGCCCCACTGGTGGCGTTACACCACAAGACATGTGACTTGATTCAGTCGCGTCTCAACATCCCTCCATGATAGAGGCAGTCCATGTTAGGTATAGGTGTTTGTGTAGAACCCAGAGTTGTACAGAAGTTCGGGATTGAGGTTGAAATCTTTGTGCAGATAATGTTCAATCCGAAGTGGTTCCTACACCCACTTCATGATAGTCCTGTGATAGAGGACTACTTTTTGAAGGGTGGGATTCTGTACTGAGTTGGAACAGGTCCAACTCCTTCAGGGTTCTAAGAAGGGTTTTTCATAGTTCTTGTAGCGGTATGACACCTCGCTACGTCAAGCTCAAGTGCGAACTAGGAATGGAGTGAACTGTCAGGTGAGCACACCCGAGCCTGGCGCGGAGATAAATCACGCGCTAACGCACAGTCACGGTGGAGGGACAATCAACTCAGAGTCTTTATGCAAGAACTCAAGATGTCAAGGTCACACCGTGGTACGCTGAGTGGAGAACCAAGAGGACAAGTTCAGATTGGAGAGTAAGGAATACAAGGGAGATACGCACCTGAGTGGAGAACCAAGAGGACAAGTTGGTTCCACTCAGGACGCTACAGGAGGGATTATATATGCTACTGGGGCTGAGCTTGAATTGAGTCTAAACACTATTACTAAGTGTACAGTAAGACTCCATGACTCAGGAGCTGACGCGTCGTGTCTAATAATAGCGCTATCTATTGTGCTGACTGATGCACTTGTCATAGCGCTGACGCGATGCCTTATCTTTGCTGAGTAAATCCTAATACAGCTAGTAAGCGTAATTACTAAGTAGAGTCTAGAGCTATCTAGAGTGTTCCATCCTTATCTACCAATCCTGTGAGTCCGTACGTATATGGAATGTGACCGGATTGGGTTGTCCCTTTAAGGGTGCAACTATCCTAGGGTCACGTGCTTATAGGTGCACATGATGGCAACATGTGACTAACGGTATCTCGTACTTTGGCCCTTCATATCTTCCTCTGATAATTCTGTAAAAATACAGAAAAATAAGGAAAATAATATACGCGTCCATGACAGTTCTCATGTATCAGAGAACATGATGTGTTTGTACAGAACTACAGAACAATGTGACGTCCTTGTTGATAAACCAAGGATCGACAACCATTGACTGTGTACAAGTTTTCTTGTAACCCTTCTTACACCATTCCTAGATCAGTGACCATTTTGTCAAAGGGTTCTTTGGGCAGTGACTTAGTAAGTCCATCTGCAACCATTTCCCCTGTAGGAGTATGAATCAGGTCTATGACCTTATTTTCTACGTACTCCCTGACTACATGGTGTTTGATCAGGATGTGTTTGGACCGCCTTCCAGTGATAGGGTTTATTGCTAGGTCTACAGCACCCTTGTTGTCACAGTGTAGGGGAATGGGGGAGGTGACCTCATACCCTAGTTCCCCTAGGAAGGTAGTGTACCACTGAGCTTGGTTAGAAGCCTCAGCGAGGCTCATGTACTCTGCTTCTGTGGTAGACTGGGCGATGGTCTTCTGCTTTCTGGTGCACCATGAGATGGCTCCATTGGCAAGCAAGAAGACGTAGCCTGAGGTGGAGTGCTTTTCTTCCTGATCTCCCCAGGAAGAGTCGCAGTAGCCATGAAGGCCAGCTCCATCAGTGTCAGTCCCTCCAGCATAGCGTATCCTGTAGTCCTTTGTTGTGTTTAGGTAGGTTAGGACATACTTGGATAGGCGTAAATGCTGAGGTGAGGGGTTGGAAGCGAATTGACTAAGGCGCACAACAGCGAAGGATATATCAGGTCTGCTTCCTATCTGCACATACAGCAGAGACCCAATTATCTGTTGATACTTCTTAATTTCAGAAGTAGAGGCCTGATCTTCAAATTTGATCAAGTGTGCCTCAGTGCCAGAGGGAAGAGGGGTATATACTGGGTTGGAATCTATCATTCCAAAGCGCTCCACCACATCGCGGATGTAATCTGATTGGTTGATTTCCATAGTGCGGTTTGCACGATCTCTGATGATGTTGACACCGAGATATGATTGGATTTCACCAAGGTCGGTCATCTCGTATTGATTAGATAGAGAGACTTTCAGATCATTGATCTTTGATAGGGAGCTCCCTAGTATAGTGATGTCATCTACATATAAGATCACAAATAGTGTATCACCCCCCTCTTGAAGATGAAACACGTATACTCCTGCATCAGAGTACATCCGCGTGAAGCCTAGGTCACAAAGGACCCCATGGAATTGCACGTTCCATGCGCGGGAAGCTTGTTTCAGGCCATAAAGGGCCTTCTGTAACCGGCACACAAGGTGCTCGGAGCCAGCTGCGACGAAACCGACAGGTTGCTCCATATAGATTTCTTCCTCCAGTTCCCCATGAAGGAATGCCGATTTGACATCCATTTGGTGGATATGCCAGTCTTCAAGAGTAGCCAATGCAAGAAGGAGTCGTAAAGACTCGAAGCGGGCAACTGGGGAGAAAGTTTCGTCAAAGTCCACCCCCTCTAGTTGGGTGAACCCTTTTGCCACTAGCCTAGCATGAAAGCGTCCATCTGCTTTCTTTTTAAACATCCATTTGCATTTAACCACCTTCCTTCCAGCAGGAAGGGGTTCCAATCTCCAGACATCAAGCTTGTCAAGAGCATCCAGTTCATATTGGCATGCTTCAAGCCAATCGACAGCTTGGTCAGACTCCATGGCCTGCTTAAAGGTCTGAGGGTCCCTATAGCCAGGTGCCTCTGCGACATTAAGTAGGTCCATTATTCCCAGCCTGCTGCTCCCTTGCATGAATTCATCATCATCCTGTTGGACGTAACGAGGATTTGTGAATCGTACCCTTGTGCTCCGCCTCGGTCTAGTAGGTGAAACTGGTTGTCCATTTCTCGGAGATCTGGGAGTAGATCTGGGAGGGGACACTTCCCTATTGAAATTGGGAGCCGGTATAGGAGCAGTTGCAGCAGCACGCCTAGTATTGCGAGTGCGAGGGTGTGTGGGAGCTGTGTTGGTAGGGGGAGGAGCTTGGGAAGGGGGAGTGTGGTAAATTGTCTGGTCTGCAGGAGCAGGTGTGGGATTGGGGGGTGTGCTAGGCTGTTGTTGGGGTACTGCGGGCACCTGTACTGGTGGTAGTACAAAGATTGGTGTAGGTGCTGCAGGGGCAACACCTGGTGTAGGCGGGCTAGGCACTACAAAGAAGATCTCACCACTGGCAGCGCCTCTTTCGAGTTCACCAGACACGGGAGGGGAAGGACTTTGAGAGTGACGAGCCAGGTCACTCAGGGATGGGAAGGTGCTTTCGTCAAATGTAACATCTCGTGAAGAGACGAAGCACCGGCTATGTCTATCCCAGAGTTTGTAACCCTTTGATAAGGGTTCATAGCCCACAAACACGGCTTCCTTTGCTTTAGGATCTAGTTTGCGCTGGTTGTGTTCGGGTACATGATAGTAGGCTTTGCAGCCAAATACTCTAAAGTAAGAGACATCTGGGACTGTACCATCCCAGAGCTCCAGCGGAGTTCTCCATTTATTAGAACGAGTGGGAGTGTGGTTGTATATTTGCACAGCAGTCTGTACTGCTTGTTCCCAGAAGCCGAGGCTAAGGCCTGCATGGTGAAGCATGCTAGTGCCTTTTTCCATGACCGTATGGTTAAAGCGCTTGGCTCTTCCATTCTGTTGTGGAGAATGAGGCATTGTGAGAGTGTGCTCAATTCCCGCTTCCAAAAGTATGTGCTTTAAGTCATTGTTGACGTATTCGCCACCACGATCCGAGTGTAAGGTTTTGATGGGCTTATTCAATTGTTTTTCAGCCCATGCCTTATAATGTATGAAGGCATCCTTAAACTGGTCTTTAGATTTCATAAAGACGACGACTGCTGCTTTGGAGTAGTCATCTATGAACGTGGCAAAGTACTTGTTTCCTTGTATTGAATGGCTCTGCATGGGGCCAACAAGGTCACTGTGAATGACTTCAAGGGGTTGTTGTGCACGTTTTGTGGAAGGAGGGAATGGAAGACGTGTAGATTTGCCAGTTTCACAACCATGGCAAAGTGTACCATCTTCTGGTGAATTGTTTATGTTGAGTCCTTTTACTGACTCTTGAGCATATCTCTTGAGCGCATCTTTGGACATATGTCCCATGTGCTGATGCCAGACATCAAGGCTGGCAGATGCAGGTGCCCGGACTGTATTTATGTGATGTCCGTCAAGCCAATATAGGCCTGTAGCCTTGTGTCCTTCCGCAATGGTCTCCTCATTGAATCTTATGGTGAAAGATGTAGCGTCAAAGCTGATGATTGCACCTTTTTCTGTTAGGGCAGGTGCGGACAGTATACGTGAATGTGTGTTAGGAAGGTGAAGCACATTAGATATTTTGAGGTTGTAGCCTCTGTTGGTTCGGATTGTGACTGTACCAGTGCCAACACTCTTGAGTAGAGAGTTGTCACCAAGAAGCACTTCTACTCCTTCGTGAGGTGTGTAGGAGTCATAGTCTTCAAGGTGTGGTGTGAAATGTGCTGATGCTCCACTGTCCATCATCCATCTTGTCGCTTTCTGAGTGTAATTGGCACTCATCATGTAAAGGGAGACCTGAGGTACCTCATGTACCTCTTCTATTTTGCCAGAGCCGTTAACTATAGTAAATAGTCGACTCTTTGGTACAGGTATGCTATTGGCTGCAGCAAACCTATTTCCCGGAAGTGAGTCCGGGGCCTCAGTCATTGTGTTTTGTGCAGCTTTCCCTCGCTGCCCAGCCCTCCCTTTTTTAGCATTCTCCTGGTCCCGTTTGAGTTTGTAACAGTCTGGCTTTTTATGGCCAGGCTTTTTGCAGTAGTGGCAGATTATGTCCGAGGACACAGAGCTGCCCGATGCCTGCGACGCATGATCCTGCGGAGGCGAATGTTTTTTGACAGGGGCTATCTTGTTATAAGATGCCGGGGGACCAGCGATACGGGATTCCTCATTGATGAACCTGTTAATTAGGTCCTGAGGTAATAGGTTGGCAGGGGGGCCAGAAGCGAGGATGGTGCCTGCTATGGTGCTGTAGGAGGGGGGTAGTGCATCTAAAAGTATGAAAGACATTTGCATGTCTGAGACGGGCATCCCCTGTTCTACAAGGGTGTTCCTCGCGTCCAGCATTTTCTGGAGTTGAGGTTGGAAGGGACTACCTTCCTGAAGCTTGGTGTTGGCCAAGCCCACCCATAGATTGAAGTGGCCATGGAGCCGACCTGTCCATAGAGGTGATCCAGATGCATAAATTTGTCATGGACGCTTGGAAACAGCGCCTCTGATACTATGCCGGAGAGGACTTCCGAGGTGACTGAGAGATATAGGAGACCTGTGATGACCTCCTCCTGTTTTTCCCATAGGGCCAAGATGGCCAATCCTTCGTCTGTGGGCCCAACGGGGGCACCAATAGCTCCTGCAGCTGGAGGGGGATGTTGGGGGACATGGGCTGGGTTGGAATGAGTGAGGTGCCTCCTCACTCCATTCATCAGCATGAGCGACGTGAACGTTGCTCCCCATGTCTGCCAGTTTGTCCCATCCAGCTTTGAAAGGACAAGGGTAGGTGGGAAAGAGAGGTGGAAGGAGGGCGAAGCCATTTGAGATGTTTATAAAATCTGGTTCTGAGGAGCAGTCAGAACCAGCCCAGATCTTGTTAAGGGAAAGTAGAGGTCCAGCCATAAGAGCGCTATAACTCCATAACACAGTAGGGTGTCATGCCTCAAGTTTGTGCAACTTGGGATATACTATAGTAGTGGATTCATTTTTATGATGGCTGCCTTATACTGTGATCTTCTGAGGCCCGAGGGCGAGTGGTCATATCATACAGCTTTATCAGGGTCTAGCAAGAAGGGCTCATAGAAGCTTTGTCTGGCGAAGGACACTTCAAGGCCATCTCTAACCTTTAGGGCCAAGTAGACTGGGGCAACTAAGATGCACAGTAAAGGGTAGTACCCTAGAGAGGAGCCGACAGCAAATTCCAGAGGCAATGATAGGGATCAACTCCCATAACAATTGCGACTGTTGTCTGTGGAGTCTCTAGACCAGACCAATAAGGGTCTTAGTACTAAGCAACTAGACTAGTGATACGTGCCATGCAGCAAATCCTGCACAATGGGAGCGAATGCTTCTCCTGGCAGAGGTCTAGTCATAGCTACTGTGTAAATATCATTATAGTATAGTAGTGTCTTCTAGTTGTGTCAGAGGGAAGGACTTCTGGGTTTGACTATTAACCAGGCCTTCACACCCCTTAAAGTGACCCAGGTATTAACTGAGTATCACCCAACCATTAAAGAGGCCTATAGCCACAAGGGTCTTCCCCTTTTAGCCTATGAAAGCACTTCCAGACGAAAACCGGGTATAGAAGATATGCTAGGATAGTGCGCACAGAGGAATTTAAGGTCATAGAGACCTTTCATGAGAACCTCCTTAAGAGGCTAGCCAAAATGGCACATGACAAAGTCATGGTGGACGAGAAAGGATGTGTCGATGTGAAAAATGGTAGAGGATGCTCACTGAGGATGTGTGTGACGACAAAAAAGATGTGGTCGGCTGAAGTGAGCAGAGTGACACAAGTAGATCTGTAGTTTATCGCAAGTTAGTTATTAGGCGTCAGGGCCCATAACCTGTTGAAGTGCAGAACTAACGAGTGGAGGGTTAATAGCAAAGAGCTAGTAGACAAGTTAACTTCAGAGGTGAAGGGAACTCTATTACAACTGCATACCTAGTAGACAAGTTACTATGGAACGTCTATGAGCAAAGGTAGTTGGAGAAGTAAAGGAAAGGGACTTACACTTCAGAGGTGAAGGGAACTCTGAAGTGTAAAGGCGAAAACAGCAGTCCTTATATACAGGATGCTTAGCTAAGAATGGTCTGTGCACACAGGTGATCCAAACACAATACAGGTGGTCTGTGTGCCAGAGGGAGAAATGCCATTGGAGGGCAGAGAACAATGGCTGCCTAAAGCAGACAATACTGGTATCTTAACAATGGAGAACAATAGGAGCCATATATGACTATGACAATAAAGATAAACAAAGAAGGTCCGTAAGAGTCTGGCCAAGTCCAAATCAGTCCATAGGGGACAGATACCGTATTTAGTATATGGGATGACTCAATCATATCCCACGAGACATGTGACTTGATTCAGTCACGTCTCAACAGTTCTGCCCCCCCCCCCTTTTTTTTTTCCAATTCGTTTCCCCTTCCCACCTCCCAAGCTTGATCCCACCTCATTTTCTCCTAGATGATGGCATGGTAAGACTTCAGCCAAGACTTCTGGGGGCTGCCAAGTACAGTCACAAGCACCTGGTGTCCCCAACTTTCGCTTTCTTCATTCCTACATGCCCTTGCCTTGTCCACATTCGTGCTGATTGTGACTGCCCTTCGCCAGCTTTCCAGGTAGTTTGTCGATTCCAGTAGTGATCTTCTTCACCACATCCTTTCCTTGGCGCGTCATCCTTCGTATCACCTATTATGCCAGCTGATCAACAGTTATCTTGCCATGAGATGATCGAAAGTTCGAGCGTGTACTGTTCAACTGGGACTACAAATTAGACATGGTCACTGAGTGACCTGACAACCTCATGCAATGCAGGATGTGGGCAAAGGCCATCTTTTGTACGCGCAAACCTGGGAAAAACAGTGTGTGATAAGCATGAGTAGAGAAGATCAGATCTAAGGAGACAAAAAGTGCATGTCCGCTGTCCTCTGCCTAACTTCATTTCGCTCTTCACCCACCCACCTCTCATCCTTTTCTCTTCCTCTACATCTACCTTTGTCCATTTTTGTGCGGATGCACCACATATGCATGACCACAACACTATTCCTGCACTCTCTCCCCTTCAACTCAACACCCTTACTGACTCCAAGTGCATTCTCTATACACCACCACCCTCGCAGCTTGGAATATGTGAATCCTTGTCTCCATCGTCTCAGCTGTCTCAGTTGTAACAGTCCCACTTCGGCTTGCTGCCCGCCTATGCAAAAGAACCTGATACCTCAAGTACATCACTCCTCTTGTGACGAAGGACTCTGAACACCTTGGCCCACAGTTGGTGCCACACAAAGCATTGTTTGTATGTTCTAGGTAAGGTTTGGCTGGGAAATACACATCATTATGGTAGCACGAGGCATGGTGGTGTTGTGGCCCTTCGACCCATGCACTCGTGAACAAATGAACATCTTGACTCGGAAGACTTGCCGCACGCTCTGGTGAGAACTCCCCTCACTTCTCATGCTCCCGCTTATCGATGGAGAGGCACTTTTAGAGGGTGTAAGAATAACTGCTTGGGGAATGCGTCTAGATGAGATGCGAAGATGGTTGAAACACAAGGAAGCACCTTGACCCATGATGGACAACAAGCGGTGTTTCAGTCAGAGCCACGCTGGAGGTGGATGGCTGCGATAACTCAAGTTGTACATAAGTACTAGTCGCTCTCATTTGTACTTATGTCCTGGGATACCACCACACTTAGTGGTCACAGCGATGGTGAGGAGATGGTGAGGAGGATAGTCACGATCACTACTACATTGTGGGTAGGAACTACAACTAGAGAATTGCAGACATTAGGGCCTGTTTGGTGCAGGGAATGCAGCATCATGACGCAACGTGAGAATGCATTCCCCCGACTGGGGGAATGAGGTCCCGTGGGGTGATGCTCTGTGTCCCCAAACGCACCTCTGCCCCAAAAGTAAATGCATTATTTTATTCATCATGTGTGATGACAATGCGTCACAGTGAGTGACTGGTGACTGTTATGAGATATTAGTAATAACAAAATCATTGGCCGCCTCTTGAGCCGCCCTCCATGTTCAACTTATGTTCAACCTTGCACGCTTGCATAAGTACCTTGGGTGACGCTCGGGATACGCTCGGGTGATTCAAAGATTTCAAAGGGCCCATCACCCTGCACTGCTCAACTGGCTCATGCTTTCCCACACCGCGTTTCATTGGCATTTGGCCAACCTGGATATTTCCTGCACTACATCTCTGATAGCTTTGCGACCTCCCTCAGTTGCCCCCAGTCCCCACTCCAGCAACTGTACATTATATTGATCCTGTTCTTATCCTTTATAAATTCTCTGTATTATCACTTTCAAAATAGAGAAGAACACGTCGGATCTCAGCAGGGCTCAGTGAGGCCCTCTATCTGTATTCCCGAGCGCGCTGCACTCGCACGCACACTTAACGACTGAAGTAAAATGAATCTACGATGGGTATGATAAGGACCACTAAGTTTCGTGAAGCGCGGAAGCGTGCACGGTCTGTTTGTCGCTGGTCCATGTCTTGCTGAAGCCACTCACCTTTTGCACTCCCGAGCATGATGCATATTCGCGCGGCGCTAGCTGCTTGAACGAAGTACTTTCCCAAACATATAGGACACATATACAAAGTTTCGTGCCATGCAGAGGCCCGCACGACCGGCTACGAATCGTACTTGCGATGCTTCGCACCTGTACCTCAGCATAGTAATTCCCAGGCCGGAGATCGACTGTACTGTATACGAGCGCGCGTATCTTTCTGAAGCCGATATATAAGGCCATAGGTGTATTACCAAATTTAATGAATATGTAAATAAATGTATTATTAATAATGTTTTGTGGTCACAATCACGATTCAGGTGGTGTTGGCGCAGAGAATGAGAAGTGGGAAACGAGTATTTTCGCTGCGCTGTTTTGATAGGGCTGCGCCGAGGAGTCTCTTCGCCAACCCCTCGGTGCAATGTGCAGCGAACAGCAAGTTTGCCCCCCGGCGCATAGGAGGGGCGATGTTTTTTTTTTGGCAGATGCGCCGCGGCGCACCGGGTGTGCCGAACAGGCCCTTAGCTATCCTGGCCCGGATAGCCAATCCGGGTCGGG